>CAJQZJ010015385.1:5764939-5830799 GCA_907164525.1 Lophiomys imhausi
TGTGTGTGTGTGTGTGTGTGTGTGTGTGTGTGTGTGTGTGTGTGTCTTGTGTTTGGCTTAAGCCCTGGATTCACTCAACAAGGGCTGATATATGACAAAATAATAGAGCTTAATTATCACACTGCAACAGCCTGATAAAATCAGTTGTGTTGGTTTCCAAAATGAATATTGTTGTTTATGGAAAAGCTCTAGATTATAAAATAGATCTGAGAATAACTCCAAGGAGGTCCTGCAACCTCAGGAAATGGAGAGCTAAGGTAGTATGAGTTGATCATGAGAGACCTAGCACTTGGCTCCTTCTTGGTCAAATTGTTCTGCATGACAGAAGGTACTAATGTGGGTGAAATATGTAGCTTGCTTTGATGAAATTGATGACACTACAACTAGCAGTTAGAGGTGAAACACAATAGGAAAGAATGTAGTAGATATGAAATATTTCTAGACTGAAAGAATTAGACCCAAAGGGCAAATTTAGTCAGAAAAGCATACATCTTCAAAAGTGGTCCTCAAAATATTCTTAGCTCCTCTGAAGCCTATAGAGACTGTGTGTGGACTTCTGTTCTACTGGCTTCTCTGCCTATCACCATGAACCTGTCCCCCTCACCTCTCCATGCTACCCCCTTTAGAGTTCTGTATGTCCCTAAATGTTCGTCATCAACACTTCCTGGTTCTAGCCATCCCTGAATTATCAGCATCCTCAAGAAAGAGTACACCTAGTTATGTGTTACTTGTCATGCATTGTTTTACATGTTTTTACAGAGACTGTACATTTTTGACAGGGATTTTTTTGGGGGGTGTCTTTTTTATTTGTTTATTCATTTCCTTGTTTGGGATTGGGTAGGTGTGAATGCACATGTGTTTGTCTTCATATATGTGTAGTATATGTGTGCCTAGTGCCCACATGTGAACTGGGATATGGGTGCTGGGAACCAAATCCAGGACCTCTGCAAGATTACTAGTGGTTACTGAGTCACCCCTCTAGCACCCTGTGGGAATTCCTGACCTGTGATATACAAGCTAAAGCAAAGCTTCTTGATGACACCTTACTCTTTCTGCACCTGTAGAAGACTAAGGAGAGGGACCATTGCCACTATTGCATTTCACTCTATCAAATTACTCCATTTTCATGAGTCCATATTCTTTATCCCTCTTTCCTATTTTACTCTGGAGTGGACAAAAATCAAATCACTGTAATATAAGCTACCTAAAGAAATTTAATGAATCCAGCATTAACCATCATTTCACCTAGACCTGCTGGATGGAAGACTATGGACTTTCACAGATTTCTTCTCATTTTAAGCACATTGCCACTATGGTTGAATATTTTTCTCATTTTAAAAAGTTAACCTTCAGAAATTTGCCCAAAGGTCCTAGCCTTGTAAATTCAGACTTGTGGGGCAACTTGGTACTCTCACTTGTTGTATCCAGTAAGTAGTTATTAATGTATTGCAAATACTTGAGTACCATGTGTGTTGGCCATATCAGAATACCTTAGTCTGTAAACAAAACATACTTTCCAGGATGAATCATAGCTAACATGCAATTAACTACATCTGCCATTGAATGAAGATCCCACATAGTTTTTGACTAGTACTAGCTGGGAGCAAGAGAATACCATATAGGAATAAAGTTAAAGAGCAAGATACATTTTAAAACGTGTTTTTAAATCTGTAGTTAATGCCTCATTAGTAAATACTTTCTTATCACTTTCCTCTCTACTTCTACATTCAATTCAAAGGTTGTCTGATATTGACCTGTGTGGTTAATTAAAATGCATTTATTTCATTTTTAAGTTTGTGCAATTCTAACCATGGTTCCAAAAATTATTAGGAGCTATATTCAGAATAATGCTCTTGAAATTTTAATTTCCTAAAATGGTGCCTTCATAATCATTTTCCTATCATCACTTGAATGAACAGTGATCCACGAAGCTATTCAGCTCCCATAGGCTGCACCTGGCAAGGGGAACGAAATGTGAACACATTCATACACTCAGAATTATTTTATTAGGCTATTTGCCCAGGTTTTAGAAATACCATGCCCCACATATTTAAATCATCCCCCTTTCTCTTGAATGGATAAAACCTTGATTGAAATAGCTTCCCCCTTCCCTTTTTTTTTTTTTTTTTTTATTCAGCTACAAAAGAGAAAGAAATGAATTAAGCATTCGAATTAAATTAATGCTGAATGTAGCGGCTCATAAACACTTCTCAAATTTAGAAGTGCTACTCAGGGAAAGAGAGGAGAAGGCACAAAGAGAGTCAGCTGAAGACACATAATAGGACAACTAGACCGTGAGTTAATTGCGTAAGGGTCACCTAGGAACCTTGATTAAAAACATTAACATCTTGATGTAACAAATCTACAGGACTTCTTCATGTCTCTTCCCTCAAGCTCCCACAGGTTTCTGGGGGCCTTCTGGTTGCCTTGGTCACGGAAGGTTTGCTCCCTTTAATCAAATCCTCCCCTCCCCCGACTCTAACCTCCTGCTTTGAGAACCAGGCCTTTGCTCAGCGGATCACTTCCAACTTCCATCAGGATCTTTTCTCTTGCCTCCAGCGGCAGAGGCCATGGTTGGTTGGGAGCTGATTCCAACGTCACACTAGGATTTCCAGGAGAGCTACCTGCAATGTAGGCAAGAAGACAAAGACCCCTGACTGAGAAAGCTGCCAAGGAACCTGGTTAAGAAACCGAGGCTACAGATTACAAATATCTGATTAGTACTGGTCTCCTATTCTCAAGTATTGTGTTCTTAGTTCTCACGTCAGAAGTAGAGAAAGGGAGGCTAGTGTGACAGGCACATGACCGCTTGGCTTTCTTTGGCTTCCCTTGGGAGCCAGCCTTTCTTGAGTTTCAGTTCTCCCTCTCTATGACACTATTCTACGTATTATTGCTTTGTTCTGTGCTATTTTTCCTGTCATTGCTCTACTGAACAATTCTTTTTTTTTTATTAAAATACACAGTACTTTATTATATAATAGTGTGTTATTGCATATCAAATGGAAAATGATAGCATGTTCAATATAGGGTATAGGAGCTAGATGGATAATAATTTTTTTTAATAAGTACTTTATTTTTTTTTCAAGTTACATCTCAGTCGCAAACCCTTCCCTATTCCCCCTTCTTGTCCCACCCTTCCATCCTCTTCCCCCCCAACAGCTTCTCTACTGAACAATTCTTAAAAAACGTGGTCTTGTTCTCTTCCTTTCTGTAGGGCTCCTGTGCCATGTGTTGCTCCTCTTTCATCTTAAGGGGATTGGAAAACCTTTCTTGGAGAGAAGGGCTCTTCAAGAGGACCAGGGTAGGACATTAAGTTAATGGGTATGTGATCACATGTGTAATAGTGTACATAAATACTTATGGTAGAGAATGTGTATGATGCAGTCATTAGAGGGTTTTAGGTGTGATATCAGAACTTTGTTGTGAGTATATAGGAGAGTCATTGCAGGGTGTGACTCCCTCCACACTCCAGTCCCTGCTGGAGCTGAAGGCTGACATTTACCCTTAGAGCCTTAGGTGCTTGGTTCTGAAATTCTATGAGAAGGGTGACAAATACATAAACCACTCAGACCTTTTGTTGTTTGTTTGTGTTTTTCCTGATTTTCCATTTTCCCTCTCCCTCTTTATGTTATAGTTCCTTCCCTCTTCTCACTCCTCTCTCTCTCTCTCTTTCTCTCTCTCTCTCTCTCTCTCTTCTCTCTCTTCTTTCCTGTCCATGTCCTTCCCCAGCTTTTAGTACACACTTCTAGAAACACATTAACACATTAAAATACTACTGAAAATAAATTATTGCTTTAAAGTTTAAATCTAAAATTGTGGTTAGCAAGAGGTTAACTAAGTAAGCCAAGAACCCACCACTTTTCGTGGGTTAAACCTTGGGTAGCATTCTAAATACCCCCTTCTAAAATGCAAATCTAAGTCACACCCTGCAATGACTCTCCTATATACTCACAACAAAGTTCTGATATCACACCCCAAAACCCCCTAATGGCTGCATCGTACACATTCTCTACCATAAGTATTTATGTACACTATTACACATGTGATCACATACCCATTAACTTAATGTCCTACCCTGGTCCTCCTGAAGAGCCCTTCTCTCCAAGAAAGGTTTTCCAATCCCCTTAAGATGAAAGATGGTTCAATAACCTTTTCGCACTCCAGTTGACAAGCACACTGTACAAATCTCCCAGGGCACTACTGGCTTCTCTTTTGTCTCTTTGGTAGGTATATTTGTAAGTGTGTGTGACAACTGAACTATTAAACCTGTTTCCTTGTCCCTTCTACCACGGATCAAGACAAGCTGATATGAAAGTCTATGTGTTTCTTCTTTTGACAAGATTCAAAGTGCCCAAGGGTCCATTTACAGGAATGCTCACATCGTAACTGAGGTTTAAATTCCAGGTGCTTTCCATGCCTGGTTAGCCCATTTCAAAACCTAACTGAGAAGCCTGATCCTTTTACCTCCAAGGCCAAACTTAGGAAGTAATGAGTCTTTTCACACCCTGCCATTGTCCACATGAAGTCAGAAGCCTCAACATTCAGACCAAACTTTGGGTGAAGGGCCCAGTCTCTATAGCAATAATTGTGAACACCAGTTATCTTCCTTATGTCTCCCCTCAATTATGAGTCCTTTGAGGATGAGTATCCAACACTGTAGTGAGTGTTCAGAAAAACGCTTGCTTGTTGGGTAAAATGCATACCTTAAACTGAGCACCTGCTTCCATGAAGTAAAATATAAACAAGCTTTCATGGTTTGAAGAAAATGTGGGCCTTATCAAATAAATGAGCCATGTATATTAATGTCAGTGCCTATTAAGGTACACAAATGTACAGAGGCTCTTGTCTTTCTTAACTTTTTTAAGTCTGTGTGTGTGTGTGTGTGTGTGTGTGTGTGTGTGTGTGTGTCTGTGTGCGTGGGTAGGCACTGTTTGCTGAGGTATGTAAGGACATACCTGTGCACACACAGGGAGGCCCCAGAAAGATACCCAATGCCCCGGTCTATCACTTTCCATCTTTTTGTTTGTTTGTTTTGGTTTTGTTTTTCAAGGCAGGGTTTCTCCATGTGATAGCTCTGGCTGTCCGGAACTTGCTTTGTAGACCAGGGTGGGCTCGAACTCACAGAGATCCGCCTGCCTCTGTCTCCCTAGTGGTGCAATTAAAGATGTGTGCCACCACCACCCAGCTCACTTTCCATCTTATTCTCTGGAGACAGAATATGTCACTAAACTTTGAGGTGGGATGGTGGCCAGCAAGTGCCCCCAAAATCTTATCTATACTGTTCCCCATACCACAATTCAGGAGTTACAGACACATGCACCTACACCTGGCTTTATATAGGGGTGTTGGGATTTGAATACAGGTCCTCATGTTTTTATAGCCAGCATTCTTATTCAAAGAGCCATTTCAAAGCCCATATTGTTGTTATTTTTAATAGTAAGAAAACACACACACACACACACCACATACAAAATAGACCAAAATAAAAAAAACACCTCCTAAAATTCAGAGTTGTCTTTACCTTAGAGGAATTGGTTGAAAGATGATGGGATCATGCCCTTGGAAGGCATTTAAAAGGCATCGCTTGCAAATGTCTATTCCAGTCCTCAAAGCTCAGCCACAGTATGCAAGGATTACCATTGATCTGGATCATTTGAAGAACCTGGAAGTAATCATGGACACAGAGCCAGCTTGCAAATCACATATATATCATTACACATTTCAAAAATTATTTTAAGAACACTTTCAGATGACACGCTTACATTTCAAAGCACCCAGTATCAAAATTAAATCTCTACCAGCAGTTGACTTTAATAGCTACTCATAACATACTTGGATTACAAGGATAAAAGACAAAAAGCCTGGTGAACTGGCTGTCCCTTGTGGTGAAATGAGACCTCCAGTTCATTACTGCTTTATAGAGACACTCCCCCACCTTTGCTATCAACCTCCCATAAGCCCATGGGCTCTATGCTGTTGGACAAAAGTATTATATTGTCATTTAATGTCTTACATTCATTAGCATTTTCTTTCACTTTCTCATCCTGTGAAAACCAAGTCTTTTCTTGCTACATCCCTCTCCCAACTGCAGTACCCACTGATCCAGCTGCATTATAGCCTCCCTATGCTTCTTTCTATTTTAGCTTTTCTGAATCCTTTTGTCTGTATATGCATATATGTATAAATTCATAGATATGTACAATGATATCACATAGTTATGTGATATATTGGTATAAAAACAAGTAGATTAATAGCATCTATCAAAACAACTTTCTGAACCTAAAAGTTCTTGGGACTTTTGTTTTGCTTTGCTTTCATGAAAGCAAATAGAGCAGTTTCTTGGACTTTAGTGTCTAAAGAATAAGTTATCACTGTTGAGCATACTAAAGGCTCACACTGCACTTCAGTTAGATGAACTGATTTTGACCAGTTCATCTAACAAGCACAATGTGTTAAATAACAATTCACACACGAATAACCAATCTCCTACCTCCACCCACATCCCTGCAATTGCTGGAGGTTATTAACCTCTTGAGGCACAACTCTTAGGAGTGCAGCACACTTATTTTCTCTTCAAAGTCTCTGTTTTATACCTAGGAAGCAGAAACCACTACACTGTAAAGGCCCAGTGCTCCAAATGGACCAGAATCCACAGAACCAGTACTACTCTTCCTCCTCTTTGAGCTGTTCTTCAAAACTCTAAGCCACTTAACTCACCTCCCTCAATTGTGAGGCTGACCCAGTGTGCTGAGTTACTTCTGTACAGTCATCTTGAGTGCCCAGTCTTACAGAAATTGCGCCAGTCCCTTGTTTTCCAGGTTCTGTGGCTCAGACACAGTTTGTACAAAGGAGTGATCTTCATTGTGCATTTTGGTTAACTGAGCTGCAAAGAATCCTGTTGCTACCATGATTTGTAAAAACTTATAACTATGTTCAACAAAATGGCCCCATAACTGTGGCTGAAGCAGTATGCTCATCAAGCCCTCAGCATGAGGTGCCTGCAGTACAGCCTTAGGTCTAGAGCACCTAGGACTGTGGAGGGACGCTTTCTTTACAAGATGCACACATGTTTACAAATGTTCTTTCCCACACTGGCACACATCATGGTTACCCCAGTTTGGCAGGTGTATATAATGTGGTGGGTGGTTTTCCCTGATGGTCCCCTTCCAGCAGGCCCCTCCTGCCTATATAGTAACAACGTGTTCTTGGGATTGATCTTAAGCGATATGAGTAAAGAAATACAGTTTCTTTATAGGAATCACTTTTCCCAGAGCCCTGTATATGTCCTCCTCCCTGGCCAGGGAGGAATTTGGGTTGCTGGTCAACTTTTACAAGTCATAATCTAGGAGTACAGGAACTTTCCCTAGAGATTTCAAGAAAATCTGGTAGACAGGTGTATTGACTCTGTTTATGCTAATGAAATCAAGCAAAAACTCCACATGACAAATACATAGACTCATGGACACATTTTCTGTATCCTCTGAGTAGGACTTATATTTGCAGTCATCATCAATGAAGTCTGATAACAGTGTTTGAGAGAGGCTCTGGGATGAAAAGAAGGATGCAAGTCAGGAGTAATGATACAATCAGCATCACTAATTCCATCATCAATGATACATTGTTGGAAAGCAAACAGATCTGCAGAGATGTGACATTGTGGATATGGGCAATGTTGTTCCCTGAGTCCTGTGATAATTATCAACTTTAATAACTCAAAATGTGAAGAAATGGTACTTGGGTTTCAAAAAGAAAAAAATGGTGCTTGAATATTACAAAGGATCTTCATGGGCTCTGATTGGACAATACACAGAAATTCTGTATCTTCATTGATAACACCATTCGAATTCCAGCAATGTTGTAAAACTTAAATTAGCTTTTATGTAGACCCATTATCTGGGTAGGGAGATGTTATTCCAGGGTTTGCATACCCAACAAGTGGTCTTGATTGAGGAAAAATATTTGAGAAGGCATTTGCTGGCTCGTGTGTGATATTTTCCACTCAGAATATCTATGACATGTTTTTTTTTACATTGATTACATATAAATATAAACTTTAAAGAAGAGCAACAGGGATAGCACGTAATTAACACATAAAAGCTGATGCACTCTTTACCAGACACACTTACACTCAGCTAGTGACAGTCTGCGTCAAGCCCTAAGGCCTCATCAGTGTATCATTTTCATGAGAATTGCCAGAACTACCCCTAAAATCATTGTGAGTGCTTTTAAAACTGGTAATGCAATCCAAATCCTGCTAAAAAGGTCTAAAAGTTGCATTCCCCCCAGTAGAAGTAAGGAAATCCTTCCCAAGTGTTATTTGAAGAAATTTAGTCATCACCACAGTGCTAGATTTTCAAAGAATCTTTTGCAGGGTGGGCTTTTCACTGTACTATTAGCAGAAATAGACAGTTAGGTGGGAGGCAGAGAATTTGAGAATGAATAAGAAATCACCATTTTCCTCATAAATGACTCAGTAAAGGTGTGAAGAGATGCCAGCATTTCTGACACGTCACACCCCACTATTTCCCTTACAGATGAAGGAGCATGAGAGCAGGCCAGACAGAGTACAAAGTTCAGCTGTTGTAAACTCATTCTCTCCTGATGAGAAAAGCACAAAAACAAAGCAGGAAGCATGCTGATGTTTACGAAATTCCATCTGTGATTTTACAGTAATATAGACAATGCAAAATGTGATGAATTCTTGAAAACCAGAAATGGCCAGGTGTGGTGGTACATGCCTTTAATTCCAGCACTCGGGAGGCAGAGGCAGGCTGATCTCTGTGAGTTCAAGGCCAACCTGGTCTACAAAGTAAGTCCAGGACAGTCAGGGATACACAGAGAAACCCTGTCTTGAAAAAAAAAAAGAAAGAGAGAGACAGAAAGAAAGAAAGGAAGAAAGAAAGGTCCACAACTACTCTCTACAAATATCTTCACAGCAGTGATGATCTGTGAGAATGTTTCAGGAGCATTTAGCTGGATGACAGAGTATATGCTACCTCGAATTTCTAACTCAAAACCCAATTGATCATGTGCAGCCAAATACATGTAGTTTTTTATCTTTAAGATTAAGCTACTCTTATAGTGCACAGAAAGGTGTCGTGAACAGGAAGGACTGGTAAAGGAAACATTATTGAGGAATACTGTTTGAACTGAAAATAGTATAGCAGACTAAATGTGCATGCTTAAACAAGAGAAGGAGTTAAGAAATTAGAAGCGGGGTTTGTTTCTGTTAGTATGCTTTAATAGAGAATCAGGTCTACATAGGAAAGAGTAGTTATTAATGGGTTTCTGCAAGAATGAATCAGGTAGGCTGTAAATGCTAAGGTGTGAGACAATGATATCAGGATTGGGATCTGAGACTGGTTGTGCATTTTTTTTATTGAAAAAAATTATTTTGTGAATTTCACATCATGCACCCTGTTCACTCCCATCTCCCACCTCCCCCCAGACCCATCCTCCACCCTTGCAATCTGTCCCACCATAAAAGATAACAGCTCATTGTGGAATCTGCAGTATATCTCAGTATGTCTCACAATATTCCCCTTTGTCCACATATTCTCCTTGCAAATGTACATTATAATGACTCCTTGGTCTGGTACGAGGCCCCTCGTTTCCACTGCTCTGACAGTACTGGAACCTCACTAGAACTCCTCTCAGATATGCTGTAACTGTCCTGTGTCATGGAGATCTGGCAGTCCTGGGTTGTGGAACTGACCTCTTCTTGAACTCCAGCAGATCATACATGGGGTAGATATTAGGGTGGGCCAACTCAAAGCCCTGAATCTGGACCTGCAACCCCTGCTTGCATGACCAATTCTACTATGGAAAGTTGAAGGGTCTGCTCTCCTGAGTGCTGCAGCATGTGAAGGGCAGGGACAGCTCTCTTGCTTATGTGATCCCATCTGGGCCAGATCTCCTGTCTGCCAATGGTGATGAGGGCAAAAGGGAAGGAAGGGAGCTCTCCCTAGCCAACACCACCATGTAGCAGACCAAAGGCAGGTCTGGCTTTCCCACACTCACTCCCTCAGTGCTGGCTCACCCACAACTCCCCTATCCAGTACCAGATGTAGTGTGCTACCTAGTCAAGGTGCAGGCCTACTTTCCCAAGTGCAGTGGCATGTGAGGGGCAGGGACAGCTCTCCTGCTCTTGTGACCCTATTTGGGCTAGATCTCCTATAGGCCACTGGTGGTGAGGGTAAAATGGAGGGGAGAGGATCTCTCCCAGGCCAACAACACCACATAGCAGACAGAAGGGAGGGCTGGCTCACTCACAGCCCCCACATCCAGGGCCAGGAAGAGTTCTTCTAGTTTCTGGTTTGTTTCCTGCCCTAGGAGTCCATCTGGTGCTTGCTTGGTAGTCATCTCAGACTACCCCATGGTCCCAAAGTGGTGTTGGTATCTAGCTTGCTTTTTTTTCCCCCTAGGAATGTTAGGCTACTATTCATTCAGATGTTCATAGGTCAGAACACTGAATGTAGACATAGCCTCTCTCCTCTCTGCCACCTAGTGATACACATGTGACATACCAGTCACATCTGCAATGCCTCTAGGGACATGGTTGTGTATTTTTAAGGACATAAAAATGGAAGAAACTAGTGAAATTTACAAACCAAATTTGTAGTGGAAGCATATATACACAGTCCCAAACTGACTGTGTCAGGCAAAATGATGTCCCTATTCCTAATTTGTTCATATCTTAATCCTCTGATTTTGTTACAACTATTTTCCATGGCAAAAGAGATTGTGCTGGTGTGATTAAGAGTCTTGAGATAGTGGCTAGCAAGATGGCTCAGCAGGTAAAGGTGCTTGTCACCATGTCTGATGAACTAAGTTTGATACCCTAGAGCTACATAGAGATCATGAGAAAGAAGCTCTGTGACTTCAGCACCAGCCTGGTCTGCCTAGTGAATTTCAGGCTAGCCAGGGTCACATAGTGAGATCTTGCATAAAACAACCTAAAAGGAACTGGCTAAATTATAAATTAGCATAGACTGTAATACAAAATACTATGGCATTTTCATACATACATGTAATGGATTTTGTTTTTATTCACTCTCACTGCCTGTCCTTGCCTTCTCTTACTCTCTTATTGCCCCCAGCCCTCCTTCCTGCTTTATAGCAGATATATATCCCATTATCCTCTCATGTTCTCATTCCCTACTCCTTTATACATCTTCCTCCCCTCCTAGAGTTCCATTTCTTCTTCTTCTATGTTCTAATAAGTCTGTTATAAGCACATTGAATCCTCAGACATGTGACATTGATGTTAGCAGAAAAGAGCACAGCAGCCTCGAGGCATCCTAGCACAAGCTGATAAGGAGGCATGATAAGGACCTTTTCAAAATGAGACTGATATTATGGCTTGAATGTGGTTTATCCCTTGTAATTTTCACAGGAGTAAACTTCCTAAAGTCATAAGTTAATGACATTTAGATGATGGAAACATTTCAGCACAGTATATAGAGATGCAATCTTTCAGCGGTGATTAGGCTTACTTAAGTTTGGACACATCCAGGACCAATCTCTGAATCCTGGGGGTTTTTGATACCTTGTACCAACTGATTCTTCCAGCAAGAAGGCAATCACCAGAATAAAAATGTCAGCACCATGCCCTTTGCACTTGCCCATGAGCCAAAGACCTTTACTCTTAAAAACGTTATCCACCAGATGGGGTGCTACATATCTTTAACCCCAGAACTCTGGAGGCAGAGGCAGGCAGATCTCTGAGTTCAGGGCCAGCCTGGTCTACACAGTGAGTTCAGGGACAGTCAAGGACTCATAGTAAAACCCCTGTTTCAAATAAACCAAAGCATTATTCTGCCTCAGGAGCTGGACAGATGGCTCATCAGATAACAGAGCTAAAGGACCTGAGCTTGACTGCTCAAAACTCAAGTAAAAAGACAGACATGGCCACAGGCACCTAAATCCCCAGAGCCCAGAGTTGTGAGGGCAGAGCCAGAAGGACTCCTGGGGCTCTCTTTCCAGCAGCCTAACTCCAGGTTCAGTAGAAGAGGCATTCTCAAAGAAATAAGGCAGGGAGAAATAAGATAGGGCATCAGGTGCTCTCCCCTGGCCTAGTCGTTCCCCCCACCTTCTCATCCTGCCTCAGATATTTCCTTATAGCAACAAAAATGGTTCAACACAATAGAAAGTTATTTGTCCTTTCTCCTTAAATACGTATTGCAATGAAATTCCAAACCTTAAGTTTTCATTGAAATTCAGCAGTCCCAGCAGTTACTAGCTGCTTCTTCCTTCTACAAGCCTAGGAACAGACAACAGTGAGAAGACTAAGAAGGGCAGTGAGCAATACCTCATCTTCCACCGTTAGTCACTATTTCATTTTGTGCATACTGGATCCTACTGGGTGAGTAAAGTTCCATCCCACCCATCAGCCTCTGGTTCCATTTGTTGCTTCCGAGTTCCAGCCATGTAGAATAGAACATAAACATGGCAACTACTCCATTGAATCAAAGAAAAGAGAAATCAATACCGTGTTTTCCTGAACCACAAAACTTCTAATTGCTTTTAAGTAATAATAACACCTTTCAGCTGTGATGGTAGCTGTGTGGAGCCCTTTGCAGAAGCCTGCAGTGATACGAGATTGGAAAAGGGTCTCTCCCAAGATTGGTGTAGGCAGAGGATAAAGCACAGAGACAGGGATAAAAGAGGAAGGAGAGGAGACAATAATAAACAAAGACATTAAAATCATTTAACAATAGAAAAACGAAAAAGATCAGGCCACTGAGGAGTAGGAGTTAAAACTCATTAGAAAACATACCCCCGAATTCCCTTCCCCACTAATAAAGCTAACACTAGGTGATAACTTCACTAGACACTGCTAACATTTTGTATGTATCAACTCATTCAAACAGCCAAATTAGATGAATGGAGGTACTGTCTCCATTTTAAAATAACAAAACAGAAGTAAAGGTACTTCAGGTGGCACAAGGTCACACAGCCTCTGAAAGACTCGATATTTCAATTCTCATGTATTGCACGAGCTCAAACACCGAACACTTATTAACAAATATCCTCCTCTGGCCTAGGTGAGTTTTGAAAGGAAAGAAGTAAAGCTTTGCAGGTAATTCTCACAATGCAGATCCTGAGCTTACTCTCCAGGGAGAATCTGAGTAGTGGGAAAAGAAATAGAGCCACTGAGAAGGGAGCTGGAAAGTGGTTGGGAAATCTTATATAGGGCAATGAATACCCAGGGTATTAAATCTGTGTAGGAGGGTTACCTGTATGTATATGCAAAGACAGCATGCATATGCCGAAGATGTCCCTGCACAGGTGACAAATGATATTGGCCAAGAAATGGAAGAATAGAAACAAGATGGTAACGATGATTTCATGATAGCTTCTGGAAGTCTCTGAGCCCTTTATAACATAGGCATATGATTACATGAACCGTGTTTGATTAGAAATCTTAAAGAAAAATAAGATTAAAGAGGCTAGAGTTATTTATTCTGAGAGGCAGAATTTTAAAAAATAAATTTAGAGTGGATTAAGTAACTTTTAGAAGTTAATGTTGGATAATTCCAGGCCCTACAGGAGAAATAAAAATTCCCTTCCTTGGCTTATTATTAGTCTTTCCATAACCCTGCGACTTGATGCCTGGTAAACAATGTCCCTTTCTGATCACCAGCATCCAAACTGTAGCAAGAGGTAACAGATTTCTACACCTTCAAGGCAGCCTGCCCTCCATCTGTGTGAAGTTGCTAATTATGTGTTATCAATGAAAACAATCCTTGCGGTCCTCAGAAGAAATGCCTTGGAAACAGGGGTTTGAAGCTAAGTTAAAAAACACAGGTGTTGCTTTGTTAAATCGAAGACTAACAAGCTCCTCAGTGGGATAAAAGGTGAGAGGCGGGACAGGGAAGAGGTAACAGTCATCGTTTGCTGGCCCAGGAATAGCTTAGGAAGCACTTAGGGATTCAGAAACTGTAGTTAGTGCTGGATTGCAGGCAAGGAATGACTTATACCTCTGGAAATAATCTGTGAAAAGATACTGGTAAGAGGCAAAAAAAAAAAAAAAAAAACCACGGTGGTTAAAATTAAAGTTCAGACTTTTGTTTTGTTTTGGTTTTTCGAGGTGCTAAAGATCAAACCCTAAACCTTCCATGTGCTAAGCTAGCTCTCTACCACTAAACTCCAGGACAGCCTTTCAGGTTATGCTCTGAAGCCAATAACAAATTATAACTGATTGTGGACCTTTTGTTTTTATCTTTTGGGGGCCAGGCTGACATTTGTACACTGGTGTGCTGTGTGTACATTACTGCCGTAAGCACTCTACTTGTGCTACTAAAATCACTATGAAAATGACTTTTCAGCTTGCTTTTAAGAATTACAGTTTGGGCCCTGTGAGAAGGTTCAGCATGTGCAGTGACTGTAGGCCTTGAGACCTAAGTTCGATCCCCCAAACCTACATATCAGGGACCTAGGAGAAATCAACTTCACACTGTTATCCTCTGGCTCCCACTGTATGCTGTGTCATACACGTCCCTTTCCCTCATGGGCATACACAATAAACAGCTCTGCAAAAGAATTGTAATTAATTTCCTGAAGCCTCACAAAGTGTTTCAAAGTTTAACTCTATCGTGTACTACTGATACATGCTAACTACCATTATTAAAAGCAAACTGAAAAGTGATTTTTTTTCATGCTTACTTTAATAGCACTGGTAGAGTGCTTACAGCAGTGATTCACAGAGCACACAATCCCAGGGTACTCCTTACACTGTATTGTACACTCTCCTCACCTGAACAGTCAAATTCGCTTATACCAGCTCAGCATAGTGAAAAACAGGCACCCAGCTTTTCCTTGCAGGCTTTGCATCCCACAAGTCAATGACCTGCAAGATTCTGAGGAATGTTCTAAAAACACAGAGAGAAGCTTCACTTTAAACTTCTCCAGGCAGCCCTTTGTCTCCCTCCCCTTCTCCCATTATCTCCAAATCCAGGTACATCTGTAGTAGGAATTTGTTCTGTGGAACCCTGCAGCAGTATTTCTCCTCATTTCCATGGAGACGGCTCCTATCAACTTTTGAAGGAACTTGCCTGTATTGTAAACAAACCTCTCTTGGCAATTGGCCTGTTTTCTTTTTCTATCTCATCTTCCATCTGCTCAAAGGCTTTGCTTCAAAAAGAAATAGGTTGCAGGTGTGTACTTTTTCTTTCCTTACTACCCTCCCCCTTTGTTTCTGAAAGAGATCTTGGAGATTAAAATCCCCTCCAATGGTGACATTAACAGTCCCACACAATGAGGCTGAATACCTCTATGTACCTGTACACTTGTAGTTGAAGCAGATCAACACTTAGGACTCTGGTTAGGTTTTAGCAAAAGTCTGCATGGAAATGGGAGTCAGTCTCATGGATTTCATGAAGCAAATTACCAAGCAACAAACAAACCATAGTGCCAGCCAAAGATGAAACCAAATCAGTCTTTTAGACTCTTTCATTTAAGACAAAAGTAATTATTACGAAAGTATTTTAATGACAGGAAAAGCCTTGCTAATAATAATCACAGTGAAGGGAGAAGGGATTTTTATTTCCTTTTAGGAAAAAAAAAAAACAAAAACAAAAGTTCTCTCACGTTTAACACAGGGTTTCGTGGCTTCAAAATGAAGTGCTTTAATATCCAAGGCTTAGGATTTGGGTAAGTTGTATCTGATATAATATATCTTTTTTTTTAAGATTTATTTATTCATTATGTATACAGTGTTCTGTCTATAGGTATACCTGCAGTCCAGAAGAGGGTACTAGATTTCATTATAGGTGGTTGGAAGCCACCATGTGGTTGCTGGGGATTGAACTCAGGACCTTTGGAAGAACAGTCAGTGCTCTTAACCTCTAGGCCATCTCTCCAGCCCAATATTTTTTTTTTCAAGACAGGGTTTCTCTGTGTCCTGGCTGTCCTGGAACTCACTCTGTAGACCAGGCTAGCCTTGAACTCACAGAGATCCACCTGCCTCTGCCTCCCAAGTGCTGGGATTAAAGGTGTGCCCCACCACACCCGGCTTGATATAATAATTTTAACTGTTTTATAAGTTCACTTTTCTACACTATTTTTCCCCTGGTGTCACAGCTATCAAGTGACTGCTACAGTAAACACAATGGCCTGGTATTATTTCAAATAAGTATAAAGGGTCAACATAGAAGAAGAAAAACCCAATAAATTCCTTTCTCCAAACATCAAATTTGAAAAGAGCTAATTAGAACTTGGCTAGAATTATAGAAAGATTTATGTATGTATAAACCACAGTCTTAGATGTCTCCTGAAAATGTGTTATTTGTCTATTTTGTTTTTAATTTCCTTCAACATCCATGAAAAGGACCACTTTACTGATAATATCTAAAGAAAACTCATTCTTAACTTACTTTAATTGGTATATGAAAAATTGTGTGAATTTGTGATATATAGTAGTATTCTGATACACTGTCATCCCTTGGTATCATAGGAGATTAATTCCAGGCCCCTCTAGGATACTTCAATCTGAGGATGCCCAAGTGACTTATGGGAAATAGCTCTGCATTTGCAAGTAAACTATACACATCCTTATGCATATTTCAATCATTTCTACTTACATATGACAAACCATACATTTTATATGATAAATTCATAATTTAAGAATAATGACGAGAAGACTTGCCCCTAGAGGTATTGCAGATATGACTGCTATGTCACATGTGCATCAGTAGATGGCAGAGAAGAGAGAGGCTATATCTATATTCAGTGTTCTGACCTATGAACATTTGAATGAATAGTAGCCTAACATTCCTGGGAGGGGGGAAAGGAAGCTGAATACCAACACCACTTTGTAGTCATGGGTTAGCCTGTGATGACTACCAGACTAGTAAATACCAGGAAAGCACTAGATGGACTCCCAGGACAGGAAACAAACCAGAAACTAGAAGAACTCTGCCTGGCACTGGATATGGGAGTTGTGGGTGAGTCAGCCCTGAGGGAGTGAGTGTTGGAGAGCCATCCCTCCCTTCTGTCTGCTATGTGGTGCTGTTAGCTAGGGAGAGGTGCCATCCCCTGCCTTTTGCCCTCACCACCATTGGCCAACAGGAGATCTGGCCCAGAAGGGCTCACAAGAGCAGGACAGCTATCCCTGCCCCTCACATGCTGCAGCACTCAGAAGAGCAGGCCCTGCAACTTTCCAAAGTAGAACTGGTTATGCAACTGGGAGTTGCAGGTCCAGATCCAGGGCTTTGAGTTGGCCCACCCCAACATCTACCCCATGGAGGAGTGCAAGAAGAGGGCAGTTCCACAACCCAGGACTGCAGGATCTCCATGACACAGGACAGTTACAGCATATCTGAGAGGAGTTCCAGTGAGGTTCCAGTACTGACAGAGTAGTGGAAATCAGGGGCCCTGTACCAGACCAAGGAGTCATTATAATGAACATTTGCAAGGGGAATATGTGGACAAAGGGGAATATTGTGAGACATACTGAGATATACTGCAGATTCCACAATGAGCTGTTATCTTTTATGCTGGGACAGATTGCAAGGGTGGAGGGTGGGTCTGGGGGGAGGTAGGAGATGGGAGTGAACAGGGGGCATGATGTTAAATTCACAAAATAATTTTTTTCAATAAAAAAAGAACAACAACAACAAAAGAATAATGACAAGAAGTGTGTTTTCAGTATAGAGGTGGCGGGTTTATATATATATATATATATATATATATATATATATATATATATATATATATATATATATATTAAACATTTCTGGTCTAAGAGTGATTGTAGCTGTAGATTTAGAGATCAGTAGAGTCTTGCTGTTGAATGACCAAGTCAAGCTAGTAATATCTTGTCTCCTCATATCCTGGCCATTCTCTGTGGTGATTGCCAATATTGCCAGAAAACCGTAGGTTTGAGAAGAACATGGTGAGCTCTCTTGGACAAATAATAGGAAGTTTCCAGATAATACAAAGTTTCCAGAATGTCTTTGGTTGTTGACAATCTTAAAGAGAATCTGAACAAGGCACAGCATTAAAAAAAAAAAAAGGGAATACTTTTCATTTTAAGGTGTTTTCAAGTCCTTATTTTATTATATGGTGTAACTTTAACATGTTTAATTAGATAAACAATTTCATACTACAGGAAGAAAATTCTAAGCCAATAAAAACAAACACCAACAAAGAACTGTGTGTGGTGTATGAACATGTTCACGTGGGTGTGTGTACATGTGCTCGTGAGTACACATGTATGAATACCTGTGGAGGTCAGAGGTCACTGTTGGGTATCTTCCTTAATTGTTCTTCCCCCTTATTTTTCAAGGCAGAGTCTCTCATTAAACATGGGTGTCATCAATTCAGCCAGGCTATTTAGCCAGTGAATTCCAGGAAACAGTCTGTCTCCTGCCTCCACTCCCATGCTGGGATAACAGATACAGCACACATCTGCTGTAGGTTCTGGGGATCCCAGCTAAGGTTTTCATGTTTGCACCACTGACAGTTTATGAGCCATCTCCGCAGCCCCAAAATAATCTTTACATCTATCTTTACAAAACAATTGTTTCATATGTGACAAAAACCAACAATACTTTTAAAAAATGCTTTATATATATTATACTCAATAGGATTTCAAAGATGGCACTTTAATGAGAAAATAAAGTTAGATTGTATGGGTTTATTTTTGTTACCTAGTTCCATACTATTCATAACAAGTATTGGAAGAACAATGCTGTGGCCAAGTATGTTCTTGGACTTAGGTATTGTTTGAAGTCTTTGATGTTGCTGTTGCTTTTTTAGATTTATTTATTTTATGCATATAAGGGGTTTACTCACATTTCTATTTGTATGTCATATTCATCCTGGACCTGGAGTTATGGACAGTTGTGAATTGTTATGTGGGTGCTGGGAATTGAACCCAGGTCCTCTTCAAGACCAGCAGTCTTCACTGAGTCATCTCTTCAACCCCCAATAGCGCTTGTTTTGTTGTTATTATTTAATGGTTGCCTGATAACAATCTCCAAAGATTGTATGAACTACTTTTCTAATTAGTATGACATCAATACCTAAGGACAACATAAAGAGAATAATTATTAAGTTAGTTTAACTAATGGTTTTGGAAGTTCAGCGGACAGTCATTTGAGCCCATAGTCTTTGACTGAACAACGTGGTAACTGCAGCATGCCACACAGGAAATTCTTCACCCTATGTTGGACAGGACCTGCCTGCAGTGACCTACCTCCTCTGGGTATATCTCACTAGGTATGTTTTCCAGAACTACCAAAAACCAACATCAGCTGAGGACCCCATGCTGAACACACAAGTCAGTGGGGGACATTTCATATTCAAACTATACCACATCGTCATATCCCACCCAACAGTACAGCCATTATGCTAGAAGTCAACACAGACAATGTACGTAAGTATGCTACAGATTCTCAAGAGTTTGCTACAGCACTTTGTTATGAGCACATCAATTGCTGCTGTTAGACTCTCCCATTGCCTTTATCTATAGGACAAAGTGTAGGATTCAGTCCAAATTCAAATCATAGTACAAGTCTCTAAGTGTTTGCAGAAGTCCCTCCAGAAAACAGGTCAGACTTTTCGAAGCAATAGAAGTTGGGGATGATGTTAAATTATACAATAGAAAAAAATCTGGTAGCCAACTTTACAGACTGAATACAATGTGGAAACTTATTTTCAAGGCTGCTATAG
Source organism: Lophiomys imhausi (assembly GCA_907164525.1). NCBI lineage: Eukaryota > Metazoa > Chordata > Mammalia > Rodentia > Muridae > Lophiomys > Lophiomys imhausi. Next base: position 5,784,617 of record CAJQZJ010015385.1, read on the forward strand.
TAAGTCTGAAGGGGACAGTCCCCAATCCAGGAAAGAGTTGATCATGACTCTTGGAAACATGTGGAAGAGCTAGCTTGTCTCTGATACTCTGTTTCTTCATGCTGCCCTTTCCACTTAGCAATTATATTTACAAGCTAATCTGTCAGGACTTTCCATCAGTCACCTCTGCCTCCTTCGTTTTGAATTTCTGTTAATGCAGCTGAATTTGTATAGTTGACTATGGCATCAGGGCAAACTGTCTTACATAACACTTCTTTCTGAAAGTTTGAAGCTCGCCTGAAAACCCTGCAGGATAACTCTGTGTGTATACACAGATTTTTCATGCAGGAAGTATTTCCTGAGCACTTGCTATGTGGAGAACATAAGCTTTAATTAAACACTTAAACAAACATATGTAGCATTATAATACAGAGACTTTTAACAGAGGCATTTCACATCCGGCATTTGGAAACAATTTTCAAAGATGTCCCAGAGGGAAGCAAGGCTTGAGTTAAATTTGCAGAGGATATAGTAATTAAGCAGAGAGATAGTAGAATTTATTGTCTGTTCCTGTTTACTGGGATTTAAGTCTCATAAGAGCCACCACATGTGGCCTTTGAAACATGACCCTCAGGCCTGCAACTGTGTCTAGTTCATGTTCAAGCCTTGATGACTATTAAATGAATGTGTTTATCTAGCCAAATAAAGAGGAAAGGCAAAACAATTCAGATAGGATTACATAAAATGCTTTCTCTGAAGGAACCATGGAAAAGAAGAGATTAAAACATTCCAGCAATTCAGAAGGCTGAACTCAAGTCTAGGAAGTCAAAGGATTGGAGAAAGGTGTGATTCCAGGGGTGCTGTCATTAGGAGTCATGTTATTATTTTAATAATAAAATAATTATTGACCATCCAAGACTCTAGAGCTTAATTTGTACAATAATTTTATAGAAAATCTCTGTTAGATACCTGGTGCTTTCATCACCTATGAAAGCTGTAAGCAATTATTATTCTCACACCAAACGTATAAACCAAAGTCAAACCTAGTGACCCACACCTTTAATACTGGCTCTTAGAAGCAGAGACAGGCCGAACTCTGTGAGTCACAGGACAGGGATCTATTCAGGGAGTTCCAGGCTAGCCAGAGCTGCATAATAAGACCCTTCTCAAAAGAGAAAGAGAGAGAAGAAAGGAAAGAAAGGAGGGAGGGAGGGAGAAAGGAAAGGAGGGAGGAAGGAGGGAGGAAGGAAGGAAGGAAGGAAGGAAGGAAGGAAGGAAGGAAAGGAGGGAGGAAGGAAGGAAGGAAGGAAAGAAAAAAGGGATGGATGGAGGGAGGAAGAAAGAAAGAGAAAGTGTAAACTGTTTTAGTATGCCTTTGGGCAGCACAAAGGCCAATGTATGAAGTTCAAAATCTGTCTCTCTCTTTCTCTCTCTCTCTCTCTCTCTCTCTCTCTCTCTCTCTCTCTCTCTCTCTCCATCCCTCCTCTCTTCAGCACATCCTCCTCTCTCCTCATTCCTCATTCTTTCCACCTGCTCTCCTTTCTTTTTTCTTCTTCCTTCAGTGACTATATAGGAGGTGTTTTGCCCTGATAACCATTGGCATGCATGTACAAAATATAAAAAGGATAAAAGCAGAAATTATATATCCTTGAAGTAGGCCAAGAAACCTTTATTGAATATTCACTTATGACTAGATTGCTTCTTGACCTCAGCCTTGGGGATGAGCCCTCTGTATCCCGGGCCGACATCACCACATATAGAGAAGCTCAAACAAATCCTGAAGTTAATGGAAAGAAATAGATCCCGACTCACACAAATGCATTCTGTATGACATTGTATCAAAATGACGCACTATATATGAGTTAAACTGGGGAAGTTTCCTGAAGAAAATACTTGTTTAAAAAAAATCTCTTTAAAAAAAATCTCAAAAATGATAGAGAGGTGGAATTCCTATTAAGGGATATTTTTCTTGGCATAATGTAAATACATTCAAATTTTAAGGCCATGTGGAAACCAAATCAGTCCTGCACAGAATTTTGACATGTTAGGCAAGAGAATCCAATGGATCTTTTCACTGTTCCTTCTTAATATCAAGCAAGAATCCTTTCCTTGTGCTAAAGTAATATGAAAACTTTCACCCAAAGGACAGACAAATGACCTCTTTAAAACTAGAGAGCTGCAAGTTCCTCCAAAATTTAAACATCTCTACCCAACCTACAAATTATTAATTTGTCATTAACCATCATGACATCTTTTCCCTGCTACCTGGGAGAATTAGTGTTGTCATATAATTGTTTCTTTCAGTATGCATGCCATAAAATCTACAAGCATCTTCCATGAGACTAAAGTGAGTTCATTCGTGTTCCATTTATTAGGCATGCCCTAACTAAAGGCACAAAAATAAATTTACTATGACAACTGTTTTTGAGAGTAGTTTCACCTCTTTTTAGATCAACACCTGCTAGTCTGGCCTTGTGTCCCTTTCACTGTGTCAGGTAGTTATTTCACCGCCTAGAGGCCTTTGAAAGGCAACAGATAACAAAACACTCTTTGGTCCTGGATTTCAATAGAGTAACCTGAAAGTCCTTATCATGAAGGCAGGCAGACCATGATACTGGGGAGCAGCTGAGGTTTCCCAGGTCCTAGTTCCATGAATAATTTGATTTGTTTTAAACAAAAAAGTGGGTTAAACTAAGTGTATGTTCATATTCATGTGACCAAAACAGTTCTTTGCAGCAGCAACAGTGGCCTGCCTAGGTCTTCCCACTTTGCTCATTTCAAAATCTAGTACTCTGTTTACAGATGTCTTCTGCATATAGACAAGGGCTACAGCTAGACATCAAGGCATCAAGGGTCACGTCTCAGCAGAGACAAAAGTGGGTTTGAATACGTGCACAAGATCTCTTGATGAGGAGGCTTTTAAGTAGTCTCGTTGACTAGTTCAATAGCCGTGAGATGAGCTCTCTGTGGATGTCAGGCTACGTTATTAAGCCATGTTCAAAGGCTTTTAAGAAGAAAACCACTGGTCTAGCTAAAAAGAGTTCTGGTTTTCAAATGTTAATAAATATGTGTCTCTGTGTGTACATGTGTGTGCATGTGTGATCTGTCCTCCTCCACACCCCCACCTTGCTGTGTGAGTTTGTGTGTTTGAATATGATATTTACATAGCATGTCATGACTTTCAGGAACTTGTACACACAATAGTCATTCAGAATGCTTTACCAACAAACTTGAGTGTTTTAGGCAGTCATTCTTTGCTAATGAAGGGATGAACATTGTTACCTAGCCTTGTTCCAGTTAACAGACTCAACAGTGTATCTTGAAACTGGCCAGTATGAGTGAATACATAGATTCTATCCTGTTCTCCTCTCCTTGCAGAGCACATGTATTATCTATCAGGGTCTATTATATTTCTGGCACAGCAAGACAATGCCTCTCAGTGACCTATGGCAAATCAGTTAACTTCTCCTTATTTTATAACAATGAAATAAATAGAAACCAACTACAGTCCTCAGGACCAGAACAATGCTAAAGGGGATGTTATCAACTAGAATGATATGACAATATAATTGGATAATACAGGTAAATACATAGAAATGCAAAGGAAATGGGTGCTTCCCAACTATTTAGAAAGAGTGAAAATGGAGTCTCTTTGGGTCTCAGATCTCTACCTTCCTAGATGAGAAGGTAGGGTACATTTTCTCAGATATGCTGCCTGCAAAGGCTACTCTTTCTATTAGTAAATGTGAAAATTAGTGATTTATCCCTGTCATTTGTTTGTTTGTTTGTTTGTTGTGTTTTCAAAACTGGGTTTCTTTGTGTATAGACTTGGCTGTCCTAGAACTAGCTCTGTAGACCAGGCTGACTTGTATATCTGCCTGCCTCTGTCTCCTGAACACTGGGGTTAATTAAAGGTTTACACCACCATGCCCAGCTCCTAGTCATTTCTTACTTAAGCTTTTACTCTAGCGTAGTTCTGTTCTTAAATGCATCAAATCACTCTGAAGATTCACAAAGTGAAAGCCATGTTTGCAACATCATCTTCAACTGAACTACCTCTGGAAAAGGATTTCTTCAAGTTCTTCAGGACACAAGTAAGCTTCCCATTCACCCTAGTCTCATCTCCCTAAAACAACCCCTCTTGTTTGCTATCTCCCTTTAGGTCCCTGAAAATGTTGTTTCTATCTCTTTTCTCATTTAACATCGTAAAATGAAATACATCCCTTAACAGGCACAGGGCAAAAAATCCATTTGAGCCACACTATCTCTGGCTAAGCTAACAAGGTTCTACACCCAGTCTCATTGTTAGCCTACAAGGGTGTGAATGAGATAAGGTAGGGTGAGAACCTGACCCAGTGACAGCCAATCAGAAGAGCTTTTGTCTGTGGATCTGAACAGGGTGATTCATCAGTCACCAGTCCCATAAGCTTTCAATAGGAGAACAAAAGTCTACTATTGCCCCAAAGGCTGTGCTTGATTATTCCCCTGTTTAAAAAAAAAAAAAAAAAAAAAAGTTAGTTTAACTGTCAAGAGCAACTTCAGAATTCCCAGAAAACAAAGCACAGACAGGAGATTCCAAAAAGACAAAATAAGGGTACTACATCTAGGTCACCATAGTAACAGAGTGGAGGAAAGCAACTGTAATCTAGGGACAGAATCCTAGTGATCTCATTTATCTGAAAAGCAACCAAAACTGTTGTAAAAAATAAAATTATTTAGAGAATGACTTCACTGTTCCCAACACAGATGGAGTCCCTGTTGTGAGTTACTTCATTTGCACCCTTGGTTCTTACTACACAGGAACATGTGAGGTATGTGTTCATTTGTCAGCTCCATAAGGTCTTTAAAGGTATGTCATCGTAAATATACATAATCTTCATTTCTCATCTTTCTGCTTTTCAGTTGACATGGAATATGAACTATTATGTTCTAAAATTCAGGAAAAAAAAAAACCCTCTCCCAGAATTTGTACCAGGAAACACAAAAGGTATAGAATGGCTGTAATTTTCTGCACTGTGTTCCTAAGAGAGACAGGTGGCAAGAGCACCCAGTCTGCCCAGAGAACACTATCTACCTTTGTCTGGAAGGGACCCCCAGGATGAGGACGCAAGAACATTACCTAAGGGAAATCAGAAGTCAAAAACAAATCAACAAGTCAGCCTTTACACTATCTGACTCTTTTCTCCAGCTGTCCACCTTTATTTTCTGTCATTTAAAAAAAAAAAAGTTGTCATTTTTATCATCAGAGGCAAACAGAGCATGGAAAGGTAATCAAGAGACCTAATTTCTTATATTTTTGGTTGTGAGCCTAGCCTTTAACAGCTGAGCCATCTCTCCAGCCCAAGAGACCTAATTTCTAAGAAGAGCACAAAGTACTGTGTCCCCATGGCATGGCTTATCTAACTATTCATCACCCAGATGGTTTAGGAAGTAAGGCGTCTTTCCAAATGCTGCTTGAGTGCTCCTTCTAGAAATCTGTCATGCTCCAGGTATCTTTTGAAGAAAGTAATATAGGAAGTCCTTTGTTTGTAGATTCTAGGGACTTGTACTCCATAATCCTGCTACCCTGATTATACTAACTTGGGAACTGGCATTGGATCCAAACAAAATGGTCCATTTCATTTCAGCAACACATAAGACAACTTAAAAGATAGGTTCCAGATATAAGTCTATGCTAGATACAGACCAAGTGAGTCAATGCAAGAATTATCCAAAGGGCTTAAATATCAGATACAGTGGAGTAGTAAGCAAGAGAGGTTTAACTATCTGCCCTAGCTAGGCCTTTCTAAAGTGATGCAGTAAAGGGGAAATGTAACAAAAAGCAGAAGCCTTAGTGAAGAATGACATGTACCTGCTGCCAAGGGGAGATAGTTGATTGCTTTAGTCAATACATGTCTATTAGCTTCTATATGTGAAGATACAAATGTGAGTAACATGAAATGCCCATCCTGATGAAGTCATCAGCACGCCACAGACCAGAGTACAGCAAATGCCTAAAAAACCAAAACACACTACATGCTAAAAAACAAAAATCAGGGGAGAGAGCTAATTTAGTATGTTGGTAAGTGGATCTGGGGAGCAGGATGCTCAGTGAAGGGGTGCTGATGTTGGAAAGCAGACCTACAATGCTCAAATAGGAATTAAATGGGCAAGAGCCATTTGGGAAGAGCTATGATAGAATGAAGATATCAAAAAAATAAGGGCAAGAGGAGAGGTTAATCTAGACACTCAGGTAAAGGCCAGATCATGCCAGAACTTGTAGGCCATTTTCATGATTTGGTTTTTAATCCCAAGAGCAGAGGGAGACCATCAAAGGATTCCAATGGAGAGAGACAAGCTGAGATGTTCATCTAACCTGACAACTGGAACTTCTGTGGGAATGAAGCTCAGAGTGGAAAAACCAGTTCACAGGCTCCTGCTAGAGTCTAGGGCAAAGATGGTGTCTTGAGCTAAAGTGCCGGACTCTATCTTAGACATGCAGTGCCTGGCTGAGAGACATCATCTAATTCATCTCCACATCTGTTCTGTATGACATGATCCTAGCAATCAGGATGTGGAGATCAATTCCAAAGGATTCAGTAACCTGAAATACTAACAGTAAATTTCCTCTTCACCAACAAGTCCACCCTAAGGAGAGATGTCTAAAGGAGCTGTTTTAGGTTCTGTGCCTCTCTCACAGAGGTGCATGAAGGCGAGGGAAACTTTTTGCCCTGAGATAACCTCATTCACTGATAATGAGGGAATTGGTAGCACAAAAAACAGAGGTCCTAGTGAGGACTAACAAATGTGACTGCAGATGTAGTTCAGTGCACTTACCTACTAGCATGTGCAAGACCCTAAATTCATCTGTGTTAATCTCCCTTCGTATTGTAACAGAATGCTATTTAAACTCTCTGGAGGGCTGGGGTGTAATTGTCTAGCCTATAAAGGGCTCAGGATTTGACTGCCAGCACCAAAACAAATAAATAAGCCATCTGTCTCCACTTCTTCATCTGTATGGTGGAATTATTAGCATTTTGCCTATCTGAAAATGCTCCAGTGGAGATTAAGTGAGATTACATGTGTTAATCTTTTATCACAAGATTTGACACATAGAAAGCTCTCAATAAACATTATTATCTTTATCGTCCTACACTAGACTCTGAGCTTCACAAAGGAAAGCACTCCTTGTTTTGGAGGACAGGGCTCTGCCATAAGGTTCTCAGGGAATCTGGGCTGGTACATTGTATCCTCACCCATCCTCAAATAGATTTGAGGGTTCTATTTCACACGTTCATTTCAGAGCCATCTTTGAAAACTCAGGTCGTGTAACAATCTCTAGTATCCTGAAAGGGAACATTCTTCCCACCCTGTAATTATCAACCTATCCATTGCCTTCCTCTTTTCCTGTTCCAAGCAAAATTATTCAGTCTGCTTGCCTTTCCCCTACAATCTTGCCTTTTCAAAGTTAATTGCGTCTACTTGCATTACACACCTGCCTTACTTTATTTTGCCTATTAATTTTTGTGCTCTTGTAAATAGATTGTATCTACTCCATTTGTCCCCCTTCCCTTCTTATTAATGAACATCCTGGCTCTGGCATTGGCTGGGAGTTATCCGTCAACCCAGGCTTCTTCATCCTGTGTCCAAATTCTTCGCTGCTTACGTGGTTGCTTTTGGCATCTACCTTGCTCATTCACCTTTGTTAGGCAACCAGTCTCAGAAAACATCCCTTCCTACAGAATACAGGAGGGAATTATTCCTCCAAAATTTTTTTTAACTACCCCTTTCCTTTGAGTTGGTTTTTATTTTCTCCTCCCTTTGAATGCCTAGAAATATTCATCTTCCTGCTAGAATTGCACATTGTCTATACTTCTGGCAGGTAAAGGAAGAAAAGAAAAGCCCCACCTCCAGGCACTCTTCCAAAATGAATCAAATAAAAACCCTCCCAGTCCCATCCCTCTGGGCACTTCTCAGCATGGGCAGGCTTCCGTCGGGAAGATTAATTCTGCCTTTTCCAATTTTCTTGCTCTACTGGCATTCCTCACCTTCCATATCTGAATCCTGTGTAGGTTGATTGTGTTCCTTAATTGTACTCTTAACACTGATTTCATCTACTTATTCTGGACCTTGTTTCATGGCTCATTGCAAACTATTCATCTCCTGATCTAACCCCCCACCCTACCCCAACCTCTTGGATTGCTTTATAAAGTTTTTAAAACAAGATCCTTGAGATTTTATTTGTTGGAAGCACATTTTCTTTTTCTTTCTTTCTTTCTTTCTTTCTTTCTTTCTTTCTCTCTATCTTTCTCTCTCTCCCCCCCTCTCTTTCTCTCTCTCTCTTTCCTTCCTTCCTTCCTTCTCTTCCTTTCTTCCTTCCTTCTTTCTTTCTTTTAATGCAAGGCCTCTTGTTTTGTTTTGTTTTGAATTCTTGCTTATTACTGTGGGAGATTGTGGTTCCAAAGCTCTGTGCTTTGTCTGCCTGAATTGCTAGTTTCATTCCTAAGTGATCAGCTCAAATTTGTCTGCATATCCACAAGGAATGGGGAGTGTTACTAGGTTAAGAACCAAGGAATCGTAACATAAAGAGAAGCCACAATGCTATCCTATACAATCACTCTGACATGATATCTTCCTGGATGTATATAAATATCCTAACTCACAGGAAACTCACTGCTATACAAGAGTATTTTACCCCCTTACATACTCAGTAATCTACAAGATACTTCATAATTCTTGAATAAAATCAACCTCACTGTAACTTCACTTATGTACTATTGTTACTCTATAAGGTTGTATGTATCATCTGACACCAAGTCCCCAGTTACAGTATTTAGTTATTTTTAAAATATTTGCCCATGGGGCAGTCGGGGCCCATGAATTAAATCCCAGAACTCGGGAGGCAAAGGCAGGTGGATTTCTGTGAGTTCAAGACTAGCCTGGTCTACAAAATGAGTCCAAAACAGCCAGGAATACACAATTATCCTAAATTCTTTAAACCACTGGTCTAGAGCTTTGAGCTCCATTTTCTCCTACTTTCTCTTACTTTATCTTGTAGAGTTCTTACATAACAATAACCCTCCTAAGTCACTTAACTTAGAACCAAGTGTAATGCTCTGCATGGGTCTGGTCATCTCAGAGCACAACTCATGGATGCTCATTTAGTCTATGATTCTATCATTTGCATATCCTTTCTTTACAGTGACTCTGGTTATTTGAATGAGATGACCCCATAAGACTTGGGCATTTAAAAACTTGATTCCCAGTTAGTTTGGGGAAGCTGTTTGGAGAAGCCTAGGGCATGTGGCTTTGTTGGAGAAAATCTATCAATGGGGTAGACTTTGAGGTTTCAAAAGACACATTTCAAATTTGCTCTCTCTGCTTCCTGTTTGTTATTTGAAAGGTGAGTTCTAGGTTGATGCTCCATCTACCTGCTGCCTGCTACCTCTGCTCTCCCATCCCGGACCCTAACCCTTAGGAACTGTACACCCAAAATAAACTCTTTCTCTATAAGATGTCTTGGTTATGATGTTTGACCACAGCAATTGAAGAGTAACTAATACTAACTCTCAAAATATTATTTCCTAGATTTTAATATGAGTTATTCCTAAATAAGATAGCCTCTACCCTGGAAGTATATATACCAAATTTTGAAATCTGAAATTAAAAATTCACACATAGATTTATAAAGTGAATTTTGTGAGTCCTGGGTTATCTTTTCAACTTTCAGTTCTTTGAAAATTTCAGCTCTAATATTCAAATCAGTTACTCCGCCGCTAACCTGCTTCAGTCATAGGTATACAAAGCACAACTTCTCTTACGTCACAATGCAAATTCTTAGCAAAAATGTTGACAGCCAGGGCTAAGAATACAAATTCAAATAGTGACGGTTGAAGTTGGTATCAGTTAGATAACCAATATTTTTGAGGCTCGCCTCTATCCTTGAGTCCTCTGAAGTACACAGTACCCCTCATAATTTCCAAGGAATATATGCAAACCTAACACACACAATTTAATTATGATGATAGCTAACATGATCTACATTAAGTCTATTATGAGCTAAGCATTTTTTCCCAAAAGGTTTCCATGTACTATAGTCTCCATAATAATGCTATGGAGTTGAAGGCCATGCTATTGTAACTATTTTTAATACAAAGACACTTAAATCTGGAGCAACAAAAATGTTTGGTCAAGCCAATGATATGGAAATTTGAACTCAGCCATCAAAACTCTACAGACTGAATTCATAAGCCGTCATTGCCCTCATTGATATTTTGTCAGATGACACACAGAAAGGCAAAATTTTTATGAATTTCCTGATTAACCAGTGTAGTAGTTTCCAAAATAAGAATTGTGAATGGTTTAATGCAGTTGCTAAGTTATCTAGAGGTAGCACTTTTCCCTGAAAGTAAACTCAGACTTCTCTCACTTCAGGGTTCACAGTAGTTTCATCTGCACATACTCACACGGTATGTGTATTCCCCAGTCCTTACAGCTAGTGACAAGGACAAAGGGACCGAGGTATCTCTAAGTTTGTTAGTTACCCTCAGAACTCAGCTTAACTATTTAAACCAATCCTTTTTTTTTTAACCACTCCACATTTCTTCCCTTTTGTACTATGTGCATGTGTGTTTGCCTATGTGAATGTATGCCACATATGGGGGTGCCCACAATGGCCAGAAGAATGTTTCAGATCCTCTGTAGCTAGAGTTACTACAGGCAGTCACATGCCACCCAGTGTAGATGCTGGAAACGGGTCATCAGTTCTCTAAAAGAACAGTAAGTACTCCTAACCACTGAGCAATCTTTCTTTTCTTTTTAAGTTATATTTTCATTTGTGTGTGTGTGTGTGTGTGTGTGTGTGTGTGTGTGTGTGTGTTTGTGTGTCTGTGTACATGAATGGATTGGAGGACAACTCATGGAGTTGGTTCTTTCAGTGTGCCACATGGGGCCCTGGTATCAGGCTCAAGTGCCTCCTGAGGCCAACCTCATTGACTAAGTCCACCTTTCTTAACCCTCTGTTCTTTCTTCACTGTGACCGCTGTGAACCCCAGCTAGATAACACCTGCCCTGGATGGGGAAAAATGTTTGTCTTCCCTCATTTTCATCAGAAGAGCATGATAGCATCTTCTTCCAAGTGGGAAGGAGAACTTTCTTTACTGTTTTAAGAATATAGTGGAGAAAGCTGGCTTGAAATATGGCTCAAGGGGAGAATATTAGGTTATTTCAAGGACAGGGTATGGCTCAACCCGAGTCTCTCCTTGCACCATCCTTGTAAGAGAAGCACACCTGTGTAGCTACCCAGAGACAGTTCACATCAAACAGAGCAGCAGTGGCCAAGCATTTGGAGCTGATGAGCAGAACCCAGATCCCCAAGGAGTCAAAAAGGCTAAGGGCCACCGTTGCTGGCAAAGGAAACAACAGAAACCAAAGAAAGGATGAAATGTGAGGAGATAAAGGCTAAAGAAAAAAAGGGATGGAGAGTGGGGTGAAAGAGATCCTTGTGGGCCGGGATAATTACCCTGGATCACAGGTATCTTTTAACAGTGAACTAGCTTACCATTCCAGCTTCAGCTCCCAAAGTGTTCCTCCCATGACCCCAGTGGACACCCACACCTAAATGTTGCCTCTAGCAGTGCATCATGACATCATAACTGCCTTGGCTTTGGTAAGGATGACTGAGTACAGCTGTGCCGGTAGCACTTACGTTGCTGTTATTTATGTCCTCTGTCATTTAAGACACTCAATGGGTGGAGAAACTCAGCTTTCTGTTGTCATTTTTTTTGTTTTTTGTGAAAAGTCCTCACTATGACACCAGGATGGGCTCAAACTCATGGTGTTCCTGCTCTAGTGTTGTTATTGTGGATAGGTTTCTTCTGTCACCACATCCAGTCTTCCCTTGGGTTCTAGATACTGACTGACTTTAAGGCATTGTAGAAAATGACTGAAATTGTCAAAATCCCAAAATGATTTTGGAATGACCTTGAACCGTGCTGGCTATGGCACATTCCCAAAGCTTGATCAGTTTGTTCACCCAAGGGCCTCAACATTTCTTTTGTTTACTAAGTATAAATCTTTAGAACATGCTTCTAGGAGCCACTGGCTGAAACATCACCAATGAACAAAGTCCTTTGATCCGGAATGCACAACTCAGTTGACTCAAGCTACCTTCTCATTGCTGCTCCCCCAAAATACATTTCCAAAGAAATTTTTCCAAGAAAGCGCATGCAAGTGTATTTGGTTTTGAAAACCAATTCTTTGGAGCAGCAGGAGCTGCACATTGAGTGGTCTGGTCATGTGACTATGGCTTAGTGAGACAACCTGTAGACCACAGCTCTAGGAAAAGCACTGGGCAAAGTGCTGCTCCTCTCCTGCTACTGAAACAGCAGAAGTGGTTTTTGTCTCTTGGTGTTTCAGGACAAGTTAGATCCAAAAGAAATAAAGAAAGGGAATATTTTTCCTGGCTACTCCTCTGGCAGCTCTCAGCATCCTGGCCTGGTAGGGGTAGAGTCACGTGACCATCTTTTTGAGATGGAGAACATGGGAATGGCCCTTTCTCAGACTGTGCTTGCAATCTACAAATTCCAGCCAAGCCAGATTTCAGACTCTCTCCAAAACCGTTGCCAGGCACTAAAACCAAAAGAATTGCACTGCATAGACTTTTGAAAGAAATCAATTATAGACCTTTTTATTTGCCAAACAATAAACTACTAGAAATATTTTCTGTGAAACATATAAAGACCTACAGTTGTTTTTTGAGGCTTTTGCAGGTCGATTTTTGGGCACCAAGGTAGAACATGATCAATGAAATATAACTTTTCACAGCACACAGCATTTTTTTCCTCAGGCTTCCACTGTGAAGGGCTGTGAATGCTAAACACCAGTGATAGGGGACCAGCAGCCAAAAAGGAATTCAGGGCCATTCTTGCTTACAATATTGTGGAGTTACTGAGGGAACCGCAAGATAAAGCATTCCGTTTTTCTTCTCTGAGTAGGAGAGAATATTTTTGAAGGAAATTGTGCTTAAGGACAGTTTCTTAGCTTCAAAAATCATCTGAGAAGAAAGTAAAACTGAATTTTTAAGCCCACAAATCAGAAACAGAAATTGCTTTAGAAATACAGTGTCTTTTGAAAAAAATGTTTAAATTATAATATTAACCTATGGGGTTTTTTTTTTTTTAATTCTCCAGGTTCCTATCAGTCACAGGTACCAGGACATTTTGGTCAGAATCATAAACACAATTGGCTATGGTATGCCAGTTTTCATATGCAGGGCATGTGCAATAGTGAAATAATATTAGTACAAAAATAGACCTGGATCTTATACAGGAAATCTATCCCTGTGTAAACCAAAGGAAAACAAGTGAGAAACAGAAATGTCTGGAGGACCAAGTACTTACAGACCACTAATACACCCAGATTATATTAACCAAAATCTCCCTTAATTTCTCAATAAGAAAGCCTATCTCTTGACATGAAAAAAACTCCTTGCTTCAACTGCAGACAGACTGCTGTCCAAAAAGGACAAAACTTGGTAGCAGGGAAGTCGACAGCCTAGCTCTGCCAAGACAGGTTAGGTAAGTCCTTCATAATTCCTGCTCTACAATCAATGTCTGTCAGAGAAACAGGACCAAAAGGCTGAAGACTGATGCTGGAATGTGTGGAAAGAAAAGGGGAACTGTCCAGACAGTCACTGGTTTGTCATTTCTTAGTATTGAAAGCTGCAGGCCCTGCACTTCCTATATAATCAGATATATTTATCCCTCTCAGGTCTCTGAGGTGGTTGAAGAATAGACAGCTTGAGTCTCATAGCTAAATTTTGAGTTGTTTAGGAATCAAGAGGGCGTTCTAGATCTAAGAAGATGGTTATAATAGTGATGCAAGTTAGTATGAAAGCTAAGTCAGTTATAGAATTTTAAACTCATAGAGATGGTTAGAAGGTAGAAGGTTAAAGTCAGGGGCCAAATATGTATGAACTGGACATTGGGAAGGTATACTGGGCCATTTAACTCTCATAAATGTGGCATATTTAATTCTGCTGTTTTGTATAGAATTTACTGTTATAAGAGAAAGAACCATTTGTTGGATTGAAAAGGGAAGCTGTTGGGGGGGAAGAGGGTGGAAGGGTGGGACAGGAAGGGGGAATAGGGAAGGGTTTATGACTGAGATGTAACTGAAGAAAAAAAATAAAGTATTTAATAAAAAAAAAAGAAAAGCTAATAAATATCTGAAACTGCTTCACTTGCTTTTCCTGACAACTCTGTTCTCCTGTCTCTGTAAGGGGTTTTGATGTACCTGAGGACTTACAGAAATGCTCCTCTCTGGTTCCTCCTAGGGCTACCTCAGCACACCCACTGAAACTGTACATCTTTCCATTCCATCTTGACTTCCCTTGTGTAACTCTAAATCTGGAATGGTTGGGATCACTGAAACAGTCTTTGCACAGGACTCCCTGTCCTCTGTCACAACCCTGGCCCCCTCTACCCTTGATTCCTATTTCCTTCCTGGAGTTCCTTTCACGATGTGATCATTTGAAAAGAATTTCTACTCCTTGTAGATACAGGCCTGAGAACTCTGGAAACAAAAATCAGATACTGAGATTTTCATTTGCTTTATTATAATCAACCAAAATAACAACAAGCATCAGTCTGTAGTGTATAGATAAGGAATGGAGTTTTAATTGGAATAGAAGCCAGCTTTTGAACATTCCAGGGATGTAAAGAACCTTCCAACTCATATTGAAATGTTTCCTAATGTGCAGTTTTCTTCAGAATCTCCTCAGCATTGTTCATCAGTGGCTGGCACTGGACCTCAGTGCAGTCTAAAGCGAAAAAGTGTGTTTAGTAGACTGAGTATAGTGTGTAGTCTTATCTGGCCTGCAGAGTGGGTTCAAGGCTAGCCTGGGCCACTTAGTGTAACCTTGTTTCCAACTGAAAAATAAGAAGGGAACTTAGGAAGTAGCTCAGTGATATAGTATTCGTCTAGCATTTACAAGGCTTTGGGTTCAATTTCCATTGGCACAAATTCATACACACACACACACACACACACACACACACACACACACACACCCCAGAGAGAGAGAAACAAACTCATCTTTAAAATGAACTCAATAAGTGGGCTTCCTAGACAAAAATCTCTTAATTACAAAATATTCAAATAAAATGGATAAAAGAGGGAGAAGGTAAGAAAAGAGTAATTTAATAGCACACAAGGCTCATAGTTTAAAAACTAAGTATCAAAAAAATGCTCTGACCTACCGATGGGTTCTGGAGACATAGAAAAGGATGCTGGTGATCTCCTATGACAGAGTCATGCATCTCCCCAGACACCAGACACTAATCAACTGTCAGCCACAGAGCAACTAACATAAGAGAAAATCTGGAGACCTCTTTTATTACACAGTTGAGTGTGGGTCTTGCTTCTGCCTGCCTCACCACCACCAATAATGAAAACTGATTTCTCTATGGACATTGAGTTTACACTGAGACCTTTGGTCCCAAAATGAAGCTTGAGTTAGGCCCAGTTTGTCAGACTTCCTCAGCTCAACACTCTCAACTCCTTTTATTTTGGAGTACATATGGTGAGACTCAAACCCATCTTGTGCCACTCCTCCAATACCTCAAGAGTAGATGAAATGCTGCCTTTAAGGATCAATAAAGTCCTCATAATGGCTTCTAAGCATTAAAATAATGACGAGTAGAACTCACTGGTTCAACTCTTCTTCACCCAGAGAATACAGGAAGCAGTGCCATTTCCTGGGGAAATTAAAAAGATTGGTGCAATTAAAAGTCTAAACAGGCAGTCACAGGAAGGCTTGTAAGCCCATCACTGAATTATTTGCTCTGCCTTAGAGATGGCATAGATAGGAATTGGATAAAAGACAATATTAAAGGGTGATCCTAAAACACTGTGGATTCTAGAACAATCCTAAGTGGACAGTTGTTCTCCTTTTGCCTAGAAGAACAAGGTATGAGCTCCCTTGGATTTCTGGGACTTGTGGAGCATTGTTTGAGGTGGCTGATATATATAAAGCGTGAACGATTTAAGTGAATGAACACTTCAGGACAGGCATCGGGTTGAAGACATGAAACAACATGGCATGTCCCTCCAGAGCCTAGCCCCCATGCAGAAGATCTCCAAAAAGGACAGAATAGTCAGATGTTGAGTTCTGACTCTTTATGTCCCTGACTAAGGCTGTCTAGTTAGGGTATCTATTGATGCAACAAAGCACCATGATTCTCTATCACCATGAACAAAAGGAAAGCTGAACAGAGAAGGATTTATTCAGTTTACACTTCCACACTGCTGTTCATCACTGAAGGAAGTCTGGACAGGAACAGGGTAGAAACCTATAGGGAGGAGCTGATGCAGAGGCCATGGAGGGGTGCTGCTTATTGGTTGCTCCCCATGGCTTGCTCAGCCTGCTTTCCTATATAACTGAGGACCACAATTCCAGGGCCAGCACCACCCACAATGGGCTGGGCCCTTCCCCACTTATCACTAATTGAGAAAATGCCTTGCAGAGGGATCTCGTGGAGGCATTTCGCTGAATAAGGCTCGTTCTTCCCTGATGATTCAGCTTACGTCAAAGTGACATAAAGCCCGCCAGAACAGAGACATATCTATACGTGTATCCACAGTTTTTCTACGTGGCCCAGGTATCCCATTTGACAGCTATTCTTACCCAGGCAGCCTTGTCTTTTCTCCAAGGGGTCATGAGGAAGAAGGGATGGTGTGTCCCACTACACATATATCTCATTGCCAGGTTCACAGGGTTGTTTTTACAGCCAAGTTCACAATTTGACATTAACAAATGATCAATACCATATTTTGTGCCATAATTCAAGGAAAGCAACCAGTGAGTGACAAGTTTCTTTGCTTCAACCTCTAAATTATACCATCTATCCTTCCTGAAAGAGACAATTGTAGTGATTTTTCTTTGCTTTTACAATTCTTTTAACAACATGGTTCATGAAGCTATTAAACTTCCCAGTGGGTCATGTAACACCATTCTGATGAATAAGGTGGATGCTGAAGTCTGATGTGGTTTAGAGGAACGTTCTTACTCTCTTGATCCCACTTCCTTTCCTCTGACAACCACTGGGGCTCAGTGATAAAGACAAGATGCTTGGTGTCTCTGCCAATAGCTTAACTATAAGGACCGGAAATGTTGAAGGAGTTCCTGATGTCATCTAGAGCATTCATTTGCCATCAGACTTCTGTTGTCTGAGTCAAGCAACCCTTTGACCCATTCATTTAAGGCCTTGTGCTAAATTCAGCAATATTCATAACTGTCCTGCTGTTGAGAGGAATCACCTTAAAGTTTCCTGGTAGCAATGAAGACACAATTTTGTGAAATCAGTGTCTTAGTTGAGTTTTATTGCTGTGAAGAGACACCGTGAACACAGCAACTCTTAAAGGAAAACATGTAATTGGGGCTGACTTACAGTTCAGAAACTCAGTCCATTGTCATCATGACAGGAAGCTGGCAGACATGGTACTGGAGAAGGAGCTGAGAGTTCTAAATCTGAATCTACAGGCAGCAGGAGGATAATGAGCCACTAGGCCTGGCTTGGGCTTCTCAGACCTCAAACCTGGCCCCACAGTGATACATTTCCTCCAACAAAGCCACACCTACTCCAACAAGGCCACACCTCCTAATAATGCCACTCCCATATGGGCAAAGCATTCCAACACATGAGTCTATAGGAGCCATTCCCATTCAAACTGCCACAATCAGGTTTTGTTTTGTAAGGTTTATTATTATTCAATCACATGCTGCTGTGTATTGCCTATTGTTGGTGTAACTATTTATTAAACACCTTCCAACCCACCAGCCCGAGGCACATTAAAAGGATACTTCTCAGGCACAAGTCCTTGGGGCAACTCATCAACAGTCCATCCTAATCAGCTAATGCCAAAGGGAGCACAGCAATCAGCAGCAGCTTCAGTGGTCACCTGGCTCTGGTATTGTGATGCCCACAGACTCACCCCACCTGGGTTCAAGGCCTCCTCCAACCATCCGAGACTGACAAAACTACATGGGGTAGGTGCCTCTCTCTGTTGCCGGTCTGGCGCTGGCCGCCGATGCAAGCCCCACCTTGGGGTTGAGGTCCCTTCAGACCGTCCAGTTTTTCTGAACCTCCTCTGGACAGGTCCTATGCAGCAGCCTTGTCTGCCCACCCAAGCTTACAGCATGTGGGCAGACGCTGCACTTGCGCAGTCTAGGAACTAGCCGTTGCCACACACTCAAGGCCGTGATCTCTTCTGTCTGTCAAACCTTCTCTGGGCATGTGCTGCCCTCCACATTCCTGATTGGGGTCTCAGACTCTTCCAGCCCTCTGAGAATTCTCGGCACTGTGTCTTTCACAGCTCCAAAAGAGCCTTCTACTGGGCTCTGCCCAACATAGGCCAGGAACCTCAGTAGCCGCCACCTTTGTCTAGTGTCTTTCAAAGCGAAGCAGCAATGAGCAGTGATGCAAAGCAATGCCAAGCACAAAAGTCCCGTCGAGTTTCAGAGCCTTCCTTTTTATATTCCCTCTTATTATGCACCAAGATGTTTTCTCATTGGTCAACCTTATGCCCTCCTCATGAGGTACACCTGTTGACTAAGATCGCAAACCTTCCCAGGTGTTCCCCACAGGTGTCAGTCATCAGGCTGATTTGCACGTCTCTTTTTTTCAGCAGTTGACTAAACACTCCCTCAACTCTTACTCCCTCCATCTGAAAAGTTAAGGCAATTTCAAACTAACAAACGCACCCTGAAGTGGAAGTAACATAATGTATAGTCTCACATAGGTGTACCTTGCTGGTTCTTGTTCCCCTCCCACTTCCCCTGATTCCTTACTTTTCTCCAATTGGTCCAACTACTATTTTTATGACTTTTGTGTGTGTGTGCATGTGTGACCCAATGAGTTTAACTAATTTGCAGGAATGTGGAAAGAAGGGGTTTTTTAAATTATATTCATTCATTTTAAAATTATATTTAGTCACATGTGTACGTGTGCCCAAATGCCATGATGTAATGGTGTACATGTGGACA
The DNA here is from genome assembly GCA_907164525.1 of Lophiomys imhausi. Classification (NCBI taxonomy): domain Eukaryota; kingdom Metazoa; phylum Chordata; class Mammalia; order Rodentia; family Muridae; genus Lophiomys; species Lophiomys imhausi. The sequence continues at coordinate 5,803,620 of CAJQZJ010015385.1, forward strand.
TCACAGGACAACTTCTGAGACTTGATTCTCTTCCACCATGTGGATTGTAGTTGTCAAACTCAGATCATTAGGTGTGGTGGGAAGCACCTTTATCTGCTAAGCCACCTCACCAGCCCAGGGTGAGGTGTTATTTATGGGCATATGGGTAAGTTACCTGTGTCTGTACCACAGGGATAAAAAGGTTCTCCTTCTCCCAGTAACCATGAACCCTCTACAATTCCTTTGGGAGGGATGTGGCCCCATGAGTCTCTTCCTGCTCCAAGATGGAATGTTGACAGGCCCAATCTTGTATAGGTCTTGAGAGGTAATCACAGTTTCTGAGAGTTTAAAAGTATATCAGCTGTATGAAGCCAGAAAGACAGAGCACAGAGCAATACAACTATTGGCCCAAGTCATTGAGTTCTCAGAATCAAATAAGAACCACTTATCATCTATACATTAATATATGCAAAGGATAAGAAACTAAAGCTATGAATGGACCTTGTAGAAAAAAAAAAGTCTTTTCTTCTTGAAACACAGAAGACTCAGTTCACATTCAGTATCTTGTTCTCCCATGTAATGGGTATATAAACTCTAAATGACAATGTTCCATAACAGTCCACTCTTTACTCTGGCTCATACACTCTTTCTGACTATTCTGTGATATTTTCTGCGCTTTAAAGGCGCTGACACAGATGTCACATTTAATTCACACAGTATGCACCAGTCACTTATTCTAAACACTTTGTCCAGGTATACATCTCTGCAGTAACCATGACCCATGACCAAAAGAAGCTTCTTTGAACACAGATGACAGCAGCACTATTCTATGAACATAAACACAGTGTCTAGAAGGCAATTTGAGAGGCACATAGTATCCCTTTACCAAAACAACAGCAGCTTCTCTATTAGGGCCTATGACCTTTGAAGCCATGGGCTTGCAGTACCAGATATTAATTCCCTCCTATGAGACAGGCCTCAATTACAACCAGAAGGTAGTTGGTTATAGACACAATACGCATGCCACTATTTCGTTGGTGTTTGTATTTTGTATGGAATGTCAGTAGTGTAGCATGCAAGGTACTCAGCTGAGTGTCACACTTCTCCAGTAGCTAAACTTTTGGGCATTGTGAAAGCCAGTAGGGAGGATATAGTCTCCTTTCCTAACCAATGAGACAGAACACAGAACAATACAACTATTGGCCCAAGTCAATGAGTTCTCAGGATCAAGTTAAGAACCACTTATCACCTATACATTAATATATGCCAAGGATAAGAAACTAAAGCTATAAATGGGCCTTGTAGAAAAAAACCAGTCTTTTCTTCTTAAAACACAGAAGACTTAGTTCACATTCAGTATCTTCTTCTCCATGTAAATGGCACATGAACTCTAAATGACTGTAGAATCTATGTGTACCAACTGAATACCTCAAGGGAACCAAGGAAAAGAATCATTCTTTTTCAAAATGACTTATCTTTGCTGAAAAGTACTTTTATAAACACAACAAATGTAGGCAAGATTCCTTTTCCTGTGTATAAAGGAAATAAGCTGCACTTGTTGGAGCTTAAAGTACACTTGTCTTTGCCATATTAACTACTGCCCATAAAAGAAAATCAGATCATACTAGCTAATTTCCAGGAGTGTTGAACAGATGAAAAGTCTCATGCAATGGTGTCTTTTCCATCTAAAGATGCAGAGAATTTCCAGGCAAGTTGTTTTACAGAGCACTCTTGACATTTTAGAACAGGTGTTACCAGTGGCAGTGGGTAACCGGGCAGATGGCAGTGGTAAATTATGAGTAAGGAGGGTCTTAAAAAAAAAAAACTCTGCAAAAGTGAGCACTTAATTAAGGGTATTCAAATCCCTTGATACCTCAGGTAATTCACTGGCTCCCCTTTTTGACCTAAAATAAGCCATCTAATCCAAAACGTGAGTTGTTATGTTGTGTTTTGTTTTTCTTTTTTTTTTGTTGTTGTTTTTGTTTTCCAGGCCAATGAAGCTACAATTTGTCATTCAAGTCATTTAGTGCCATATATTCCCATTAGTCACCCTAATGCTGTGCAAAATCATGGTTATGACATTTAAGGTTTCTGGGGAGGCTTGTTTAACAAGAAATAAATAATTTCCCCTGTTCAGCTAATACTCACTGGTGTAGAGAGGTAATCCAAATGTCACTGCTCTCTCTCAGTGTGGTGGAACAAGAGTAATGAGCAACATCTGCTTTGAATCCATTCCTAGAGGAAAAGGTTTGCGATCTCTCTTCTATTCTCGAAGTCCCCTCTGATAGTCAATAGTGTCAATAAGAAGAAACAAACAAAAAAAAAGTTCTGAGAAAAAGACAAGGCCTACACATACTTCCACTCAAGAACATGAAACAATATACAGAGGAGGAAACAGTGCACAATAAATTTGTTTAGTGCCTCTCTTTAATAAATGGTGGCTATAGGAGGAGCTTTGATGGATAAGCTCTGCTTCCTTCCAGCTTCAGCTTTGTCCACAGATGACTGGAACACCTGCAGGACACTCATAAATAGACAAATTTACAATCTGGCTCTGGAAAGTGCCCTAAGCCACATCTCATCCAAGTTGCCTTTTGTGCTCTTTTCCCACCTGTGATGCTGGGGGCACAGGGTCAGAGCCCTTTGGTCTCTTCCCCTGCTCTCACTGTGGCACACACATGAGCTTGCTTGTAACGGGGGATCAAGTTTTTTTCCAATCGTCTGAAGGTTTCTTTTGATTTCTTGGCTTCTAGTTTTGCTGAGAAGGCTGGATCTTTGTTTATTTTTACCCTTTTGGAAGCATATTCCCAGATTTCTTCTAGATTGGGGAAGAGAAAAATAAACTCAGAAATTGAAGTAACAGAACATGATCCTTTGGGGGAAAGTTCAATATCCATTTTTTCCTGTTTTGTTTTAAATTTAGTCATTCTTTTGTACAAACTTGAAATAGACCAGTTTAAAGCAAACAAATAAAACTAAGACTTTCTTTAAAGTATAAAATCACCCACAGTAATATCTAGGACCTTGTACCTAGAATATGTGAAGAACCCTGATAATTACATTTAAAAAAACAAAAACCCAACTGCAAAAAAGGATCTAAACAGATTTTTCTCCAAAAGAAAACATAAACCATCAACAAATATAAAAAGATATTTGATGTCATTATCCAATAATTCAAAATCCTAACCACAATATGATGCTAGTTCATACTTACTGGGTTGTTTAGAATCAAAGGATTGAATAACAGCAAGAGACAGTAAGGATGTAGAGGAATCGAAATCCTTGGACTAGCTAGTTGGTGTGTAAATGATGTGGGCTACTTGGGAAGTCAGTCCTCAGAAGGTTAAGACTAGAACTAACAAATGGACTACTGACCCTTCATTTATGTCACCAAACACTTGACCAGCAGCAGCTTGAAGGATTTCTTTCAGCTTGCAGTTGGAGAGGGTACAGTCCATGAACACGAGGCAGCTGCTTACTTTGTACCTGCTTCAGGGTGCAGAAAGGGATAAAAGTAGGGGTCTAGCTTGTTTTCTTTTTTGTATGTAGTCCAGGACTCCAGTCCATGGGATGATTCCGACAACATTTAGGGTGAATCTTCCTCACTCTCTAAACCTTTCTATAAATACCTTCATAGACACACCCAAAGGCACATTTCCATATTGATTCTACATCCCTATAAATTGACAATGTAGATCAACCACCATATCAAATTATCCATCGAGGGTGCGTTGGTGGTATAGTGGTGAGCATAGCTGCCTTCCAAATTATCCATCAATTGTACTCTGAGAAATCTACCAGGAAATCTGGAAATGTGTCTAGGCAAAAATCCATAATAGTGGGATTAAACAAAAACAACAACAGCAAAAAAAAAAACACAAAACAAAAGATGAAAACTCAAAAGTCTCAAAAGATAAAATGAATAAACAAAACATGATATACTCATAGAGTAGAATTTTATTTGGCCTTGAAAAAGAAGAACTCTTATATGTTATAATATGGATATATATAATACAACAGTACATGAAAGAAAGTCAATCATGAAAGATCTTGATTACATATGATATGTATGAAACATGAACAGATAAATCTATGGAGATGAAAAGTAGTCAGCACTTGTTTAGGGCTAGAAGGAATGGTAGCAGTATGAGCAGACGCGACTGTAGCTGTTTAAACATCTAGGTAGTCAACCCCTACATCCGACAAGAAATGCTAATTATTTTTATTTTGGAGAGGTATTTGGCTGTGTTGATTGTGATGAGGTCAGTTTCCTCCATTTTTGTATTAATATTCCTGAAATACAAACTTCTTGAGGAACTAAGGCAGAATATAAGTTTAAGGGATAGCTTACAGCTTTCTGAGGATAAAAAGAACAGAGCTCTTTAAATCCCAGTAACACGAAGTCCTAATTATGAACAAGAAAAACTGCTTCCTTCCTTTATTGTGATTTCTCTTCCGTTTTCTGCCTCTGGAAAACTGTATTCTTCTAAAAGCAGCTGTGAGGAAAGTCAAATGTTTTTATTCAAGGAGGCCATTTTTCTTCTGCTGTTAACCTCCATTATTGTGCTGTTGGAAGTGAGACAGTAACAGCCTGGTGAAAGTAACCCAGTCTTCTGTATCTTCCCTGCAGGAATTAACCAGCACAGAGAAAAGGCAAAAATGCCCAGTGTGCAATTTGGTGTAAGATTGGTTTTTATAACCCTCGGATAGGGAGAATTTCTCTCCTCTTCTCCTTTAGGTCAGGGCCTGCATCTGGAAACGTCCCACACCGTTGGCCTAGGACACAACAGTTCAAGCAACAAACAATTTGGGCCTTGAGACTGACTGCCCTCCACCTCCCCACCGCCCAACCTCCGCCTTTTTGAGCCAGAGCCCAGTCACGCAGCAGAGCACCTGTACTTCTCCGGAGTCCCCAGTCAAACCGGTGCCAGCCGCCCGCTCGGGGAGGGAGGGCCCTAATGCCTGCCGCCTGCTTGCCAGTAACTCTAAGTGATTTCATATTGAAAATGGGCAATTTTCTACTTCATACAGCACCCAATATTGTTTTGATGCACAATATTTAGGAACCGGGCATAAAGAAGGGTTAAACATTCATATCCCCTCCCCAGAAGAGTTTAATTTCAAATGCTGTTTAGTTGTTTCAGAATCCTGTCTGAAGAACAAAACAAACAAAAACAAAAAACACAAAAAAGAGAGAGACCCATTTCATTGGTGTATCACCCTTCAGCAACACCACCACGCGTGGCGGCCAGCCGGGTCATCTTCTACCCTCCTTCCTTCCTTCGGCAAGCTCTCTTTGGGAAGCCGAGAGCCTAAGACACACTCTCATAGTAAAGGGGGGGGAAAGCATTCTTTACATTCTTTTCGTTTTTAAACCCACCAGGTTCTGGCGGAAGACCAAAGGAACGTGCTACTCTTTTATTATATGGTAAGTAATAATGGATATCGCTAAACCCAAGAGGATTTCCGTGTCTCCTTCTTTAACTTCTCCCTGGAGAGGTCAGCTCCAGTCTGACGGTCTGGTCTGTGCGTCCGTCCGTCTGTTATGTGGCATGAGCGGTTGGAGTGGGAGTCGTCCCAGAAGCAGAAAAGTGAATTGAGAACATCTTCAGCAGAATATGCTCTGGAATCTATAGGCTAGTTTGGGGAAACCACTGGAGGTGTTTACCATGTTACCCCACTAAGCGCTTTTAAAGAATTCAGTCATCCCGAGAGAGATACAGACAGGCTGTTATCAGAAACACACCTTGAAGAGACCTTTGAGAAATCTCAGGCTTCTTTAAAACAGCATCATACTGCCCAACTGTAAAAACGTAGAGAGAACAAAGAACAATCCAAGCAAGAGGGGAGTCCTGAACCCACGAAGGAGACAGTGGTAGGAATAGCTCCACTCCAGGTCGTCCATAACTGAGTTGACTAAGGACCAGATTTCTCAGTGAGCTGCAAAAGGAGAATCCACGGTGCCTTTAATCCCAAAAGGGGACAAAAAACTCCCTGAGGGCTGAGAAAAGGGTTGCTTCCTCCGGGGGCATGCACCAGCTGACCCCCTCTTTTAGCCCAGTAATCTGAAGTAAAAACGCATTTCTGTCGCAGACTACTCCCCTCAGACCTGTTCCTCTGGCATCACTCCTGAACATCATCCCAGATAACTGGACTGAAGTGGCTATTGTGGGTGGGGGCAGGGAAACACACGTGTCAGGGAATTACAGACACAGTGCACACTGTTGATCTAGACTCTGAGGACAGGGCGTGGAGATCGTGCAGCTGACCTTCGTGGATCAGGGCTAGGAGACCGTGAGGTCTGGAAGAAAAGATGACGAGTCAAAAAGAGCGGAAGACGCGGTGGCCAAGGGCTCTAGCCCGAACTCCGCATTTTAATCTCCGCTCTGCCCACGACTCCTGCATCTGCAAGATGGCTGTAATACAGAACCACCCTCCGGAAGCTGTGTTGAGAATTAAATGAGGCATTGTAAAGAAAGGGCTCAGGACACAGCACTTAAGCAGATGCTAAATCATTATTATCATAACAATCCCATTACGCTCTGAAGCCTATTTAAACAAAAATGCCCCCCAGCTCTGCCTACTCTAAAGCCTTCCTTCTGGAGCACAGTCAAGGATTCTGTGGTTATTATTATTGTCTTGGTTTTTGTTTTAATAGTCTTAAAACACCAAGTGAAGCAACCTCTCTAGAAGGCAGAAAGCCAGTGACTCTTCTCGCCTAGCAGAGGTCTCCTGTGCCCTGCGCTTCAACCATCCTCTCGAGGCATTTGGCCTACAACCCCTCCTTCAGAATTGAAGAGTCAAAGGAGACCTTGCCGCGGGTGCTCAGCCTCATTAAGATGAATTGCCTGTCTCCTCTTAGTGGGAATAAGGCAAAGTAAGCTGAGTGAGCCCAGAGAAGACAAAGAACATGAAAGTCTAATTAGGAAAGGGGAGGCTCATCCAGATGAGTGTCAAGGGTTGGGATTAGGGGGGGCTAGAGCGCCATGTTCTGCGGAGGAAGTTTGGCAATCCTACCTAATCTGCCTTAGTACTCATCCACGCAAACAACACCTCCCAGAACTTCGCGCCATGGTCTGTTCTCGGCGCACTGCCTTTTTCCTGTCCCCTGAAGTCTGAAGGAGTTTCAAATTCTAACGCAGGAGAAAGACACAGCTCTGGGCAATGCTAAACTCAATGCATTAAACTCTCAAGAGCTGCATTTAGAATCCAGATCCTCATGGTGAGTCCAACAAAATTCCAAGATCGAAGTCCCATACAATCCTACTGATTTGTGATTAAACATTTACACGGAACCATTTGAGGGTCATTTTTCTTATGTAGAAAAACTGTATACGTGTAATTGTCATGAAGATGAAAATGGTGGGGAAGAAATATAAGAAGCACTCCCAAGACCTTAGGTGCTTTGCACGTTTGATTGTCACAAAATACCAAAGGCAATGTCACTTTCTGCCCTGACAGAAAGAAACTGGAGTTCAATCAGTTCAATCAGAGGCAAAGCCAGGCTTCAAAGCCTGGCCTCCAAATCCTCCCTACCCAGGGCCTTGCACCACACCAATTTGCTTCCCTATTGTGTTACTGCAAGCTGGGCATTTTTACTCTGTTTCTAGCATTTTTATGGCCTTTTCCTCACTTATAAAATGAGGAGATTAGAATAAATCACCTCAAAGTTACTTCCTCCGGCTCTGCAATTTATTAAAAGGAAGGACCTTCCTACAAGGCAGAGGCCTGAGAATAGCTTGTGGAAACACCCTATCCCCTCCTCACCCTGAGGAAGACAAAGCTAGGATCCATGGGGGAGCTGGTCCCTGGGCTGAGAAAGCAGGCAAGTGTGAATTCTAATCCTGGTGCCGACATTGACTTCCTGGTAATCCCCTGAGTCACTTTGTTTCTGAGTTTCCATCTCTGCACCAAGGCTAGCAGGACTCGGCAATCTCCCAGGAGGGTGTTTAGGCTGCCCAGAGTCTGCAAGGAGCCAAAAGCTTCCTTTCTGAAGGCCTTCGGTGCTTTCACAAGGGGTGTAATGAGACACAAAACTCACGAATGCTTTAAGGCAGGTTTTCAAAGCCATACTTTTAAAAAGCATGCGCTTGCCAAACTTATTTGATTCTCTTGAATGCAAAGTTCAATTTGAAAACCAGTAACTCCTAGTTGTCAGTACATTAAAGGAACAATGTGTAGCTCACAGCAAACAATCCAGGTTCTAGATTTGGAATTGAAGAAAACACACAAAATTGTCTATACAATTTGACTAAAGTAAATGTAGTGCCCTCTCCCCAGTATTATCATTATCAACAGAATTATAAAATGAATTGGAGGATACTTTTTTCTTCATTAATTTATTTAATTACTTTACAGCCTGATCAGAACCCTCCCTTATCTCCTCCCAGTCCCACTCTTATGTCCCCCTCCCACTACACCCCCTCCTCTTATCTCCAGAGAAGGGGATAACCCTCATGGATACCAAGCCACCCTGTCACATCAAGTCGCAACAGGACTAAGTGCTTCCTCTCCCACTGAGGTCATACAAGGCAGCCCAGCTACTCGAAATGAATACAAAAGCAAGGAACAGAGTCAGAGACAGCCCCTGCTCCAACTGTTAGGGGACCCACATGAAGAACAAGCTGCACATCTGCTACATATGTATAGAGGGCCTAGGTCCAAGCCATGCATGATCTTTGTTGGTGGTTCAGTCTCTGTGAGCCCCACCGGCCCAGGTTAGTTGGCTCTGTAGATCTTCTTGTGATGTCCTTGACCCCTCCAGCTCCCTCAGTCCTTCCCTCAACTCTTCCATAAGATTCTCTGAGCTCCATCTAATGTTTGGGTGTGGATCTCTGCATCTGTTTCCATTATCTTCTGGATGAAGCTTCTCAGATGACAGTTATGCTAGGTTCCTGCATGCAAGGATAGCAGAGTTTCATTAATAGTGTCAGGGGTTGGCTCTCTCCCATGGGGTGGGTCTCAAGTTGGGACAATCATTGTTGGCCATTCTCTCAATCTCTGCTCCATCTTTACTGTTACACTTGTTGTAGGCAGCACAAATTTTGGCTCAAAGGTTTTATGGGTTGGGTGTTGTCCCCTTCCTCCACTAGAAATCCCACCTGGCTACGTATCCTTCACTGCTGGAGTCTCATCTAGCCTCCCCCCAATCCCAGAGATGCCCCCCACCGATTTCCATTCTCTTTCTCAGTCCCCCCACCTAGTCCCTACCCAGTTCCTCTCCCTATCCCTCCCCCACCCAGTTCCCTCCCTTCATGTGTTCCAGGTGTCTATTTTATTTCCCCTTCTGAATGAGATTCAAGCATCCTCTCTTGTGCCTTCCTTGTTACCTAGCTTCTTTATGTCTGTGGATTGTGGCATGGTTATCCTGTACTTTATGGTTAATATGCACTTATGAGTGAGTATATACCATTCATGTCTCTCTCGGTGTGGGTTACCTCACTCAGGATAATGTTTTCTGGGTCTATCCATTTGCCTGAAGATTTCATGATGTCCTTGTATCTAATAGCTGAGAAGTATTCCATTGAGTAAATGTACAAGAGTTTCTTTATCCAGTCTTTGGTTGAGGGACATCTAGGTTGTTTCCAGTTTCTGGCTATTACAAATAAAGCTGCTATGAACATAGCTGAGCAAATATCCTTGTGATTTGGTGGAGCACCTTTGGTTATATGCTCAGGAGTGGAATAGCTGAGTCTTGAGGTAGAACTATTCTCAATTTTCTGAGAAAGCACCAAATTGATTTCCATAGTGGTTGTACAAGTTTGTACTCCCACCAACAATGAAGGAGTATTCCCCTGCAGGAAACTTTTTTTGTGGTCAGAATTTTTTACCCAGAAAAAAAATTTTGAAAAGAAAAATTAAATTATCCAGACTTTTAAGAACTGCTCAGAATTTAAAAGAATAAAAATAATCAAACAAAATAAACAACAATTTGCAGGGCGTGGTGGTACACACCTTTAATTCCAGCATCAGGAGACAGAGGCAGGCAGATCTCTGTGAGTTCAAAGGTAGCCTGGTCTACAAAGTGAGCCCAGAATAGTCAGAGCTACCTGACAGAGAAACCCTGCCTCAAGAAAACCCAAAATAACCCAACCAAACAAAAAATAAACAACAATTCTCACACTTGCCTGTAATATTAAGAACTCTGTTGTTAACGTCACATTTCCATACCTCTTTGTAAATGATTTGCATATAAATGTGCTTAAATATGCATACCCATGTGTATTTATGAATTTTTTCCTACACTATCATGGATTATGGTCCTGGCTTGTATATATTTAAGAACCACATTTTTTTCCTCCTAGCGCACTATGATGAGGACGCATTGTGAAAAACAGGAAAAGAAGCCAGTGGATCAGCTAAGAATATCTGCATCCAAGAATATCTGCATCTGTCTTTTCACCCTAATGCATGTAGCAGGAATTTTCTGGTAGTTTCTCTCCCTGCTTCTGATGATGACCAGAAAGACAACTTGTGTACACCCCCTTAGGAAAGCAGAGACTGACTTTTGTGTGGTTCTTTCTTGTGCATGTCCTTTCCCTCAGTGTTTAACTGAATTTCCGATTGCCTGTCTCCGATTGTGATAAGTCAGGAGTTTCTTTTTTCCCACTCTGGACTCCATTATGACATCACAGCAGCTATACAAACCCCAGAGTGAAGCAAACAAAAGCATTTTTTATTTCTCCTTCATTCAATAAGGCTCCATTTTCTGTCACACTACAACCTTTTGACCTGCGTCCTAATGGCACTGGTCACTCAAGGGCAGAAGTCTGGCCATAGGTTAAGTCTGTGTGTATTTATGTTGAGGAGGGGTCTGTTTGTGCTCACATCCTGTTGTCTACTGGCACAATGCAATTGCTGTCCTGGAGCCATGAGATCCTCCTGCCTCCTGAGTGAGCTCCTTCCTCTAAGGAGGTTGCCTCTGTTGTCTCTGTCCCTTCAGTAGCCACTGCTTTTTGTCTTTGCTGCAGCTGAGCTGACATTAGCACCATCTTACCAGGGTTGCAGGGCCAAGTAACACTGACTACATCATTGGTTGCTGCACTTTCCCAGTTTGCATTTCTTAACACCTGCCAGCCTGAATGTTGCTTTAAAATGTACTTTTTGGTTCCTTTTTAAATGGTCGAAGCAAATGCAAAACATAAATTAAGCAACTGACATGTCAGGTGAAAGCAAACTATTTAGGCAAAATTCAGATTTCAATAAAGTATCCAACTCCGGTCCTCCCTCCTTTTTCTTCTATTATATGTCTTCTCTGCCCAGCTCACCTGCTACTGCCCTCCTCCACCCTTTTATAGTTCGATTCAAGGAGAGGCACACACTAACCACTGCTAGAATTTATGCTAACAAGCTGACTGGTGATAGAAAGTGTTGAGGCATGTGAACAATTATCCATTCATGCATACACTCATTCATCCAACCAACCCAACTGGCATTCATCTCTTCCTCTTTCAGACTGGCCCACGTCCTAAAGGGTAAAGTCATTCGGCATGTCTGCAGCATGAAGTGGTACCATAGATGGGTGAAAATGGGACTAGAGAAAGGCATACCATTCATCAACCTTCACAGGAAGGAAGGAAGTGCAGGACATGCTCACACTTGATCTCCTGTCTCACTTGGGCCTCTCCGTACTGCCTATGACACATGAGCAGGCATTGCACACCTAGCATAGCACTGCTCTCAGGCGCCCCATTGTCTTCAACTGATTCTTTAAGGATACCATAGAAAGAATATTTAACTTGGTACATTTCCAAAACCACTGATTTACTCTCTCCACTGGCTCTCATTTTCCCCTTCATGCCTGCATAAAACCTCGCAGTGGGCATATGGTTAAGCACCTGGCTCTTCTCAACTATGTGGACAGATGATACTGGGTCCTCCCTTCCTTTTTTTTTTTTTTCCCTTGTTTTTTAAACCACAATTCCAAGCTATGCATATTCCTCTGTTCTACAATCTCTAGTCCCTTATCCCTCCATATGCTGTGACAGATCACCATAGCAGACCATTATGAATGGCCTCCATGTGGGAAGACTGCCCTACTGAGGTAGATTAATGATCATCCTGGAGTAGTTCCATGTTCCATTTTCCAGGAGCCAAACCCGATGCTACTAAAAAAGATATTTAAAAAAAAAAAAAAAGGAAAAGAAAGAAAGAAAAGAAATTCAGGCACTTAATCGTGCAATGTTATACTTCCTGGTACCAGCTGTGCATCAAATTATGAGAGGAAACAAGAGGATTTATAATCCTTGAAATTTCATCTGATCCCATGTTGTGACAAAGGTACTTCCTACCATATGGTCTATCCTTTTTGCAAGGTTCCAAGAAACCCCTGAGAGCATGAGTCCCCAGGGTTAGCTTCATTTTGTCTGTTTACTTCCTATGATAGCAAGAGATAAGCTGCAATGGAATACTCCCATTCCACTCACTTTTTTTCCTCCAAAGATAAGTTGTTCTTTCCCTAAAAATATGATTTTTCTTTCCAACATGGTTTAGGATTTCTTACATTTTCCTTCACGTAACTGCATCTTGTTTTTAACCCTATCGTAGTTTCCTTGACTAGAATTATCACTGTATAAGCTTTTCTACAATTTAATTGTGAAATATTGTGGAGCTAACTGGAGAATCTTAGTCAAAATACAAATAAATGGAACATAAGTGTTTACAAACGACTTTGCCCCAGTGTCAACAGGAAAGAAATTTATTATGCACCTGCCCCCAAAGGTTTTTCATTAATTGTGCATCTAACAAAACAGCTAAAATTGTCTTACTCAAGATGCAAAAGGTGGGTTTCAGATATGTGAAGACTATTGTAGAAACATCAGTGAGTGAGATTTTCTCTGCAGATAGTCACTGCGGATTTCTGCAAGAGAAAGCATTCCACGCAGAGAACTGATTTCAACTCAAGTAGATTTCATTGTGGAAGTTGCTATAGAGCTGTGCAGAGTTGCATCATTGTGGAAGTTGCTAGCCTAGAGCTGTTCAGAGTTGCATCATTGTGGAAGTTGCTAGCCTAGAGCTGTGCAGAGTTGCATCATTGTGGAAGTTGCTAGCCGATAGAGCTGTGCAGAGTTGCAGGTGTTTTTAGCCAAAAAAAAAAAAAAGTTTGAAGGGTTTTTTTTCTCTTTGTAAAAAATATGTATTTATTTTTATTTTATGTGTTTGTATGAGTACCTGCACACATGCTCATTCACCATGTACATGCCTGGTACCCTAGGAGTCTAGAAAACGGTGGTGGATCCCCTGAAAGTAGAGATACAGGCAGCTGTGAACAGCCTGACATAAATGCTGGTAATTGAATGTAGGTCCTCTGAAGGAACAACGGCATTCTTACCTGTGAAACCTTTTTTTCTTTTTAAATCTCCAGCCCTATTTTCAGTTTTATTTTTGTTTTTTATATTTCCACCAACAATAGATAGAATTTTTTTGTCCACATCCTTGTTGGCTTCATTTTTTTCATTTTTCAAATATGTATTTGTTTCTGTTTTATGTGTATGGGCATTTTGCCTGTGTGTATGTCTGAACATCATGCCCACGCAGTGCCATTGGAAGATGGGTGAGGGCATTGGATCACCTGGAACCGGAGTAACAGATGGTTGTGAACTGCCATGTGGCTGTTGCTAACTAAACCTAGGTCTTCTTCAAGAGCAGCCAGAGCTCTTAACCACTGAACCATTTTTTCCAGCCTGTTATTTGTTTTCTTAATTACAGAGGGCATAGAGGGCAAGGTGCTAAAAGTACATTTATACACCTGCATGAAAATGGCTTTATTTAACCCATGACCATGGAACAGATTTTTTTTATATATATGTGTATATGTATACATATATGAGTCATCTCTTCAGCCACAGAATAACGTCATATATATGTATAATTATACACACATATATATACATATATAGCATAATTCTGTGGCTGAAGAGATGAGTTAACCATTAAGAGAACTGTTGCACTTCTTGGGCATCAAGGTTCAATTTCCAGCATCCACATGACTGCTCTGAACCATCTATAATCGTAGTTTCAGGGGATCTAACTCTGCTGGTCTCCAAAAGCATCAGGAACACATGTGATATATGTATGTACATGCAGGCAGAACACCAATAGCCATAAAATGACATAAGTTTTAAAAAGCAGAACAACATAATTCTGCCCCCAAAATGATCTAAGATATTTGGTATTTGGTACCAACTTGTTTAGAAACCAAATTAGGTCCCAAATCTGTAACATCTTTTGAATCTACCCTCAACCCTACTTAGAAGAGAAGATTTTTTTTTTTAAGCAGAGATTAGTAGAAAAATGACCAGGAACAGTTTAACCAAAAGCAGGAAAGAGTGGAATGTGAGAGTAAATTCAGACAATATATGGATAAAGAAGAAGCACATCTAAGAACTGTAAAGGGACTGGGTGGATATGATCAAGGCCAACATAACAGTGGCCAGTGGCGTGCATCCACAAAGGAGGCAGCGAGGGAAGCCATAGGAATTCCCTAGGTAGAAGGCTACTAGCAGTTTCTGTAGTGTAGCAACATGTCTAGGAGTCAAAAGATCTGCTTCTCACAAGTTCTCCTTTCCTTGAGGTTTCCACATTTCAAATAGGTGTGGCACTTCTGTTGTGACAAGTGCCATGCAGGTGCATTTAAAGGATCAGTACTGAGTTCCAACAATCATTGAAGGAAATCAGATCAGGAGACTTATTCTGAATGTCCTAACCACCATCAGGAGTGAGCTGAGTGGATTTCCAAGCCTACAGTAAATGAAGGACAGCTGGAATCTTCACAAAGCATTGCACAAATTCTGCAAGTTGTTGAACTCTGATGAACTTTGTTAAGATTCACTACCACTGGCCTGGCAATCATTTTACTTTTTCCAGGTGAGTAAACAGGTGAAGAAAATGTGATAAAGAGTGATTGATTTCCTATACTGCCCAAGAATTAATTGCATGTGAGAGTTAAAAAAATATGGAAGTACAATATATAATGGTAATTAGAGAGTGTATTATCTTGTCTAATTTTAATCAACCCTTGACATATATAAATAGGGATTTAACTAGTTGACTGATTAGTTCTTTTTCAGTTTGTATGTTTTCAAATGATTTGTGATTTTTTAAAAATGTCTTTCTTTGTTTTACAAATCTCTGGCAAGTTGACATACATATGGTGAACATATGGCCTACCCCTAATTGATTTAATTCAAAGAGGACACGGGAATGCTCTGAGCACTATCTGTTTGAGAGCTTTGGGGAATGTTTACTTCAGAGTGAGGGGTGAAAGTGTGATACCATCGGAGTGGTGCGACTGGACGGGCCAGGCTTTTCCCCCACATGGATGGAAGCAGCAAGGAAATCACCAGTGTAAGTGTGAGCACAACTCTCCAAACTGGCAAAGGAGTTAAAAAGTGATGAAGCCTATTTCAAGACAAAAGTACATATACTGCTTACCCTGAATTTCCTGCTACTTGCAAAATCATCATTTTCCAAGAGAAAACACATTGCCTAACTAACCAGCACCCCTAACCTAAACACACACACACACACACACACACACACACACACACACAGACACGTGCATGCAAACAATTAAATCAATTTGCCTATATTCCAGAGCAGTTCTGAGTTTGCCTAATGCATCTTCCACCTGATAGAGATGATTCTGTAGCTAAACTATTGCAGAAGAGACGGCTTGATGGCTTGCATTCCTTTCCACAGACAGCTATAAACAACGCCATGTGTATATTGTCTGTTTGTAGAAAGACTCTTAGATGACAGCAATCCAGATGCAACCAAACCAAAACCAAATTTACTGGACTCTCTTTAGTGTCCTCCCTGTTTTGGCTCCAACAATGAAGTCGAATACCTGTCATTGGCTGATGATGAACTTATTCATATTAAGTCTACTGGAATCTTAAGAAGTGGTAACAATAGAAAATTATAAATACATGGCACCTGTCGAGGATCTATCTTTTTTTTCTCTCAATTATTTTGTGGGGGGGGAGAATATGCATACCACGGTGTACATGCAGAAGTCAGAGGACAATTTTCAGGAGTTGGTTCTCCCTTCTGTCATACAGGTCCAGGGATTGAACTCACGTCCCTAGGCTTGGCACCAAGCACCCTTAATCACCGAACCACATTGCTGGTTCCCTTATTAGTGTCTTTATGTTAATAATGTTCTACATTCAAAGTTCATTTTGCCATGTGTCAAAAGTAAAAAGGATGTGCCTGATATATCAGTACTTCTGACTTAGGCATAAGAAATCTATAATTGGGCTGGAGAGATGGCTCAGAGGTTAAGAGATCTGACTGCTCTTCCAGAGTTCATGAGTTCAATTCCCAGCAACCACATCATGGCTCACAACCATCTATAATGAAAATTGGTGCCCTCTTCTGGCCTGCAGGCATACCTGCAGACAGAACACTGTATACACACAAAAATAAATAAATAAATCTTTTAAAAAAATCTATAATTGATAGATTCATTTATATTTTAATGTGTATTTATAAAACATATTTGACATATTATATATTATAAATTCATAGTTAATATAGTCACATATGAATGTACATACATGTTTATGTATTACAAATATAGAAATTATTTTATTTAATATAAATATATATGATGTTCTATAAAGACATGTGAGATACAACTTTAAATATTTATAAGATGTCTTTACATGTTATAATGTATTTTATTTATAAAGATGTGCTTTATATCATATATTTTAAATATATATAGTATCTTTATATATATTATATGTTTTTATACACATACAGTCATATATGTGTGCCTTTCAATTCTTTTCTTTTTATCCTAACATCTTATAAGTTAGATAATATACATAAATGTCAATGAGGGGGAATCATCTCATAGTGGCAGTAATAGTAATGGTACAACTTCTGTTTGCTGAATTTATACAAACTCCAGGCCATAATGTAAATATGTTTCCAACTAAGTCCTTTGTCTTGATTAATCCTGATAATCATCCTGAGAAGGGTCTTGGTATTCTCTAGATCACAGAGGGAGGTGAAGTGTGAAGATGTTAAATAGCAATGTTAAGGAGCAAATAGTATTAATACAAGATCAGAATGATCTGCTGATAATGAGCAAACCCTTCCAGGTGAGTTCAGAAAGCATGCTCTCACTCCCCGAGCTCTCGCTGGAGAGACTGTGCTTTGGTGTCTGAGTGGTATGATTTCACTCCCTCCTTTCACATTCACCTC
This sequence comes from Lophiomys imhausi, assembly GCA_907164525.1. NCBI lineage: Eukaryota > Metazoa > Chordata > Mammalia > Rodentia > Muridae > Lophiomys > Lophiomys imhausi. Next base: position 5,820,813 of record CAJQZJ010015385.1, read on the forward strand.
ATTCCTCTCTTCAGAGTTACTTCAAGCATTTTTAATTGATTGGTGAATTATTAAGGACCTAAACAAGAAAGCAGAGAGGCTAGGGGTGGGGACCTCTGATTCTAGAAGCCTACCACAGTCAACAACAAAATGAGAAAGAACCAGAAGGCATTTCTATGAGTACTTTGTCCATTTTTGGTGTGCCTGGGAATTTCTCAGAAAAATGGCTGTTGCTCCCAATTACCAACTATGGGGTCATCTCCCAATCCTTTCCAATGGATTGAAATTTCAGGGCTTTGATTTATTTTATTTTATTTTTTACATATTTTAGAAAATCATACCAAGGAGAAAGCCTGAGATCTGCTCTGAGATGTGACCTCAAGCACATGAGGAGCATTTGATGTCTTATAAAGTACACTATGGAAAATAGCAGTCAAGCTTGAGGTCATAAATCAAAGATTCCTTCCTGAATCTTATATGGCCATAAAACCAAGAGGGGAAAAATGATAATTTCTCTCTTGAATATTATGACAATATATCAATATATCTTTTTCCACTCGGTGGAACCCAAAAAAAGAATTAGTCTAAATATTATTTTAGAGCTAAATGCTAGTTCATATATGTTTTACACAATGGAGATACAAATGCTTCTAATATAATTCCTTAATCAAGTGGAACTTAAGCCTCCATAGTTCCTACAATCAAATGCATACATTGGACACACGCTGTACATTTAAGAGTTTCTGCATGGCCATGACAAAATGACAGATGTAGATGACAGAAAGGCTACAGACTTGTGGAGAAACCTCTTCTGGACACCTGAGGTACCATCTTTACTTGAGAATGAAAGCTCAACTGAAGTCCATTGCTTCTTAGTCTTTTCCCAGAATTCCTTCTAAACCCACTGTCATGAACTTCTCTTTAAATGCATTCCCCAAATGGTCATCATTGCAAAGTGTTCTACACAGCATAGTTTCCAAGATCCTTTTAATATAGGCCATGTCAGCACACTTAAGCTAGTCATGATCTGAAGTTTGAAAATAGGACCATAGAACACATACGTGATAACTGAACAGCTGGAACTGAGCACAGTGTTGCCTGCCCTTGTCTCATTGTCTGGTATCTTGAAGGAAGCAAGACAGGACTTTACAACAGAGGCTACTGGTCCTGATTACCATAATCCTCCCACTAAGGAAAGAAAATCAAGGTCAATATTTTCATGGTGAAAAATTTACATTCACCTTTTTCCATAAATGTCTTTTTTTATGACATAAGACATCTCAGTTTATCTTTCAGGTATACCATAAAAAATTGTTTTCATTTTTGGTTTTTTAATTTTTTTTTATTTCTTCAAGTTACATCTCAATCACACTCCCCTCCCTACTCCCCCTCCAGTTCCACACTCCCACTCTCTTCCCCTTCACACCCCCATCCACTTCCTTTTTTAAAAAGTTTAAGTTATGTCTTTTTCCCCCCAACAGCTCCCCCTTTCAGACCAACAAATGGCTCTTTCTCTTATAGAAACAAATAAAATACAAAACAATAAAAACAATTAGGCCATACTTATGAAAATTATAAGGCTTAGCATACATTCCCAATGTCTAGTCCATACATATCTGGCAACCGATTTTAACATTCTACTATTCATCCATCTCCATGAGTTTAAAATTCTATATCCAACTCAGCTTCCATCTGAACTTGCATCACCATCTTTTTTTTTTTTTTTTTTTTTTCGTTTTTTTGAGACAGAGTTTGTCTGTGTATCCTTGACTGTCTTGGACTCACTTTGTAGACCAGGCCGGCCTTGAACTCATAGAGATCCACCTGCCTCTGCCTCCTGAGTGCTGGGATTAAAGGTATGCGCCACTACTCCCAGCTGCATCATCATCTTAAAAATATCTTCTTAGATCCAGAACACCCTCTTAATTCCTAAACAATTCAAAATTTAACTGTGAGACTGTAACTATCTAGTCTTCAACCACATCAGAGACCTGAGAAAGATAATTATATCTGATAATACAGGAAGTGCAGGGCCTGCAGCTTCCAAAACTAAGAAATGACAGACAACTGGCTGCCTGGACAGTTCCCAATTTCTCTCCATACATTAGAGCATCAATCTTCAGCCTTTTGGCCCCGTTTCTCTGACAGACATTAACTGTAAAACAGGAATTATAAAGGACTTGCCTACCCTGTCTTGGCAGAGCTAGGCTGTCGACTTACCTGCTTCCAAGTTTTGTCCTTTTTGGACAACATGCTGTCTACAGTCGAAGCAAGGGATTTTTTTCTTGCCAAGTGACAGACTTGCTGCTAATGCATTCATCTCCAATTGGAGATTTTCCATAAATGTCTTTACCTTTCACTAAAACCCATTTGTCACCTACACAAATTACAGGTGTTAAAGCCAGATGTGAGACCCTAAGAACATCTTTGACATTTCTGAATGACCTATACATCCAACAATATGCCCTATGGATACAAGCAGTTGAGCTTCTGGCATTTTCTAGGAGGAACATTAAATCTATGTCATTTAACTGGCTTGCTTGGCACTCCTGATGTCAGACAGCTGGTGTCTGAAGTGCACCAGTTTTCTAATCAAGAGGTACTTGTCACATGAGTTGAATGCCCACTGGCAGGGGCATGGAGTTGATGTCAATGCCCAGATTCCAAAACTGCACTATACTGTAGCTAGTTCCCCTGTTTACATGTTGTTCCTTGCTGCAAAGGTGAGGCCCTTTGATCACCATGCTTTATTGTCTACCCCAGTTCAACACACCAGAGAGTCAGAGTTTAACTAAGCAGGTTAATGGTAATGTACTCCAATGACAGCTGAGAGTTTCTTTGGAATTCACTAGATATTAGGTACCTTTAAGACTATTTCATTGAAGAAAATGATCTTTGCTATGTTTTACTTAGAAAATTGATCACATGCTCGCCCACCAAATCAATGATACCTTGTAAATACTGTGAATGTGTATGTTTGTTTTGACATACACAAGTCTTTCATTGATTGCCATACTTGGCTTTACATTCAGTTTTAGAAACGTGCTCCAGTAAATCCATAATAGTTAGCAAGAAAAGATCGGTCAACAGGACTTGTTTTATGGTGATAAAGAACTAGAGAAGACACAAAATGATTTTTTGTCTGATTTTTTTGAGGCCTTTATCTAAGTAAATAGAATCTCTTACCCAACCAGAGTTATGTGGCAAGCTCTAGAGTTACCTAGGGCCCTTGAAGAGAATATTCAGACGCTTTTTGGAACCATTTGGAGCAAGGCGATTCACCATCACAGACAAAAAGTAGATATCAGTGTGAAAATGACTGAGGCCTGAGAAACAGTTTAGTTTTAAAGCCACTACCCAACATAAAATTACCAGTACTTGAGGTACTGTATACCACAACATCCTTAAGTCTGTTGTTTTTGTTTTGTTGTTGTTTTGGTTTGGGGGGGCAGGTAACAATGCAAGAAACAGTATTTTCATGACAATTTACATTTAACAAAGAAAATAGTTTTCCCTTCCCAATTCAAACTGCACCAAATAAATCTCCTAAAATATTCCACACATAGTGTTTTGCTTTGTTTTTCTCAATCTGTTAGCACAGGAATTATTAAAGGCATACAACTGACTGCAAAATCCAGTTTTATCCAAACTCACATAACCTGGCATGCTGGGAACTTTAAATACATTTTCCCGTTGCAGAAATGAAGAGAATCCATGCTACAGATACCTGTAAATCCCAAGAGTGGAATGGAACCAGTCGCGTTTGTGCACTTTTTGCTCAGCTATAAAACTGTCCTGAGTCATACTAAAGGGGCTGGTAAGGTCTCCAGGGAAAGGACTCTGATCTGAAAAGAACATCAGCGGCACTGTGTTAAACAAGATCCAGGGTTAGCCTCTCAAAAACAGATCCTCTCTAGGTAGAAGCTTTGAAATGTAGAACAATTCTAGTGGGGTTGGCTTTCATTGGAGCCAGTAGAAATCCTGTACCTGGCATGTTAGCCTTGTTCAGTAAACCCAGTGCTGTTACCAAGGTTACTGCACAGAGCTCTGTAGCCTACGCAGCTCTATCTTAGTATCTTTCCTCCTGCTCCTTCCAGATTTTCTGCCTTGTCAAACACTAAGTCCAGAGGACCCCCACGAGGTACGTTCTTTCTCTGAGGTGTCAGCTCCCTGCAGATAACATGGGAGAATCTTAATGTAACTTACTGTTCTCAACATAGTTTTAATATCAACGCCTTTCATTCTCAAAACCGCCCAGGTTTTGGAGGGTAGATTATACGGTTATCTTTTCTGGATCTTAACTATTCTCCCTTTCTTCGTCCATAATATCAATTTTTGTATCAACAAAACTTCAAATCTTCAAGCATGCACACTTCTATTTTCAGTGCTCCAGAGACTTGAACAAGGGGGCTGAGTTTAAGTCATAGGTTCCTAACAAGCCCCTATCTCAAAACAAACAAAACGAAACCGAAAACCACCAGCATGAATGTTTCCAAATTCCTACTATACCCATGCTCTTTCTCCTCAGTGCTAAGCATCTCAGTTATCTTGTCTATTTGATTTGAGAGTCCTTCTAGAACTGCAGATGCGAGAAATATGACTCAAGTTACCTTCCATTTTTACTACAGCATTGTAACATGTGTGTGTGATGTGTATGCACAAAGGGTTGAGTCTGGGTTCCCATACATGCTAGGCAAGTGATCTACCACCAAGCTGTATCTCCAGCCTCCCATGCAACACGCCCACATTGTAACTTTTACTAATGATGTCACATAAAGCTTAAGATCTTGAAATTATATTGCCAGTTATCTATTATGTCTCATAAATTCTGCTGGGTCAAAATGTCCCAAACCTACAATTCTGAAGCACCTGCAGTTCTGGTCTTCCCTCATAGACCATTACAAAACATTTACTCAGACCTGCTCAGAAATTAGCAGTGATTCCCCCCAAAATACGAAATTAACTTAAATTCCCTATCAGGGCTTTTGGGGTCTTTCATAATATAGGTTCAACTTAACGTATTGATTTAAAAAAAAAACTTGGTACTCCATTTCATAGATTCATTTTTGTCAGTACTTATAGTTTCGAGTTCTAGACTTCACATAAACTCATCTGCCTAGAAGACATGCTGTACTAATAGAAAATGTATCTTACCCTTTTTCTTTTTTCTTCGATGTTTTGTTTTCTTTTTTCAAGATAAGGTTTCTTTGTGTAACCCTGGCTGTACTGGACTCGCTTTGTAGACCAGGCTGGCCTCAAACTCATAGAGATCCACCTGCCTCTACCTACCAAATGCTGGGATTAAAGGCCTGCGCCACCAGGCCCGGTCTTTTCTTTTTTTCTTGACAGATTGTTTCCAGTAAGAAGGAAGTACAAGCTGCAGGTAGCAGCCACTGAACAAAGGGTAGCTAGCAAGAGTCCCCTCCATCACCTAACCATTGGTGGCTGACTTACTGGTCTACCATCTGAAAATGAAAGGAAAATTCAGGTTTTGAAATTTTTCAACTTTTGGAACACTTATAATAATTACTAATTTTTCTACTACATTATATTCAGCACACTGTTTTTCTTCTAAAAAATTAAAAAATAAATACCCCCTCAAAGACATCAGATGTATTGTGAGAATAATCTGAATTTCTTATGTTTTTATTCTCATCTGTGCCATTTCTTCAGCCTGGAATATCATCACCCCCATTTCTTTTTTTTTTAATTTATTTTTTATTTCTTCAAGTTACATCTCAATCACAACCTCCTCCCTACTCCCCGCTCCAGTCCTATCTTTCCACCCTCCTCCTCCTCAACGCCCCCATCCTCTACCCTATTCTTTTTTTTTAGTTTAAGGTGTTTCTTTCCCCCCCCCCAACAGCTGTCCCTTTCAGTCCAACAAATGTTTCTTTCTCTTATAAATACAATACAAAACAACAGAAATAAATAGGCCACAATTATGAGAGTTATATGGCTTAGCATACATTCCCAATGTCCAGCCCATATGTATTTGGCACCTGACTTTAACATTCTACTATCTAACCATCTCCATGAGTTTAAAATTCTATATCTAACTCAGCTTTTATACTAACTTCCCTCACAATTTTAAAAACATCTTCTTAGATCCAGAACACCCTCTTGATTCCTAAACAACTCAAAATTTAACTATGAGACTCTAGCTATCTATTCTTCAACCACCTCAGAGACCTGAGAGGGATAAATATATATGATTATATAGGAAGTGCAGGCCCCACAGCTTCCAAAACTAAGAAATGACATACCAGTGGCTGCCTGGACAGTTCCCATTTTCTCTCCATATATTACAGCATCAATCTTCAGCCGTTTGGCCCTGTTTCTCTGACAGACATTGACTGTAGAGCAGGAATTATGTAGGACTTACCTACCCTGTCTTGGCAGAGCTAGGCTGTCGACTTATCTGCTTCCAAGTTTTGTCCTTTTTGGACAGAAGTCTGTCTACAGTTGAAGCAAGGGGTTTTTCTTGCCAAGAGAAAGGCTTACCACCAATTCAACCATCTCCCACTGGAGATTCTTCGATGCTCATCTTCTACTTGGAGTAGAATAGGGATCACCCCCATTTCTACTTTTGAAATCTATCCATTCAATTGCCCATCACTTCCTTAGAAGGCCTTTCCCCAAATAAGTACTTCTGTTCCATCTTTATCATCATTATCATCATTCAATACTTGCAGAACTATACAGTGGCCTGTGCCAGATCCACTTCCTGTCAAGTCCACCTTCAAAGGCACTTACTGCAATACTGCCAGACTGATCTTAACAGACATGAACCTCACCACAACATTCCATGCCCACATGGCTAGTCCCTCATATAAGACCTCAAATTGCTAACCAGCCATCATGCAAGCCTGTCTGAGAACTCTATCAGTAATTTCACTTTGGATCATGCCAGGTGGCCTGCCCCTAAAGTCTGAAAGGACAGACTGGCAAAAGAATCAGCCTGAGCAGTAATTCTACCAAGACTAGTGTAAGTCTTTGTTTCTTCAAATGTGCAGGCATCAACTTCAGACAGCAAGAAATATGAAAAGCGGAGGAGATATAACACCTCCAAAATGGCAGAATAATCTCTCAGTAGGTGACCCCAAAGAAATGCAGTAACATGAACTTCCCAAAAAAATTCAAAATTTCTCTTGGAAAATCAACAACTTTGAGGAATGCAGAGAAATAATTTATGAAGTCAGAGAAACAGCAAGTGACAGAAGAAGAGATTTAATAGGTAGACTAAAGAAACACACACATACACACTCAAATACACACACACACCAAATACAAAATTTTAAGCTGAAATATAAAATGAATGAAAAGAAAAATTCCAATAGAGAAAAAACACCAGAATTCATCAAGCATACGTTAGTTACTTTTCTGTTGCTGTGATACCATAACCAAAAGCAACTTATAGAAGGAAGAGTTTGTTTACATGTGGTTCCAGGGAAAATCATTATGGACTCTGTCCATAATAGCAGGGGAGGAAGAGGAGAAATGGCCAGAGGAGGAAGCTGGCTGATCATAATTCAGCTGCACACATGAAGAAGAAACAGTGAGCAGAAAACAGGACAACACCACAAACCCTGAAAGCTTGCCCACAGTGACATACTTCCTCTAGAAAGATTGTACCACTTAAAGGTGCCATAATATTCACAAACAATGTATATGTATATGTGTATCTGTATGTGTGTGTATGTATATGATGATGTATATGTATATGACCTTCTAAGCTGCCCAACACTATGTATTAGTACTACTGATCTTCTCCTTCTTTAACAGATAAGGAATCAGAGGTACCGAAAACTGGGTCACCTTTCTCTAGCTTTGTCTTGCCTGGGAAGTGGTAGACCCAGAATTAGCTCCTCCCATCATCTGCTTTCAGAGTTTGGTTACCTTTCTGCTTAGTGAATAAGAATTAGACCCCAGTCCACTGGGATGGGAAAGCTGAAGTCAAATGGAAACATCTGAATGGCCCTCAGGATCACATTTGTGTCTTTGCCATATTGTCAGGAAAATTAATGGCTGGGGCCAGCCACTGCACTCTTCTCTTCCCCTGGAACACGCGTGGATGAAAGCAGAGCAGGGAGATTTCCTGTGTGGCTGACCAGACTGCAGAACCAAGCAAGGGGTTACTGCTTTCTTTTTCAATTTATCTCTTTGTCCGAGTATTTGTGTGTGTGTGAGTGTGTATGTGTATGTGTGTGTGTACACTCGTGTGCAGGTTGCACTCCACAACCACTTACCTGATCCTCCCCAATAAGTGAAGACAGAATAATGTTAAATAGAGTAAATGCTGATTAACTATTTTAGACAAAACCATAGACAATGTAGCAATATGAATAATTTAGGAGAGTTTTTTGATGACTGATTGGCAAATGTTCACAAATCTAAATTATTAAGAAGAATTAAGGTAATGACATACTGGAATGCAATAATCACCGATTGTCTATTGTACTGAAGGTGACAGGAAAATAATTCACTACTCTGCACACAGTCATCTAATGTCACTTGGAATTCACTGAGTTCATCTTTTTTTTTTTTAGCATCTTTCTTCCCCTTTTGGGGAGTTACCTCTTTCATCGTGGCTTTAAAGGGATCATTTTTTTTTTTTTTTTTAAGGACGAAAGATTTTCACTTTTGAACATGAATACAGCACAGTTCCTGGGATGGGAGCTGACTGCTGGAGGTACCTGGCCACTAGAACACTTTGAAAATGGACTTATGGATTTGGAAAATTTCTGTCCCAGATTTTACATGAGATAGTCTGTAATATGAGATTCCCTGATGGCTACACTAACACACCTAGAAGTAGATCCAGAAGTATACCACAGAGAGGACCACAACTCATCGAGTAAGAAATAATGTTATTTAAATTTGTATTTAAAATCACTAGAACCAATACTAATGTATACGGACTCTCCTGCTGAATTGTTTGAGCCCTGTTTGTACAACTGGAACAATACTTCTATTCTTAAATATTCAACCTAAACCATCCCAGCTTGATGCCTAAACCAAAAGCTATTACAGCAATCTCATTTATAAGATAATTTCACGGGTTGACTTGTTTTTTGAAAAATAACGTAGTACCATGAAAAATGTATGAGAATCCAGGCATATAGGTCTTTCCTTGTGCACGTGATGTCCATAAGAGTGGATGTGTGAGCCAAGCCTGTCGCCTCTAGAGAGCATTCTTTCGTGTATAAACAACAGCTTACATTGTCTGGAGAACAAGAAGATTTTTGAAACATTGGGCTATGCATAAGAACATTGTAAATCAAAATAAAAATCCATCCTGAGTTGTCAAAAAGCCCCAATAGTCTGATACACGCCTATGGCAACACCTACAATCCATGCATGAGTAAATAGACTTGCCAATTCAGATCCACAGGCACGCACCAATACCCCAGACCAACGTGGGCACAGGCAGCCCTTTATGTCTACCCGGACTTGGCTTTTGCAGCTGCCGTTTTCTCAATGTTGTCTCCGGGGCAGTTTCCTGTTGCCATAGCTGATGGCCTGCCCACGCCTGCCTGGGCCTTTCAAGTGTCAACACTCCCAGGCCGGCCGCAGTGGTCAAATGCTTGTTAATGAGATATAGCAGCTGGGTAGGGGTGAACCACTGAGACGGATAAAGGGATGCCGCCGCCGGTGCAGGAAGCGATGCCTTTTGAATCTTTTCAGCAGGGTGAAAGCTTTCAAATCAAAGAGGGTACGTTGTATTCATTAATAAACCCCAGTTCCCATGCAGTCACATTAAAGCCAGCAGTTTAACTTTGCATCAGCCAGGTGAATTTCCCCAAGATTTTACCCTGAAAGACAATGAACAAGAAAACAAGGCTTTAGCTTAGGACAAAGGAGCACTTCCTCATCTGTGTGGCTGACCAGACTGCAGAACCAAGCAAGGGGTTACTGCTTTCTTTTTCAATTTATCTCTTTGTCCGAGTATTTGTGTGTGTGTGTGTGTGTGTGTGTGTGTGTGTGTGTGTGTGTGTGTGTGTGTGT
>CAJQZJ010015398.1:0-14359 GCA_907164525.1 Lophiomys imhausi
TGTGTGTGTGTGTGTGTGTGTGTGTGTGTATGTTCATCTGCTGACTGGATTCAGGGCCCAAGTTCTTCCCTTGTCACATGAGGTTCCATGCTGTCACACATTTGGACAGCAGAAAAGTCACTTTGAAAAATCCTTCTAGGAACTTAACATCATATGAATTTAGAACATTTTTAGAAGAAAAAAAGAATCAAAGATTGGAAAATTTCCAGCTGTTCACTTTGAGTGATAAAATCACATTTGAAGAAGTGTATCCAGCCAGAGGCTGCCTGATGGTTATAATCATTTACCTTATGGGAAAATATTCCTTTAAGAATTAAATGTAAAGCTGACACCGTGGTTCAGCGGGTGAAGTGCCTCCCACCACACCCAATGACCTGAGTTGAGTCCCTGGGACTCACAGTGGAGGAGGAGGAGAGAACTGAGCCAGGAAGTTGTCCTCTGAGCTCCACACATGCACCTTTGCATGAATGCAACCCCTATACCCCATGCACCCATGCACACAAAATAAAAATAAAATTTAATTTCAAAATTAAAAGAAATTTAATGTATAAATTACCTTCTACTGTATTTCAAAGGGCAAAATCCTAATCGGTTGGGTTTGGAATATCTTGGAGAAATTTCAAAGAGTTGTTTTCCCCTTGAAATGTTGGTCAGCATAGGGGGAGATGAAAAATTGCTTCCTTGTATTCTTAACAGGTTTTCTACCTTTGGTGACTCACATAGAGTGAAAAATTCAGAACCATTTTTATGATGGTTCACTTTCAAAAACTAAACTATGGTGTTGAACATAAGAAACCCTTCATCAGTGATTTCCAAAAGACATCTTTTTTTCTTGGGGAGGGGGGAATGCATTTTTACTTGTATGTATTTTAACCTTTTATTTTGGGAATTTTCCTATATATTGTATTGGCTTCTTATAACTACAATGAACCATCTGAGGTAGACTGACTTAAAAACAGGTTTATTTGGCTCACAGTTTTGGGAGGTTTGGGGACCTAGTATTGGCCTTAGTTTAGTTCATTGAAGACCATCTCTGCTTTAATCACATCATGATAGATTCCAAGAGAGTGAACAGATGATCACACAGCAAGACAGGGAGCAGAGAGAGAGAGAGAGAGAGAGAGAGAGAGAGAGAGAGAGAGAGAGAGTCTTTGTGAGGCTGGGTTCAACCTTCTATCATAGTTCTCTTTGGATCACTAATCAGAGCTCGAGAGGTATACCCAAATCTCTTTCAAGGGCATTCCCCCAGTGACCTGGGACCCCCTAAAGGACACTCAACATCACCATAGTGAGGACCACATTTCCAAAGCATGGACCCTCGAGAAACCAACCTTGGCAGATTTCCAACTTATATAGAATAGTTAAATGGCCTCAATAATTATGACACTCTTGTTTTATCTATACATCTGCCTATTATCTTTTGAGGTGCAGGCATCCCAAGAACAAAGAATTGTTCTAAATGCTAAGAATATCACCGCTGAAAAACAGACATGATAGAATTTAGTTTCTTAGGAGTGTTCTATGTTCTCAGTGCAGGGTACTTCCTGTCCCTGCCAGATGTCTTCTTAGATAATTAATGGCTTATCACTACTGTGAAGGACAGTTTGAAATCTTGCCTTCTAATAGTAAGTGTGTATATGTCTGTGTATGTGTATGTATGTCTGTGTGTGTTTGTGTGTGTGTGTGTGTGTCTGTATGTATATGCATTTGTTGTTTTCTGTGTTCTGGAATTGTTTTTCTATGTTTCCATTGTTTGGCAGCCTTATATTAGAAATTCTGTTTTTGTTCCCCCCCATTCCTGTATGGCTTTTTATTGTTGTGGAAGAATTAAGGTTCTTTAACCCATGGAGTTGCCTGTAGGACACTCTTGCCAGTTCTGTCATCATGGTGGGTAATGATGAATTTCTTCTTTTTCCTGTCCTCATGATTGCTTCTCATGTTTCCTTAGGGCCCACATAATGATGGTGCTTCAGCTGTCTTGTTTGCTGATCATTCATTACAGAAACTCCCTTTCCCTAACCAGCCTGGTCCTCCAAGTTCATACAGAATAAGCAGGGCCTGTGCATATTTTCTCCCTCCCCTATTTAAATTTGATCAACTTTCAGAAATAATGGGTTGTTTCCCCAGGGTCCTCTGTCATGTAAAATGTTTTCTACATGCTCAGGTCTTTGGACAGTTGATCTTCAGCAGGTGGCATTTTTTGGGGAGAGATTGTGGAATCTTTGGCTTACTGAGTTCACACTGGCCCTGAAGGAGCGAGGTTGTGGAATCTTTGGGACTAGGGCTTACTGAGTTCACACTGGCCCTGAAGGAGCTAGCTTGGCCCCTTCTGCTCTGTCTCTGCCCCTCATCTCCATGCTTTCTCTGCTGTGGTGAGCTTACGTCCTCTGAAACCGTGCTCAGAGTAATCCCTTCTCCGTGAAGTTGCTCTGTCAGGTGTTTGGTCACAACAACTGGGACTTTTTTTCTCCTTTTAAGCAAAAGGTTTAATTAGCTTGGTTTAAACTGACTCCTTTCTGTCCATTTTTCCCCTCAAAGATAATGAAATATTTTCTTCTTTGGATAGTGGGATTCTCTTTAAGAGCAAAGCATTTTCCCCTTAAAATCCTTTACTCTGTGGTGTAACAAGGTACTTCAGGCTCTTCTTTTTGGGGGGCTAGGGGGTTGAGTCAGTGTTTCTCTGTGTATCCCCGGCTCTCCTGGACTCAATTCAAAGACCAGGCTGGCCTTGAACTCACATCTATCCTCCTGCCTCTGTATCCCGTGTGCTGAGATTAAAGGTGTGCACCACCACACCCAGGTTCAGGCTCTTCTTGTACCTGATCTGGAACCAGCGTTTCATGGAGGAGATGCAGTGTGTCCTGCAGTATATTTGCAGAGGGGGGCTGAGTATGCACATGTGTTGTTAAAAAAAAATAAATAATTCTGCCTTTTGTCTGCTTTGCAGCAGTGTTGGTGAGGGAGAGATCCCTCCCCTCATTTTTGTGCTCACCACCAGTGGCAGACAGCAGGTCTGGCCCTGATAGGGGTCACAAGAACAGGAGAGCTGTCCCTGCTCCTCATATGCTGCAGGACTCTCTGCACCTCACCTGGGCAACACAATACAGCTGGCCTTGGATGCAGGGGTTGTGGGTGAGCCTTTTGTCTGCTTTGTGGTGCTGTTGGAGAGGGAGATATCCCGTCCTATCCCTTTTGCCCTCCACACAGGTATCAGGCTGTAGAGTTGGCCCTGATGGGGTCATGAGAGCAGGAGGGCTGGCAGGGTCCTTTACCTGCTGCAGCACTCGGGAAAGCAGGCCCTGCACCTTACCTGGGTAGAATATTACAACTAGCCCTGTATGTGGGGGTTGTACGTCCAGAACCAGGGCTTTGAACTGGCCCACCCCAACATCTACCCCATGGATGAACTGCTGCAGTGCATGAAGAGGCCAGTTCCACAGACCCAAAACTACAGGATCTCCATGACAGAGGACAAGAACAGGATATCTGAGAGGAGTCCCAGTGAGGTTCCAGTAATGACAAAGTAGCAGAAGCCAGAGACCTCAAACCGGCAAGGAGTATTGTAGTGAACATTTGCAAGCAAAAAAGTGTGGACAAAAGGGAATATTATGGGACACATAGAGACACGCTACAGTTTCCACAATGAGATTTTTCTTTCCTCTTGGGAGAGGTTTGAAGGGTGGAGGGTGGGTCTAAAGGGAGGTGGGAGATGAGTGGGATCAGGGTGCATGATGTGAAATTCACACACACATACACACACACACACACACACACACACACACACACACACACTGAAAATAATAAAAAGATTAAAAAAATAATCTTAATCCCTATTGTTCAATTTTACCAACGAAGACACAGGAGCCAGATGCTGTGTTGAAAGCCTGTTATCTCAGAGAGGCAGAGAAAGCTCCCAGCTGACTTTTCCTACTCCACCAATGTCCCAGAAGGATAAAACCTTCCTACTCAGCTCATGTACCAGAAGGAGAAAGCTTGCTAGCTCACCCAGGTGACTTTCTTATTCTGCTGAAAACCCTAGAGGAAAAAGCCCAGAAGAACCTAGAGGAAGAAACCTAGAAAGAGAAAACCCAGAAGAAGAAAGCCCAAAGGAATAAGCCTAGAAGAAAGAAAAACTCTGAAGGAGAAAAACCTTCCAACTCCTTCTCCACAATAACCTCCAGCTCCATGTCCCTCCTTTCTGTTTAATCCCTGTCAGCTGGTTTCTTGCTCTGCCTCTTGACCTAGGGTTAACTTTATTTAATCCTGTGTACAGAAAGCTCTTGGGTTAAAGGTGTGTGCTGGGGCAGATCCGCACCATAACCATTTGTTTTGTTTACAATAAACAAAGCTCTAGGACTAAAGGCTGAGCCATCCTACAATTAGAAACAGATTTTTACATTTGTAATCTTGTGGTTCACAATGTGATCAATATTCTGCAGCATATATGGCTGTTGGGCATGCACACAGCTGGGAAGTGAACTTTGTTTCTAGACTTTGCAGGGTACAGAACTGGGAAGTAGGTCCATTGCTAAAGATTGAAAGACGTACTGAGTTGAATGAACTCTTACAGTTTGTATTCTGAACTGGCATAGTGCATAAGAGCACCAGCTGCTTTTCCATAGGACCTGGGTTCAATTCCTAGCACCCACATGGTACCTTATAACCATAACTCCAGTTCCATGAGATCCAGCTCCTTCTTCTGGCCTTTTCAGGCACTCCATGCATGTGGTGCATAGACATAGTGCATGCAGGCAAAACATGTACATAAAATAAAGGAAAATGTTATTAATTAGAATAGAGTTATGAGTTTTAATATACTTCTTCCGGTATCACAAAACTATGTCTCAACTTCTGTAGAAAAACATAATCTACTTTCCTGTCTCAACTGGAAAATGGTTGAGACTTGTAGGGTGTCATCCCAGGGGAGGGGGTTGTTTCTGAGGACATTCCATAGCAGGAATGTACTGTTAGATTAACACACTTTAAAGTGTGTTGTTATGTCACCTGATCTGCTGTGATATGAGTGGGCTTGGATTTACATGTGGGTTTCTTACAGCTTGGTATTCCTGTTGTGGGCTCCAGAATCTTTCCAGTGAACAGTGTCAATACAAGAGATCCATCTCTGCCCTCTGCCCTGGATATGATTTTCATTTTTAAGATTTACATATATATATGTAAATATATAAACCTCAGCCCTGGGTTTCTAGTGATTGTCCTCATATCTTTGGAGACATTTTTAAATCCCTGAGACATGTTTTGTGTAGGGACATTTGTACAGGCCAGAATTAACTAAGATGAAGTAAGTTAATGTTGGATCCCTTGAAGTATGTGAAATTAAAAGGCTGGGTAGACCCAGCAAGTGAACCTGTGTGGACCGAGCTCTGCAGCTAACAGGGCTGTGGAGATGGGCTGATAGGACAGCAGATAGTGCCTGGTGTACCCATGCTATGTGGGTGATGGACAGGACCTCCAGGAGGAAAAAATGCCTCTGTTGGACTGGTGTCAGCATATTGTTTTCCATTTAAATGATAAGATGGTATGTGAAATAATGGGGGCAAGACTTGGTCCCATGAATAATTAATTCCCGTGGTTCTCAGGAAGCTAATTTTAGCCAAGATCATGAAGGAAAAGTAGCAGCAGATAGAGTGGCTGACCTACAGTCAGGAGATGGGAAAGCCAGTGTGGCCATCAGCTGTGTTGAAATGCATCTGTCCTTGAGATCAGGGACCTCACTCCCTTGCTGACGCCTATCCTCCACCGCCTGCTGCAAAAGACATCAGAGTGCAGTTAATAGAATCCAGGAGCTAGGAGCCTGGGCCCCATTCGGGCTCTAGGTAATTCTGTGGAATGAGAGTGAACAGCACGTGCCTGGAGGGCAGTGTGGCCATGACACAGACCTCCCAGCTGAGGTTGGGGTGTCTGAGCGCTGCTTAGGGTTCTTCACAAGTGAGCCGGCCTTCTTGTTTGTCACTGCTGTGGATTTAAGCATCCTCTTAAGTGGGGCAAGTAACTTGAAGGTACCTATAGAATGAACAGAAGTACAAAGTAGGTGGGAAAAAAGTGCTAGCAGGTAAGCCTCCCAAAGAAATTTAATCCTAGAGTCTCCCCCCACAACACACCCTTCCACATAAGCCCACCGCAAGAAAAGAAGGAAGTGTGCTTTCATTTTGACTGTGGTACTCCCTCTGGTAGTCTGTCTCAAGAACAGATTTGGTATTGCCAGCAAACATGCCCCTGTAGGATATTCCTCAGGCAGAGATGTGGATGTTCATATACACAAGGGCTCACTTTCTCTTTCCTAAATACACGTACACACACACGCACACATACACATCTATTTTCCTGTTGGGCACAAGGTAAATTTTTAGTGGAGGATGTACTAAATAAGTTATTACCTGACATTTTTCTTGTTGTTAATATAATGTCCATGTTTTGCATAGTTAAAAAAAATAGCATTTTTTTAAATTTAAGAGCTCATGACTTCCTTTTACTCTTACACAATTTATAGAGATCTGGATTTTGTATTGGTTTTTAGTTTGAATTGAAGACTTTATGTTCTTGTATGTTTCTGACTCACTTGGCCTTGGCTTGATTTCCTCTTGGATTTACTACAAGATTGGCTAATGGTTGTGTATCACGGTGGGGAGTAAGTGGGTCTTAGGGAAGTGTTATCAACCTTGGGTGGTGAGTTTGAGAGTATGTTAAGTATTTTCTGTTTTGTTTTGCTTGTTTTTGAGGTGGGATCTTGCTTATGGCTAGCCTGTACCACCATGCCCAGCCCTCATAGGTGTGAAGTTTGGGTTTAGCTTTTCACTTTAAAAACAGATCACCACCTTCCTTTGGCTGCGGTCTAGCAATGTTAGTGCATCATTCATTTTGCTGTTTGCCCTTCCAGTCCAACACATTTAATCCACTGTACACTTTGCTTTATATTTTCTGTCAGCTCCTTAGTAGCCACAACTTAAACGTTTACTAAGGCAATCTGTTATAATTTAACTCCCTTGCTTTGAAGAATCAGAGGTGGAGTCTCCTGGTGGTGAGCCAGGAAACACCTCGTCTCTTCAAATTCTTGGTGCAATTTAATCTGCTTGCTTACCTTACCTCTGTCCAGTGAATGGGGTTATGTAATAATATATACTGTTTTACCAAATGCTTTTAAAGTAAGACTTCTGATAAAAATATTTTTGTTTGTTTCTTTGACAGAAATCATAGTCCATTAATGAGTTTTGGAGCCAGCTTTGTCAGCTTTTTGGTAAGTTGCTATCCACAGAGATACTGCTGTAAAGAAAACAAATATAAACTAAAGCCTGTTTGCCTGCCAGCTGTATAGACACATTATTGTACAAAATCTAAAGGTTGTGCCCATCAACCAATGTCTGTGAGATCAATGTTCTCCCCCAATTTTAAAAATAAAATGTTTATGTATGATTTTTAGAGGGTTATAGTTTTTCCAACCTGACTTTTTTTTTGAGACTAAAAATCTAATTGAGAGATTAAGATTATGTTGTGACAAGAGGGAAAGTCTTCGGTAAGAAAGGTTAGTTCAAAAATTGAGTAACAGCAGCATAGAGAATGGGTTCAGTGGGCTGAGCCAAAGCATTCCGGCACTACTGCTTGAGAGCGGAGGGAATGGAACTGGATGCTTTTGTTTTTCTGAAATGTCAGATAAACCACTTCCATATACATCATTTAAAAAAATCATCATAGAATTGCATAGTAGAGTAAATGTACCGAGGAAAGACTACAGGAAGAGAAAATTCACATTCAAGGACAAGAAAGATAGCAGCCAGTGGGCATGTTGTAGACAGCTTACCTGGTCCTGGTCAGCATCTAATAAGCTGGGTTTTCATTCAAGCTATTGATTTTCTCTTAATAGAACAAAAGTTTTAAGGGCTCCTCTTTGCAGGAATGCTACCTCCATACCTAGGGGAAGACTGCTCTAGATGGGGATTGTAGCATTAGTGTCTGCCCTAGTTACTTATCCTGTGATTGCGATACAATATCAGTCAAAGCAACTGAAGAGAGAAAGGGTTGTTTGTGGGTCACAGTCTGAGGTCACAGTCCATAACAGCTGGGAAGTCACAGGCCTGGGGTAGCTGGTCACATTGTATCCATTAGTCCCAACCAGTGAGTGATGAATGCTTTTCTTCAGCCGACCTTATCCTTTTTATGAACAGTCCGAGATCCTGGCCCAGGGAATGGTACCACCCACAATGGGCAGGTCTTCCCACACCAGTCAACCTAATCAAGATAATACCCCACAGAGCTGCCCAGAGGCCTATCTCCCAAGTGATTTCAGAACTCCTCAGTTTGACAGTTGAGATTAGCCATCACAGTACCCAAGTGATGATGAAGGGGGGCTTGGGGACAGAGGCTGAGGGTCTTGACTATTAACTGTCAGGTCACAGCAATGCTGAGATTTTAGCAGCTGAAGGACAGTTGGAAGGAGAACATGGCTATGGTGAAGGTGACTGAAGTCTGGTTTAGTTAGAGTCAACACCAAAGGAGCCTAGACTGTGAGCCCCACCCAGTGGAGCATGAAGGAAAAGACACAGCAGGCCAGCAGAGACACTAGCAGGTCCCCAGGCCTCCACGGAACAGGGTGTCCTGTGCCTGTTGCTGTGCAGCCCAGAGACCTCGGTTCTTTTCGAGGTGTTTCAGTACCTGGTGGAGGCTGGAGAGTCGGACATTGAACGTCATCCTTATCTGTACCTTGACTTGAAGGCCAACCTGGGCTATGTGAGGCCACTTTCATAAAAATCAAGTGAACAGAGACCCCGCTGTTGTACGGGGTATGAGTTCCAAGTGTTCATTAGACATTGAAGAGTGACTGCAAGATAATGCACAGCAAGTTCTTTGCCGGTAAATCCACCCACAGGAATTCCTGTTCCTGCAAAGACTGACTTCCCAATGGCATCTACTAACTGTTCCTTTACTAGCATTTTGTTGTTCAGTATTTGAAACCAGAGATCCATCAGTGGGTAGAACGAACTTTTGAATGTGACACTGTCATAAAAACTAAAGTGAAAGCCGGGTGGTGGTGGCGCACGCCTTTAATCCCAGCACTTGGGAAGCAGAGGCAGGCGGATCTTTGTGAGTTCGAGGCCAGCCTGGTCTACAAAGCGAGTCCAGGACAGCCAGAGATATTCAGAGAAACCCTGTCTCGAAAAACCAAAAAAAAAAAAAAAAAAAAAACTAAAGTGAATAAGCCAATCAAAAATGATGAGAATTTCTATTATGTCTAATTTTTAAAGAGAGTATTAAATAATTACAAGGACATTCACCACCGTATAACTTTTTATGCTGTCATAATGAAGATATAAAGTCTTATTTTCTACTAAGATTATATAGTGTTTTTAATGACTCGGACGTACTGTAACAGTGTGAATCTTTTTTCCTTGAGAATAATTGAAGTTATTTTTCTAGTTTGGCATTTCATGGTAACAAAGACTGAGGTTCCCCAGCTCACTGACTCATCAGTCCTTTCTCTGTTTCCGGGAAGAACGCCATGATGACCTTTGAGGAAGAGAAGATGCAGTTGGCGTGTGATGACTTAAAAACCACGGAAAAGCTGTGTGAGAGTGAAGAGGCTGGAGTAATCGAAACAATTAAGAATAAAATTAAGAAGAACGTAAGTGACTTGGCTTTAGCTTGCGGACCACGTCCTATCTGTAGAGTGTCCCTCGTTGGCTTGGGTCATAGCTGTAGGCTATGACCAAAAATGGGACACTAATTATCTGTCATGGCTTCCAGTTAAGTTCTGTGTCTCAGAGTCATTGGAACCATCCCTCGCCTTCCTTAAAGTCTGTGCGATAGTTGGTTTTAAATGTCAGTTTGCCATCATCTATGATCCCTGGAGAAGAGGCCCCTCAATGAGGAACTGTCTAGATCAGGCTGGCCCATGGACATACCTGTGGGGGACTGTATTGATTATCTAAAAAGCTCTAGCCCATTGTAGGTGGCGCCATTCCCTAAGCACAGGGTGCTAAGCTGCATGAGGCCAGAGACCGCTAGATGAAAGCAGAGGTGAGCAGGCTGCACGGAATACTCAATTCTCTCTGCTCTTAACTGGGTGTGATATGACTGGCTGCTTTGAGTTCTTTCCTTGATTCACCCTCGATGATGAGCTGCAACCTTGGAATTGAAAAATCAAATAAACCCCTTTTCCCTAAGTTGCTTTTGCTTAGGATGTTTTATCTCAACAACACCAATGAAAGTAACACAGCTCTGTGGTGGAGGCTCTTGAGGGGAGGGTGGTTTCCTGTGTAGGGATGCAGGGATGGTAGATGGTGGGCCAATCCCATGTTGGCATGTTTCTGGAATCCCCTGATGGTGTAAGTTTACCCAAGAGTTGCTGGCCTTTGGTGTAAAGCGCTTGCTATATCCATGAGGGCTAAGTTTGATTCCCACATAAAAAGCCAGGAGTGATGGTGTGCACTGGGGGGCACAGATGGGTCAGCCTAGCCTAACTGGTCTAAAAAACACAAGGTGTTCTGGTGAGACTCCTTACTGCTCACTGGGTAAGGACACTTGCTGTCAAATCTGACAATCTGAGTTCTGTAAAAAAAATTAATTAAATTACGTTGGATTGGGCAACATTTGTAGAAATAATCAATTAAATTGTTTGAGTATTTATATTATCACTAATTGGTTCGGCAGCTGTTAATCTTTTTTTTTCCTTTATTTTTTTTATTTCTTCAAGTTACATCTCAATCGCAGTCCCCTCCCTATTCCCCCTCCAGTCCCACCCTCCCACCCTCAACCCCCCATCCTCTTCCCTTTTTTTTTTCTTTTAAGTTTAAGGTATATCTTATTTCCCCCTACAGTTTCCCCTTTCAGTCCAACAAATGGCTCTTTCTCTTATAATAATAAATACAATACAGTACAACAGAGGTAATTAGGCCACAGTTATAAGGGTTATATGGCTTAACGTACATTCCCAATGACCATTCCATATGTATTTGGTACCTGACTTTAACATTCTACTATCTAAACATCTCCATGAGTTTAAAGTTCTATATCTGATTCAACATTCATACTAACTTGCAACACAATTTTAAAAGTATCTTCTTAGATCTATAACACTCTCTTGACTCCTAAACAACTCAAAATTTAATTATGAGACTCTAGCTATCTGTTCTTTAACCACCCCAGAGACCTGAGAGGGATAAATATATCTGATTTTATAGGAAGTACAGGGCCTGCAGCTTCCCAAACTAAGAAATGACATACCACTGGCTGCCTGGACAGTTCCCATTTTTTCTCCATACATTACAGCATCTATCTTCAGTCGTTTGGCCCCATTTCTCTGACAGACATTGATTGTAGAGCAGGGGTTATGAAGGACTTACCTACCCTGTCTTGGCAGAGCTAGGCTGTCGACTTACCTGCTTCCAGGTTTTGTCCTTTTTAGACAGCATTCTGTCTACAGTTGGAGCAAGGGGCTTTTCCTACCAAGAGATAGGCTTGCGACTAATTCAATCATCTCCCACTGGAGATTCTTCGATGCTCATCTTCTACTTGGAGGAGAATAGGGGGTGCTGTCAGGAGTTGATATGTCTTGATATAAAAAAAATCTAAAGTTACGAAAACATCTTTGAATACCATATTCTGCAGATCTCTTGAGGTTTTTGAAGAGGCCCTATCTATCTCTTATATTAGGGTAAGCAAATGATCCTTGTCTCTTAGCAGGTTTATTTCTGATTAGCTTAGCAAGTAACTATAATAGACTGTCATAGTACCTAACAGAATGACCGGCTTGCATAACCATTAGTTTGCATTTCTTAATTATCCTAAACAGTTTATGACAATTAGTAATAAAAGGCCGAAACATCCCATTTCATTTTTTTTTCTTTACCTCCTAACCCTTCCATCCCAGTTCACTGGGGTGGGGTATCCTTATATAACAGTCCCTCATCTCAGTTGAGAGGTTGTATGAGGGCCAAGAGCCTCTTCATTCATTGGGGATCTACGAAGCAGTACCATCAGTGAAAAGTGTCTCGTTGCCCGGGAGAGAGAACTACTAAACAAACAAACCAATAAGCATACAATAGATAAAAAAGACTAAAAAATAGAAAAAAATATAACTAATATATAAAAAATAAATAAAGAATAAAAATTAAAAATAAGAAGTCTATGTCCAAGTTCCCTTTGGTGTGTTAGTTGTAGTATTGATACCTTCTACTATATAGCTAAAATCCTACTGTAAGTGAATAGATGCCATATGTGTCCTTCTGAGTCTGGGTTAGTTCACTCAGGATGAGCTTTTCTAGTTCCATCCATTTGGCTGCAAATTGCATAATTTCATTGTTCCTGATAGCTGAATAATATTCCATTGTGTAGATGTACCACAGTTTTTTAACCCATTCTTCAGTTGAGGGGCATCTGGGTTGTTTCCAGTTTCTAGCCATTACAAATAAGGCTGCTATAAACGTAGATGAGGAAACTTTCTTATGATTCTGTGAAGAGGCATTTGGGTGTATACCCAGAAGTGGTAGGGCTGGGTCCTGAGGCAGAGCTATTCCAAGTTTTCTAAGATATCGCCAGACTGACCTCCATAGTGGTTGCACAAGCAGGCATTCCCACCAGCAATGGAGTAGGGTACCCCTTTCTCCACACCCTCACCAGCATGTGCTGTCATTTGAGTTTTTGATCTTAGCAATTCTGACAGGTGTGAGCTGGAATCTCAGAGTCGTCTTGAGTTGCATTTCTCTGATGATTAAGGTTGTTGAGCATTTCTTCAAGTGTCTCTCAGCCCTTAGGGATTCCTCCTTTGTGAATTCTCTATTTAGCTCTGTCCCCCATTTTTTGATTGGATTATTTGGTTTCTTGGCATTTAATTTCTTGAGTTCTTTGTAGATTTTGGCTATTAGCTCTCTGTCAGATGTGGGGTTGGTGAAGATTTTCTCCCAGTCTGTAGGCTGCCGTTTTGTTCGAATGACAGTGATCTTTGTCTTACAGAAGCTTTTCAGTTTCATGAGGTCCCATTTATTGATTGTTGATCTCAAGTCCTGAGCTGTTGGTGTTCTGTTCAGGAAGTTGTCGCCTGTGCCAATTAGTTCGAGGGTTTCTCCCACTTTTTCCTCTAGTAGATTTAGTGTGACCACCCTTATGTTAAGGTCTTTGATCCACTTGGACTTAAGTTTTGTACAAGGTGATAAGTATGGGTCTAATTTCATTCTTTTACAAATGGACATCCAGTTGGACCAGCACCATTTGTTGAAGATGCTGTCCTTCTTCCATTGTGCCGTTTTGGCTTCTTTGTCAAAAATTAGGTGGCCATAAGTGTGTGGGTCTATTTCTGGATCTTCAATTCGATTCCATTGATCTACTTGTCTGTTTCTATACCAATACCATGCTGTTTTTACAGCTATTGCTCTGTAGTACATCTTGAAATCTGGGATGGTGATACCTCCAGATGTTTTTTTATTGTACAGGATTGATTTAGCTACTCTGGGCTTTTTGTTGTTCCATATGAAATTGAGGCTAGCTCTTTCCAAGTCTATAAAAAATTGTGTTGGTATTTTGATAGGAATTGCATTGAATCTATATATTGCTTTTGGTAGGATGGCCATCTTTATTATGTTGATCCTACCTATCCATGAGCATGGGAGATCTTTCCATCTTCTAAAGGCCTGTTCCATTTCTTTCTTCAAGGGCATGAAGTTCTTGTTTTACAGGTCCTTTACTTGCTTGGTTAGAGTTACCCCCAGGTATTTTATGTTGTTTGCGGCTATTGTGAAGGGGGTTGTTTCCCTTATTTCTTTCTCAGCCCATTTATTTGTTGTATAAAGAAGGGCGTCTGATTTTTTTCAATTAATTTTGTATCCAGCCACTTTGCTGAAGGTGTTTATCAGCTGTAAGAGTTCTTTGGTGGAATTTTTGGGGTCGCTTATGTATACTATCATATCATCTGCAAATAGGGATAATTTGACTTCTTCGTTTCTGATGTTTATCCCCTTGATGTCCTTTAGTTGTCTTATTGCTCTAGCAAGAACTTCAAGTACTATATTGAAGAGATATGGTGAAAGTGGACATCCTTGTCTTGTCCCTGAGTTTAGAGGAAATGCTTCAAGTTTTTCTCCATTTATTTTGATGTTGGTCACTGGCCTGCTGTATATTGCCTTTATTATTTCTAGGTACGGCCCTTGTATGCCCGTTCTCTCCAGAACTTTTAGCATGAAGGGGTGTTGGATTTTGTCAAATGCTTTTTCTGCATCTAGCGAGATTATCATGTGGTTTTTTCTTTCATCTTGTTTATATGGTGAATGACGTTGATAGACTTTCATATGTTGAACCATCCCTGCATCCCTGGGATGAAGCCTACTTGATCATGGTGTATGATACTTTTGATGTGTTC
>CAJQZJ010015402.1:0-10653 GCA_907164525.1 Lophiomys imhausi
AAAAAAGACATCTTTGCTCCAAAAGGTTGAATACCTCTTATTTTGTTTATTTTTATTTATTCTTTGTGTATTCGACATAACAGTCTATACAGATAATGTCTTTTGCAAATAAATTTTTTTATTCTGTTGCTTGACTTTTCATTCCTTGGACATTGTCTTTCACTGGGCAGAAAACTTTAATGAATCCAGAAAAGCAATTCTTTCTTTCATAAAATATGTTTCCACTGTATATATAAAAAAAATCATCAAAACTTGTGAACTTCCAGATTGTATCCTGTTAGGAATACCAATGTTGTGTTTTACATTTAGCTTTTTGATTCATTTTAGTTAATATGTATCATGTCCATTCCAAAAGAGAACCCAGAGGCACATATTTAAACATTGTCCTTTGATTGTTACACTTACATATAAATGTGAATACTTATGCACAAATATATGTATATATATGCACAAATATATGTATATATGCGCATATATGTATATATATGCACGCACACACATATATTCTTCTGAGTCTGTTTTTGTTGTTTGTATATATGTATGATTTCATGGCTGACCACTTTGTGTTGGATAAACAATTAGGCAGGGGGCTCATCCATGGAAGAAACCAATTCTCTTTTTCTCTCAGCAGCCATTATTTGCCTGTAGGTCTTTGCTAAGAAGTAGGGTCCCATGACTGTTTCCCTCAAACAAAAAGAAGTCATCAATTGTAAAGGGGGTTGGAGGAAGAAAAAGGAAGAGGGAAATGATGTAATTATATTTGAATTAAGAGTATATTATAAAGTTGCCCTTTGTCACATAAAATGTGTATGAAATATTTGGCTGCCTGATTCCTGCTCACACCTGCTGTAGTCATTGTTTTGTTTTGTTTTGTGTCTCAGAGAGTTTATGGGAATCCCAGGAGACTTTTGTAGTAGCTGTAAGAGTCAGGCTGGTTCACACTAGAAGCCAGTTTCCACTATAAGTTATTGGAAACAGAACTTTATTGGTATCTTTACTATAGATTATCATCTGGAACGTTGATAGTTATAAGCATATTGCAACTTAGAGTATAAAACAAGTACCTTCCAAATGCATTTTCACAGATAACAAGGACATGTTCCCTTGAATGCTTATATAAGTTTACTTGAGAAAATGACATTCAAACACAAAACACCAAAGATGCAGACAGATTTTTAAACTGTTTTCAATGTCACATACTAAATTTATGCCTCAGGTTATTGATGCATTTGTAAATGGTATTATCAACTACTTGGAAGCTACAATTGCAATTTTAACATGATGGATTAAATGGACTTTTAAGAATTATAGGAGAGAAGAGAGAATGTAGCATCTACATTATTTCAAAAGCTTTTAAAGGATATATGTGTCAAGTGACAAATCCTGGAAGAAATTGCTAAAGCTAGATGAATAGTAATAAATTGATAGTAATGAAATAAGGGATCAATTACCCTTAAGCTACTTCTCATAATCCACTGATTTTTGTAGAAATTTTGTAAGCTTTCCCTCATATTCGAAGAACAACTAGGGCAGAATTCTAGAAGCCTTCAAGTTTTATTGTTTCTTCCTTCATCAATATTCATTGGTGCTCCTTGGCTTCAAAGGAAAAGAAAAATGTCTACAGCTATGTTAAGACAAAAACGTGGAGTAGCCATAAGAAATATGTAAGATAGCCCTTCAATCAATCAGATAATCTAAGGAGAATTTGAACAAACATGTGTTATGAGACATCGTCCTAGGTTCTCATTTGCAGATATTCTTGCTTCCTTAGGCCTGGACTGTGGAGTCAACTAAGTCTCACTGTAGCTGCTCCATATTTTGGTGACTCTGCTGTGGTGTCAAACCACAGCCCTTGTGGCCCTGAGATGGACACTAATTGGCAATGCTACCAGGATTTCTGCCAGTGCTACCACACAACTTTCCTCTTCTGTACCCTATCCAGAGACAGGTAACAGTCTCTATACTATTAAATGGCTGGGGAATGCCTTTGTCCTGTCTCTCTCTGTATAGAAGGTTTATTGGAAAGCAATGACTGTAGCAGATGGCATTAAATCATTTTCTCTCTTCTTTTGCTTTACTTACACTCTTCCTTTACTTTCTCCAGTCTGACTGGACCTGACAAGACACCTCGGGAGTTGACATTAAGAGTATATGGACAAATGCTCTTAGTCCAGCTTAATTCCTTCTTTTTCGGTCTCATACAGCTGAATTCTCTTGGGGAGCAGTTCTTGGCTTCACTCTTCTGTGATTCTGTGAATAGATCTAAGTTTGGTGACCTCACTGGGAGAGCCAGGACAAGACTTGTGGAAAATTCATCCATCGATAAAACAAGAGTGGCTTCCTAAGAAGGCTGCAACACAAAATTAAATGACAATCATAAAATCCCCTCAATCAAGTGCAAACTAGGTTAGCCAGAAGGAAATATAAGAAAAAGTAAAAATTAAAAGAAAATGGGACACATACATAGATCAAATTGGATTCAGCTGAATGGTGATTTCAGTTTTCAGTATTACCTATCAGTGTGAAAGAATGCCACCTGTATTATGAATCTTCCATTAAGTTTTACCCATTTTAATTAATTTGTTTCAAATATTCTTGTACATTTGAGGTCTTTATAGATTATTTCTTGCCAATATTTCTGGAGACTTATCTTTGTAAAAATAACAGCAAAAAATTGTGGTGCTTGAGGTCAATCAACACTGCTTCTCTATGGCTCTATCTTCAGTAGCTAACCCCTGTCACTAGGAATCACTGTACACAGGATTCCATAGCTTCATCTCTCTTTTCTGGCCTACTTTTCAAGGCTCCATCGGCTTTTAGGAAGATATTCCCTGGTGATTCAGAGAGTTAATGCTTTTAGGAATAACCTCCAAGCTGTGGTTAAATCCCCAACATACCATTCTTCAGAGAGGTGTCCTAAGGTACTCTCCATGGCTACTCAGACAATAAAAATTAGCTCAATCATACACCCACTAGTGGGCTTGCTGTCACTCATGCTCAGCAGACAGGAACATCTGTGGAATGGCTTTCTGAAGCAACTGACTGAAGTTTCAAGAGAAGTTAACAGTGTAGAAATTAGTCATGCTATCTCTGGGAGAAGGGGGCACAGTGGTGAGTAATGAGTCCTTCCCTTCCATCCAGTTTCTTAGAGCTGGTTGTTATCTAGCTGTGATCTCAACTAAGACTCCAATGTTCACACACTGAAACCCCAAACAGGAAATGATTCTCTTGTATACGTTGAGAAGGGCATTGCCTCAGGGATACTTTAATGCTCTACAAAGACCATAGTTTGATTTTGCCTTCCTTCTTAGGACTCATGCTTAAGCTTCCAATCCCCACAGCTATGGTATTACCCATCCACCCATGCACAGTCAACCATTTAGTAAAAGTGCTGGGGTTTCCTGCCAGTCAACAGGTATAAAAAAGGGGGGGGGCAGGAATCAAACACAAGTTAGCAGAGATAGAGCTGCAATGGGAAGGGTGCTAAGCTTAAAGATTTTTATATGTTTTCATTTTCGTTGTAAGTGAAACCTCAACTCAAAAAGATATTGGATTTCTATAATTTTGAAGCTGAGAATCTTTCTAGAAATAAATCTGTAAATTCTCTTATATCACAGCTGAAGTACAAAGAGACCTAGAGAGAAAAAGCAAGGGGTATTGTAAATGGAAGTTAATTGTTTTTCTTTTTTCTCCTTTTATTGAAAATAGATTCTTGGGGGGATCCAAGATGGCAGCGGCCTGTGCGGATGTATTTTGATCTCGGGGTCAACAATCAAAAGGCGGCAAGTGTTGCAGGATGCCATACAAAGGGCACGACCCCTCCTAAATCTCACCCAGCTACACAGGGACCACGGAAGATCCCTGGGCAGGATGCCCCTATCCACTCTCAGAAAAGTTAGGAAGCCTCTGGACCCAGGAATCGGGATCACTCATCCCCCAACAGAAGAGACCCCTGGTAAGTTCCAACCTAATACCAAGTGGGCAGATTCAGAACCAACGCAGAGATAATCCCCACCCTATTGGGCACTCCCAGGTCTCACACATGAGATCCAATTATCTGGCGAAAGGTTGCGACCCTTGGAAGTGTGCGCAGCTCCGCTGCAAAGTGCCTTCAGACCTCAGATCGCAGTCTGTGATGTCACTGGCCCGTTTCCAAGCCACGGGAGCAGCAAGGCAATTGGAGCTGAACTGCTGATTTACCCGCTACAGGAACCAACCCCAGGCAAACTGCGAAATACTTGAAACTGTCGTATATCGGACTTTGGTACTAGTACAGGCCCTTCCGGTGGGGAACCAGAGCTTACTTCTACACAGCTCCGCCACCTGGATTAGTTAGGTCTCCACCTGGGAGGCGGGGCTGAATGACTCACCTGATAGGAGTGGAGTGAGGCAATGCTACTCCTACAGCAAAGCGCCCCCTTTGGACCCAAGTCCAGAAGACAGAAAAAAATTCCACATAGCCAGAGGCCCCAGACAAAAAAAAACAAAAAACAAAAAAACAAAACAAAACAAAAAAAACAAACAGAGCGAAATATCTCCAACAAAAGAAAGCAACGCTATTCCGTCCAGCCCAAACCACATCACCACAACTGAAACACATGAAAATGATGACAATTCTACATTATGGAAAGTGATAGAGTCCCTTCAAGAAGAACTTAAAAATATTAAGGAATTGAAAGAAGCCACAATTTTACAAGTCAAAACAACAAATAACACCATTAAAGAGCTCCAAGCCAAGGTGACCCAGCTTGAACAGGAAAAGGATAAAGCAATGAAAGATCTCCAGGAAAAAAAAAGCAAACTGGAGAAGGAAATGTACAAAACGAACAATTCCATTCAAGACATGAGAATAGAAATGGAAACAATAAAGAAAACACAGTCAGAGTTAAAAGAGGAAATGGAGAATCAAGAGAAGAGAACAGGAACTATGGTTGTGAGTATGAAAAATAGGATGCAAGAGATGGAAGACAGGATCTCAGGCATGGAAGATTCAATGGAAGAAATCAGTACAACATCCAAAGAAAAGGAGAAAGCTAAAAAATCTCTCACCCACAACATCCAAGAAATCAAGGACCCAATGAAAAGACGGAACCTAAGAATTATAGGCATAGAGGAAAGAGAAGACTCCGAACTCCATGGTCCAGGAAATATCTTCAACGAAATCATAGAAGAAAACTTCCCAAACCTAAAGAAAGAGATGCCAGTAAAAATCCAAGAGGCTTACAGAACACCAAACAGATTAGATCAGAAAAGAAACTCCTCTCGCCACATAATAATAGAAACTCCAAATGTAGAGAACAAAGAAAGGATATTAAAAGCTGTAAGAGAAAAAGGTCAAGTCACATACAATGGCAGACCCATCAGAATCACACCTGACTTCTTCTCAGAAACTTTAAAAGCTAGAACGGCCTGGACGGATGTCCTACAAGCCCTGAGAGAATATAGGTGCCCAGCCAGACTACTATACCCAGCAAAACTCTCTATCAACATAGAAGAAGAAAACAAGATATTCCATGACAAAATCAAATTCAAACAATATCTCCTCACAAACCCAGTGTAGAGGTTAGATAAATTAGATTTAGAAAATATATAGGAGTTTCTGATACTGTCTCTTAATTCGGGGCCTGAAGAGCATTATCAGCATGAAGTCAGGAAAAACAGGAAAGACTTAATAGACTGAAAAACAAGGTTGAAGTCAGGAAAAACAGGAAAGACTCAATAGAATTGAAGAAACAAAGTATATGGCCTGACATTGTTTTCAGCTGCTAAGTGGGCGGAGCCCAAATTAAGCTGAAACAGAGTTCCTCCTATTTGAGGACAGTGCGTGGAGCCCAGAAGAGAAGAGGCCCCTGATGCTAGAGAGCTCCAAGAGTCCTGCTGAAAAAACGGCTGGCCATTGATGGCCAGCTCTCTCCCTGAAGCAGAAAGAAGCGGTGAGCAAAGAAAGCCTGAGCAAGACACCAAAAGGCCAAGGACTGGACCCTGTGGCTCAGCTTTTGCCTAGAGGGGTTTGATCTGTCCAAACAGTATCCTAAAGGAAACGGTGCCTGGCTTTAAGGACTGAGGCAGAGCAGCTGAGTTCCTGATTCAAAAGAAGTAAGTTGGCCTGCAGACGGCTGGGGTCTCCCACAGAGAAGAAAGCATGAAGCCTTATTTAAGGTGAGACTGCAATAACCAACGACCCTGACGAACCTGCATCTGAGAGATCCAGAAAAAGGACTGCTAAGTGTGTTAAAGAATCTACAACAAAGACTGTGTTCCTGACGACTGAGGACCTACCCCAGAGACTGCATCATTCTAAAAGGTTATGAAAGTAGTTGTTATAATTATCAATAGGTTTAGTGGATAGGTTAAAGGGGTTGTAGGAATTTATAGGATTAATAGTTAAGAAATTGTTGGTGTTTATTATAAGTGAATTTAGTAATAAATAAATAAGTGTTAAATAATAATTTAAAAGTTCGGTTACAACCCAGCCCGACAAAAGATCCTAGAAGGAAAATTCCAACACAGAGAAGATAACTACACCCAAGAAAACAGAGGAAATAGAAACCTCCACAGCAACTAAATAAAAAGAAACACAAGACAGCCAGCTATACCAAAATAATGGGAAATAACAACCCCTGGTCACTAATATCCATCAACATCAATGGACTCAACTCGCCAATAAAAAGACACAGATTTTCAGACTGGATCCATAAACAAGACCCATCTTTTTGCTGTATACAAGAAACACACCTCACTATTGAAGATAAACACTATCTCAGAGTAAAGGGCTGGGAAAAGTGTTTCCAAGCAAATGGACCCAGGAAACAAGCTGGAGTAGCCACCTTAATATCAAACAAAATAGACTTCCAATTGAAGTTAATAAAAAAAAGACAGAGAAGGGCATTACATACTCATTAAAGGAAATATCCACCAAGAGGTCATCTCAATATTGAACATCGATGCCCCAAATACAAAGGCACCTACATTTATAAAAGAAATGCTTCTAAAACTTAAATCGCACATCGATTCAAACACTTTAATAGTGGGAGACTTCAATACCCCACTCACAACTATGGACAGATCATCAAGACAGAAGCCAAACAGAGAAATAATGAGTGTAACAGAGATCATGAACCAAATGGACCTAACAGATCTCTACAGAACATTTCACCCAAACACGAAAGAATACACCTTCTTCTCAGCACCTCACGGAACCTTCTCCAAAATCGACCATATAGTTGGACACAAAGAGAGCCTCAACAGATACAAGAAAATTGAAATAACCTCTTGTATCTTATCAGACCACCATGGAATAAAGCTGGACTTCAATAGCAAAAGAATCAACAGAAGGTCTACACGCTCATGGAAATTGAACATCTCTTTACTAGAGTACTACTGGGTTAGGGAAGAAATAAAGAAGGAAATCAAAGACATCTTAAAATCCAACGAAAATGAAGACACAACATACCCAAACCTATGGGACACAATGAAAGTTGTGCTACGAGGAAAGAAAATTGTGACAGCTCATATTAGGGAATTAACAGCTAAACTGGGTGAATTGGAAAAAAAGAGGGAAACACTCCCAAGAGGAGCAGAAGGCAGGAGATCATCAAACTTAGGGCTGAAATCAACAACGTAGAAACAAAAAGAACTATACAAAGAATCAATGACACCAAGAGTTGGTTCTTCGAGAAAATCAACAAAATAGACAGACCCTTAGCCAAATTAACTAAAAGACAGAGGGAGAAAACACAAATCAACAAAATCAGAAATGAAAAGGGAGAAATAACAACAGACATTGAGAAAATCCAGAGAATATTTGGATCCTACTTTAAAAATCTATACTCCACCAAATTTGAAAACTTAAGTGAAATGGACAATTTTCTTGATAGATTCCACCTACCGAAGCTAAATCAAGATCAGATAAACAGATTAAACAGCCCTATAACCCCTAAGCAAATAGAAACAGTCATTAAAAATCTCCCAACAAAAAAAGCCCAGGGCCAGATGGCTTTAGCACTGAATTCTACCGGACCTTCAAAGAGGAGCTATTACAATACTTTTCAAACTCTTTCACAAAATAGAATCTGAAAGAACATTGCCAAACTCATTCTATGAGGCCACGATCACCCTGTTTCCTAAACCACACAAAGACCCAACAAAGAAAGAGAACTTCAGACCAATTTCCCTCATGAACATAGATGCAAAAATACTTAATAAAATACTAGCAAACCGAATTCAAGAACACATCAAAAGTATCATACACCATGATCAAGTAAGCTTCATCCCAAGAATGCAGGGATGGTTCAACATAAGAAAGTCTATCAACGTCATTCACCATATAAACAAGATGAAAGAAAAAAACCACATGATAATCTCGCTAGATGCAAAAAAAGCATTTGACAAAATCCAACACCCCTTCATGCTAAAAGTTCTGGAGAGAACGGGCATACAGGGACGTACCTAGAAATAATAAAGGCAATATACAGCAAGCCAGTGGCCAACATCAAAATAAATGGAGAAAAACTTGAAGCATTTCCTCTAAACTCAGTGACAAACAAGGTTGTCCACTTTCACCATATCTCTTCAATATAGTACTTGAAGTTCTTGCTAGAGCAATAAGACAACTAAAGGAGATCAAGGGGATAAACATCGGAAATGAAGAAGTCAAATTATCCCTATTTGCAGATGATATGATAGTATACATAATCGACCCCAAAAATTCCACCAGAGAACTCTTACAGCTGATAAACACCTTCAGCAAAGTGACTGGATGCAAAATTAATTAAAAAAAAAATCACAAGCCCTTCTTTATACAACAAACAAATGGGCTGAGAAAGAAATAAGGGAAACAACCCCCTTCACAATAGCCACAAACAACATAAAATAACTGGGTGTAACTCTAAACAAGCAAGTAAAGGACCTGTACAACAAGAACTTCAAGCCCGTGAAGAAAGAAATGGAAGAGTCCTTTAGAAGATGGAAAGATCTCCCATGCTCATGGATAGGTAGGATCAACATAATAAAAATGGCCATCTTACCAAAAGCAATATATAGATTCAATGCAATTCCTATCAAAATACCAACACAATTTTTTATAGACTTGGAAAGAGCTATTCTCAATTTCATATGGAACAACAAAAATCCCAGAATAGCTAAACCAATCTTGTACAATAAAAAAAACATCTGGAGGTATTACCATCCCAGATTTCAAGCTGTTCTACAGAGCAGTAGTTGTAAAAACAGCATGGTATTGGTATAGAAACAGACAAGTAGAACAATGGAATTGATTTGAAGATCCAGAAATAGAGCCACACACTTATGGCCAGCTAATTTTTGACAAAGAAGCCAAAACGGCACAATGGAAGAAGGACAGCATGTTCAACATATGGTACTAGTCCAACTGGATGTCCACTTGTAAAAGAATGAAATTAGACCCATACTTATCACCTTGTACAAAACTTAAGTCCAAGTGGATCAAAGACCTTAACATAAGGCCGGTCACACTAAATCTACTAGAAGAAAAAGTGGGAGAAATCCTCGAACTAATTGGCACAGGCGACAACTTCCTGAACAAAACACCAACAGCTCAGGACTTGAGATCAACAATCAATAAATGGGACCTCATGAAACTGAAAAGCTTCTGTAAGGCAAAAGACACTGCCATTCGAACAAAACAGTAGCCTACAGACTGGAAGAAAATCTTCACCAACCCCACTTCTGACAGAGGGCTAATATCCAAAATCTACAAAGAACTCAAGAAATTAAATGCCAAGAAACCGAATAATCCAATCAAAAAATGGGGGACGGAGCTAAATAGAGAATTCACAAAGGAGGAATCTCTAATGGCTGAGAAACATTTGAAGAAATGCTCAACCTCCTTAATCATCAGAGAAATGCAACTCAAGACGACATTGAGATTCCATCTCACACCTGTCAGAATGGCTAAGAGCAAAAACTCAAATGAAAGCACATGCTGGCGAGGGTGTGCAGAAAGGGGTACCCTACTCCATTGCTGGTGGGAATGCAGGCTTGTGCAACCACTTTGGAGGTCAATCTGGTGATATCTTAGAAAACGTGGAATAGCTCTGCCTCAGGACCCAGCCATACCACTTCTGGGTATACACCCAAATGCCTCTTCATGGAATCATAAGGAAGTTTCCTCATCTATGTTTATAGCAGTCTTATTTGTAATAGCTAGAAACTGGAAACAACCCAGATGTCCCTCAACCAAAGAATGGGTTAAAAAACTGTGGTACATCTACACAATGGAATATTATTCAGCTATCAGGAAAAATGAAATTATGCAATTTGCAGCCAAATGGATCAAATGGATGGAACTAGAAAAGCTCATCCTGAGTGAGCTAACCCAGACTCAGAAGAATGCATATGGCATCTATTCTCTTATAGTAGGATTTTAGCTATATAGTAGAAGTATTGATATTACAACTAACACACCAAAGGGAACTTGGACATAGACTTCTTATTTTTAATTTTTATTCTTTATTTATTTTTTATATATTAATTATATAATTTTTTCTATTTTTAAGTCTTTTTTATCTATTGTCTGCTTATTGGTTTGTTTGTTTAGTAGTTCTCTCTCCTGGACAACGAGACACTTTTCACTGATGGTACTGCTTCGTAGACCCCCAGTGAATGAGGAGGCTC
>CAJQZJ010015446.1:0-10486 GCA_907164525.1 Lophiomys imhausi
ATCCCGCTGCAGGCCCGGCCGCCCGCGCCCGCGCCCGGCGGGTGCGCGCCCCCGCCGCGCTCGCCCGCGGACACGCGCCTGCCCGCCTTCCTCAGCCTGCGCTTCCTCAAGGCGCCCGAGCGCGGCCCGTCCCCGCCGCGGCCCGGGAAGCTGTTCGCCTTCGCGGCGCGTGAGCCCGCGGCCAACGGGGTCCCCGGGAGCGGCGCGCGCGCGCACAGGAGCGCCGGGGACGAGCCCGCGGCCGCGGACACAGAACCGCGGCCGGAGGACACAGGTCACAGGCCTTAGCCGGGGTGCGCGTCGCGAGGGCCGTGGGCGCCGTGGGGCCCCTCGAACCGCGCTCTCCCTCCGCAGGGCCCGCCTCGCCTCCTGCCGGCTGCTGGCGCTGGGACGCGCCCTGGGGCTGCGGCGACAACGCGCCCCGAGCCCCCGGCCCCGCAGACGCTCCCGAGCGCCCCGCGCAGCCCGCCTGCTGGCCCGCAGCCCGCCACTAGCCCCGCCGCGCCCCTGCCGTTCCCTCGACCAGGATGGGCGCCACTAGCGAACGCCCCCCTACACACACACACACACACACACACAGAAAAGCGCACAGGATGGGCGGTTATTTATTTGTTTTTAATTTATTTTGTCATATTTTTGTAAGACGGCAGAAATGCAATAAAAAGTCTATTTCAACAGTGCTCGTGGTCAGAGCAGTGGCGAGACCCATGGCGGAAGGCTGACCACCCCAGTTCTCTAGGGATTAGGCCTCTAGGGGGCCCAGGGAACCCCTCTTTGTGGAGGTCTCCAGCCTGGGTCCAAATGTGCGTGCACGTGAGCCCACATCCTAGATGGTACCCGTGGGAGTGCCTGGGACAGAGGGTCTGCGCCCGGAGCAGCCAGGCAATGTCCCAGGTCAGAGGCCACCTGGCCAGTCTGCAGGAACCTGGGAGCCCCAGGTGTGTCCCTGAAAGTGCCCACAGGCAGCGTCTTGGGAAGGCAGTTGGAATTCGCACCGAGACCTGAGAGTGGCAGCGTGTGCCTGTGGCCTCGGGAAGCCACCCGAGGCGGGGCACCGGAAGTAGCCCCAGGAAGGGCACCCTGGGGTGCTCAGGCGGGTACACAATAGTTTATAGGACATGACTGTCGGTCCCTGTTTGAAGCTGAGATGCTACTAGGGGTCAGAGCAGGGTAACAGCCCCTGGGGAACATGGACACCTTTGGCCCTTACCATAATCAGGGTCCAACCCTGTGTGCGGGGTCCCCAGAACCCCATACCTGTCCCATGCCACAGCTCAAGGTGCATGGCCACTCCCCTCTGCCTAAGGACAGTGTGACCACCTCAGTCCTGCAGTGTTCCCGGGAGCACAGCCTGGCTGGTGCAGGAGCCTCCAGTGGTCAGCCAGAAACCAGTGCCAGAGGCTGTCAGTTGGCCCTGTGGCACTGTCCTGGTCTCGGTCTCCCAGGGGACCCAACCCCAAGAACCCCTGGACAGGGGTCACTTCCTGTAGGTCCCAGTGGCTCCAGCCGAGATGTGCGGAGCAAAGACGCCGGATGGAGTAGGAAAGATCCTTTTATTGGGGTGGACGCGGAGCACGGGCTAGTCCATGATAAATGACTTCAGAGAAAGATCCAGAAGGGCCGGCTCTCTCCTGCGCTGGCACAGACTCAGAGTGAGGCCTGGGCACGGGAGTGACCCGGGAGGACCCAGGGGACAGAGACCCGGCCGGGCCTGTAGGTGGGAAGGAGCCAGAAGGCCACTCAGTGTGTTGTGGGCCAGCCCACCATGGGCTCTGCACCCTGGCGTGGTCTCGCTGGCAGGTGGCCGGGTGGGAGACACCACTGTGCTTTAAAAAGCGTCTCCCGGCACCCCGCGGCTGGCCTGGCGTCCCTTTAACCCATGCTTGACACGAGTTACAGCATAAATAAAAACTCAAGGAAAATAAATACATGGATCCTATGAGGATGGAGGGCGCGGACAGGGTGTAGGAGACGGGCTGCGCTTACACACGCGGGTGGGTGCAGACAGAGCTGACAGTGACAGACGCGGGGTGTTGAGCGGGGCCTAGGTGTCCTCGGGCATGTCGGGGCTGTCGGTCCGGGCCACCTTTCGCGGTGGCGCTGGGCTCTCGCCCTCCGCCTCCACCTGCTCTTGGTCTCTCTTCTTGGCAGCGTTCTGGGTGGGGAGAGGGGAGAGTCATGAGGGTGAGGGCAGCATCAGGGAGCAATGGCATGGTGTCCCCTCCACCTTTTGAGACTGGGTCTCTTTATAACTCTGGAGTCCTGAAACTATGTAGCCCAGGCTGGCCTCAAACTCCGAGACCCTGCCGTCTGTGTCTGTAGTGCTAACACCAAGCCCTGCTCATGGCCCTTTCTCAGAAGCCTAGAGGAACCACCCACCACTTGACGTCACCCTGCAAGGGTCCTTAGGCAGGCTGGGGGATGTGTGGTTTTTTTTTACACAATTCCTAACTTGGTTGTGTTGGCACAGGTCTGTAGCCTACCACTTGGAAGTCAGAGGCAGGAGGATCACTGTATGAGGCCACCCAGGGCTCACAGTGAGACCTGTCTCAAAACAAAACAAACTCATGGTGTCATGTGCCTCAAGTTGGCCCAAAAACACTGCCATCAAGCTTCCTGATGGTGGAAGACAGGCATGTACCGTGTGGGCTGGATTTCTTGTCATGTATACATTTCACTATCACATCAAAATGCCAGAAACAGAGGTTAGGCTTGGTGACTGGGTGCTGGCTGTGCAGTGTAGAACACCCCAAATTCATCCTCAGTCTCCTAAGCACTAGGACCCCACGAGCATACCCACTGTAGTATTTCTTCTCAGTGCTGTCCCTAAAGAACTCCTACTCAACCCTCACAGCCCCACTCAAATACCCAGAGCCTCCGACGAGAACCTTGCCTTTTTGTCCCATTGCTGGTGCAGGTACCGCAGGAGGATGTTTGTCTTTTCTGTCACAATGACTGAGAAGCAAAGAGAGAGAGAGTGAGAAAGAAGGAGGTGCTCTGACCTCCACCTCAGCATCCTGGTCTGCCTCGCTTTTCCGGGGTTCAAACTCAGCACCCTGTTTCAGAAGTGTCAGAAGGCTGGTGTTTCCCTTCTGAGCACACAATTCCAACACAGACTCAGCCCCTGCTGCCCTGGGGACAGTGCCAAGGATGAAGCTCAGGCTCCAGGACAGACCAGCCTGCCACTCTGGAGCCTCCCTTCCTTCTGTATTCTCCCAGAGCTCACCTGAGTCTGCGAGACAGACACAGGGGAAAGAAGCGCAAGGCTACAGTGAGGTTTGGGTGCTGGGGAACAGAAGCCATGGCCTCACCCACAACAGGGAGCAGCGCTACTCAAGATCCTCGTCCCTTTTCCAGGACAGATATGCTTTATTTGTTTGTTTAAAACAGGGTTTCTCTGTGTAACAGCCCTGGCTGTCCTGGACTCACTTTGTAGACCAGGCTGGACTTGAACTCACAGAGATCTGCATGCCTCTGCCTCCCGAGTGCTGGGATTACAGGCATCACCACATCTGGTTAGATTTGCT
Organism: Lophiomys imhausi; assembly: GCA_907164525.1. Lineage (NCBI taxonomy): Eukaryota > Metazoa > Chordata > Mammalia > Rodentia > Muridae > Lophiomys > Lophiomys imhausi. Next base: position 3,528 of record CAJQZJ010015446.1, read on the forward strand.
TTTTAAGGATTTATTTTGATTATTTTAAATTTATGTGTATGGGGGAGGAGTACATATGTCCCAGAAGGCCATAAGAGGGCATCAGATCACTGGCAGCTGGACAGAGATAGAGGTGTTGGTGAGCCAGTGTGTGGTGCTGGGGTCTGGGCTCTGGCCCCACATGTGCGTGGCCCCTTCCTGTGTGCTAGGTGGTTGCACAACTGGCCAGAGGACAACTGCCCCAGTCAGTTCTCAGGCCTGGTGGCCAGCACCTTTCCCTGATGAGCTCCTGATAATCTGAGGTCTCCAGGACCTCAGATTTTCTGGTTGTTTACTTTTTGAGACAAGGTCTCACTATGTAACTCTGGCTGTCCTGAGCTCGACCTGTAGACCAGGCTAGACTCAAACTGCAGAGGTCCACTTGCCTCTGCCTCTTGGGTGGGGGCATGAGGGGTGTGCCACCATGCCTGCAGGCCCAAGGAGGGTAATGGCCTTCATCATAGCCCATGGCTTCTGGTCCTTGTGAGCATGCGTGTGGCTGCTCACATGCCTGCCTATGTGGAGGCCAGAGATCGACCTTGCGTGCTGGTCCTGGCCTTCACTTTTCTTCATAGGTTCTCTTGTTTTCTGCTGTACCAGGCTTTGTTCCTAGACTGCCTGGTAGGGACAGACTTCAGTTTCAGAGCCCTGCTGAGACACTAAGCTCTCTCACAGGTTCCAGAGATATAAACGCAGGTTTAAACTACTGATCCTCCTGCCTCAGCATCCAGAGAGCTCCAACAGCCAGTGTGCTCACCTCTCCTGGTTTATGAACTGCTGGGGACAGAGCCAGGGCCTTTGCTCTCAGCTCAGTGCCAGCTTCACATGTAGAGACAGCAGGGAGGGCAGGACAGCCTGGAGCTAACCCAGGCCTCTCAGGACCACACAACAGAGCCAGCGCCTGCTGTTCCTGGGCACAGTGGGCTGCTGTCCCAGGGTCACCCCTGCCCCTCCATAGGCCCTCCCTGGCGAAGCCTTTCAGTACTCACTTTGCTCTGACGGGTACTCTCGGGTTGGCAGGTACACTGAGGGACGGCGGTTCTGCGGACAGGGAGCAGAGGGTTAGCTGGCAACCCTCACTCTCAGGAAACTGACGCCACCCCCAGCCCCACACTCACCGAGGCCTTGCACACAGAGTCCGCGTGGAACCTGCTGAAGTTGCTCTTGTTGTAGACGGGCAAGCCTTTCAAAAAGTCTGCCTGGAGACAGGGTGGACGTGAGGGTTCCCATGCAACCCCAGGGCACAGTGCTGCCACCTGCCCTGTGCTCTAGAGCCACATGGAGGCATGGGGCTCTTCTGTAACCAGGCCGAGGGGAACCTGGTGCTGCCTGTCTATTAAACTTTTCTTTGTTTATGGTGTTACTTGTGTTTGTATGGCAGAGGGTGCATGGGCGCCAGCCACTGTGTGTGCAGAGAGGACAAGATGCCCGAGGCGTTTTCCTCCTCCACCGCGCATGGCTGCAAGGCTTTCAACTGCTTACCATCTCAGCGGCCCCAAAGCTGTTTAAAGCACAGCAGTGCACACCTGCCATCCCAGCACCCATGAGGCTAAAGCAGTGAGATTACAATTCCAAAATAATCTGCCTGGGCTACAGAGTGAGACCCTATCTCAAAACAATAAAAAAGCAATGATGAAGACGGGGGTTGGGGTGGTGGTGTGCATGTTCGAGGCTAACCTGGTCTACAGAGCGAGTTCCAGGACAGCCAGGGTTATACAGAGAAATATTGTCTCGGGGAAAAAACAAAGCGGTAATGAGAGGACATCTCAGAAGATGGGCCTGACGCCCACAGCCATCCCAGCGTCAGACAGGGGGGAACTGAGGCTGGAAGGGCTGGCACTTTGAGGCTGCCTGGCTGCCAACACAAGACCTCCTCTCAAAACAGTCAGTGTGGATGGTCAGCCAGCCCCACTGCTGGGAGTCCCCGGTTATACATGGGGATCTGACTGCTGTGGCAAGGGCTCTGTAACTGTGTCTTGATTCTGATCGGCTCAGGGAAGTGGCCAGGATGTTTGCTTATTCATCAAATGTCACTCAGGTCTGGGGAGGGCAGCTGATGACGTGTGTGAGTCTCTGGCTGCTGGTGTGCTGGGACATGTCACTAAGTGTGCAGTCATGAGCCTGCCAGTAGCAACAGCATGCACCGCTGTACAAATGGCCACAGTCCCCTATTACTGATTCCTTTGCCATCCCTGAGGCCCAGGCCTGGCTCTCTGGGCGACTTTATGGTGAGGCAGAGGTGCCCGCACAGGGGCCACCCCCCTCTGCTGGGCCTGGAATGTGGCCAGGCAGCCTCAGTGCCCCCTCTGCTCTCAGCCTCATGACTGCCTGCTCTGGGGCCAGCAAAATGTCCCAGGAGCCGCTCCTGGTCACCCCAGGGTGTGGCTCCAGTGCTTCCCACCCCCACCACCCAGGTTCCCTGCCCAGCGCACTGCTGCAGACCTGAGTGGTGGAGGTGGGCTCCCTTGCAGGAGAACCGAGGTGCCTGGGGCCACTGGCCCAGACAGTGCAGAGGCCAGGCTAGTCTAAGGCTTAGACTTTTCTGGAGGAGATAAACAGAAGGGACCCTGTCCTGTTTATGCACCCCCCACAGCTGTCACCCAGCACTCAGGAGGAGGTAGAGGCAAGAAGACTGGGAGGTTGAGGCTAGCCTTGGCTCCTCAGGGAGACCCTGTCTCAGAACAACAAATAAGCAATTTCAACTGTTCCCCGCTAGCACCAGTCAATCTGACTTCTCTGATTTGTCACAGGGTAGGCCACCACTCTCCATCTGGGACAAACCCTCCAATGTTCCCACTATCACAAACCAGTTGCCTCAGCTGTCCCCACGAGGCAGACAATGTGTCTGGGAGCACAACTGAGATCCACAAGGCCAGCAGACCCATGGCTTCCTAAGGCCTCAGGCTGGGACCTAGTGGAGCTCAGGGAGGACCCCACCACCCCACACCATACACACGCTTGTTGCCGGCCAAGAGACCTGAGTGTGGCCTCCCAGCTAGACTGCACTGCCACCCAGAGTCACCGACAAGTACAGCTCAGACAGACAGCCAAGACAGTCAAGGGAAAACCTGGGGACAGGGGCTGGAGAGATGGCTCAGAGGTTAAGAGCACTGGCTGCTCTTCCAGAGGTCATGAGTTCAATTCCCAGCAACCACATGGTGGCTCACAACCATCCATAATGAAATCTGGTGCCCTCTTCTGGCCTGCAGATATACATGCAGACAGAACACTGTATACATAATAAATAAATCTTAAAAAAAAAAAAAACAACAAAAACCTGGGGATAGAGGTCCTTCGGCAAAGCATTAGTGTGTACCTGTCTGTATTTCCAAAAGACAGACCTCTCCCCAGCAGCTAGACTGGCAAACAAGGCCTCAAGACAAAGGAGCCATTTCTCTCACAGGCCAAGTCTTTGGGGTCAAGGAAAGCTGTGCTCTAGGAGGCCAAATGCTGCCAGCAGAGGCGCAGCTAGTGCAGAGTCCTGGGACAGCAAGGACTTGGGAGCCAGAGGAAGTGACTGAGACCAAGGCAGTGTGGCTTGGGAGGGAAGGACTGAGCAGATGAGGATGAGGTCACAAAGAATAGCAGCATCCGGAGTGGAAACCAGGAGCAGACTCACCACAGGGAACCCGAAAGATGCTTTGTAAGTTAGAAAGCATACAAAATGACTGATGTCTTTGAAAATTCGATTCTAGGTGAATTCAAGATGGCCAAAGGGCTGGGATGGGAAAGGGTAGGGAGGAGGCTGCAACAGGCCTCTGTGAGGTGGCAGGTTCAGGAGCAGGGTGAGTGGCCTGGGGAGATTTTTGGTGAGGAATGCAGTTGCAAAAGTGAAGCAGGGAGCCCACAGCCAAGTTTCCTTCATCCCAGGGGCTCTTCCAGGGTGTGGGCTGGGATCTGGGGTCTGGCACCCCTGCCCAAGCCTGAGGTGTGGCCACCACCACAGGTCACAGATGGGGAGTCCCAGTCCCAAAGAACCACGGAGACCACGACCCTGCACCAGGTTACAAGCTCCCATCAGGCCACAGGAATCGCCTCTCTTGTTGACTGGGGGGACAGTGATGGGAAGATGTCCCCCAGCACATCTGTGAGCGGGTGGCTGTGCTAGCCCCTGTCGATGACCCATCTTAAGGGGTGGGCACCCTCATTTTGCAAACAGGGACACAAAGCCGTGCCCTCTTTGAGGACAAGTGTAGGGTCAAGACGGAGAGAGAGGAGTGGGGACCTGGGAAACGGGTATGGCGCGATGTCGCACCTCCCGTGGTGACAAAGCCCTGCTTGTCATGGTGACAAGCCCCTTCCCTACAATGCGCCCGCACCTCAAACACCCGGAACGCGAGGAGCCGCGTTGTGGAACAGCCCGGAGCGGGGTTCTCGAGGGGGACCCCCACCCCAAGCGATTTCCGGGAGTGGGAGACAAGAGACAGGCGCGACCCGGAAATGAATGAGTTGTCAGGGCCTGGAAGGCTACCTAGGGTCAGGAGTCGCAGAAGGAGCCGGGATGGGGTCGACCGGGAGCCCGTGGAGGGGTCGGGGGAAGGGTCAGAGGTCACAGGTCAGAGAGAGAGGCGGGGTTGGGGATGGGGGATCGGACGGAGGTCTCGGAGAGACAGTGGAGGACCCCGCGCCTCCATGCTGGGCGGAAAGGGAGGCCGCACGGCCGCGCTCACCATCCTCTGCGTCCTCCGCCGCCGGGGCCGCCGCCGCCACCGCAGCCTCCTTTCAGTCGCCGCCGCACAGCCACTTCCAGCCGCCGCGCAGCTCACGCCGATGGCGACAGCGCCGCGCGTCATTGGCCCGCGTGGTGGCCCCGCCCTCCACAGCGGCCGCGCCCGACGCGCTCCCATTGGCCCGCCCCTGCTCCTTCGCGTTGCCATTGGTCTCCACACCTCCGCCTTCGTCGTCGAGTTCGGTTGAAGGATCAAACCCCGCCCGGGACTAGAAATGCAAAGACTTGAGATCCGGAAGTGGGCGGAGGCCACGCGCGAAGCCTCCAGGGAGTTGTAGTTCACAGTTCACCCGCGATCGGGCCGAGCTCTGCTCCCTCTAGGGAAGGCTGATTTTGTGAGACGTCCCTGTAAGGGCTCACTGTTCAGTCCACCTAACTCTAGGCCTCCTCTGCTGGGTCTCAACCTACACTTTTTTGAGTACAGGCTGACTTTAATCATGCAGCTATCCTCCTGCCTCAGCTTCCCAAATTCCTGGAATAACAGGTGTGAAGCTATTGTTTTATGTTGAGCTAATACGGGTTTATTAAGAAAATGTAGCTTGAGCCGGGCGGTGGTGGCGCACGCCTTTAATCCCAGCACTTGGGAGGCAGAGGCAGGCGGATCTTTGCGAGTTCGAGGCCAGCCTGGTCTACAAATTGAGTCCAGGACAGCCAGGGCTACACAGAGAAACCCCGTCTCGAAAAAAAAAAAAAAAAAAAAAAAAAAAAGAAAATGTAGCTGGACGTTGGTGGCACAAGTCTTTAATCCCAGCGTTTAGAAGGCAGGCGGATCCGAGTTCCTGCCAGCCTGGTCTACAGAGTGAGTTCCAGGATTGGCCAGAGCTAAAGAGAGAAACCCTGGAAGCCACCAAAAAAAAAAAATAAATAAATAAAAGAAAAAAAGAAAGAAAAAGAAAGGGGAGGGGGGAGTAAAGAAGTCAGGCGTAAAAAAAAAAAAGAGCCTGGCGCACGCCTTTAATCCCAGCACTTGGGAGGCAGAGGCAGGCGGATCTCTGCGAGTTCGAGGCCAGCCTGGTCTACAAAGTGAGGCCAGGACAGTCAAGGATACACAGAGAAACCCTGTCTCGAAAAACCAAAAAAAAAAAAAAAAAGAAAGATAAAAGAAGTCAGGCGTGGTGGTGGACGCCTTTAATCCCAGCACTCGGGAGGCAGAGGTAGGCAGATCTCTGTGACTTCGAGGCCAGCCTGGTCTACAGAGTGAGTTCCAAGACAGCTGGGGCTGTTTCACAGAGAAACCCTGAATTCAAAAACAAAACAAAAACAAAAGAGAGAAAAAGGAAAAGAAAAAGAAAGAATTTGAGAGGTGGGAGAGACTCCAGTCCAACCCAAGTTTCTAAAGAGCTCTTATATAAAAATTTTAAAGTTACATGTGTGTATACCATAGTCCTCATGTGAAGAGGACAAATTTTGGGAATCCATTCTACCCTGTGACTTCTAGGAATTAAGCTCAGGTCATTAGGCATGAGCCATCTGGCCAGCCTCCTAATTTCATGTTTTTGAGAGAGATCTCACTGTATTGCCCAGGCTGGATGTGGAACTACTATGTAGCTTAGGATGTAGCTATCAGCCTCCTGAATGCACCACCACACCTGGCTCAAACTTGAGTTTTCCCTTTTCTTTGTTTTTGTTTGAGACAGGGTTTCTCTGTGTAGCCCTGGCTGTCCTGGAACAACTTGCTCTTTAGACCAGGCAGGCCTCAAACTTAGAGATCTGTCAGCTTCTGCCTCCCCAGTGCTGGGATTAAAGGCAACACCACGCCCAGCTTCAAACTTAAAATTTTCATACATGGTCTCTGAACTAGCTACTCTTTTTTTTTCTTTTAATAATTTATTTTTTATTTCTTCAAGTTACATCTCAATCACAATCCCCTCCCTACTCCCCCCTCCAGTCCCATCCACCCTCCTCCCCCTCAACCCCCCCTCCCCCTCCCTTCTTTTTTTTTTTTTTTTTAGTTTAAGGTATTTCTTTTTTCCCCCCAACAGCTCTCCCTTTCAGTCCAAAAAATGGTTCTTTTTCTTATAACTATAAATACAATACAAAACAACAGAAATAAATAGGCCACAATTATAAGAGTTATATGGGTTAGCATACATTCCCAATGTCCTGAACTAGCTACTCTTATAACTTGGAACTGACAGCTCTCTCTCTCTCTCTCTCTCTCTCTCTCTCTCTCTATATATATATATATATATATATATATATATATATATAT
>CAJQZJ010015451.1:0-14439 GCA_907164525.1 Lophiomys imhausi
ATACTTCCTTTGAAAACCTGTCCTTCAAATATGACATTTTCAAACATCTTAGATGTGTCTGTGGGCTAGTTACTTCACCTCTTAGCTTTGTCTTCTTTCAAATAGTGTAGTATAGTAACAGCTTTATTCTTTCATGATTATTGTGAAATTTACAAAGCCAGTTAGGAAATCACTGATATATTCAATATCAGAGAGTAGCTTAGTCTTTGTAATGTTACTTGCATGTATATTTTCAGAGCCGATCACTTGTTGGATAATCAATTGGTGTGCTCTTCCCTGAAGAAGACTATTTCTTCCACTCTCAGCATTCCTTAGTTGCCTGTAGTTCTTTGTTTAGGGTTGAGGCCATTTCTTTTGCTTCTCCTGTACAAATTAGCACGTTTATTGCTGCTGTCTTTGTTCAATTCATTTTATGGCAGTCATATTGATGAGACGTTATAAGTTATAAGTGTACATTCTGATATTCCCAGGAGACACAAACTTACAGCAAACTCATGGATATTCTAGCTCTTACAATCTTTTCATCATCTTCTTTTCTGTAACAATCCCTGAGTCTAAGGTGTGTAAGTTGTACTTTAGATGTTTTCATTGGGACTGGCTTCCACTACTCTACATTTTGACTGGGTGTGGTATTCTGTAATCATCTTTATTGCAAAGAGAAGGTTCCTTGATGAAGGGTGGGGGCTACACTTATCTCTGTGTATAAAGACAAGTATTTAGAATATAGCTAGAGGTTATGATAGATTAGTAAAGAGGTGGTTATAGTTATTCCTCCAAGATCCATGACTCACCAGCTCCAGGTAGTTGGCTAGGTTTCCAGTACTGGTTGTGATTTCCCTCTTGATGAGAGGGTCTTAAATCCAATTAGAGAGCTGTGATTACCACTAAGATATGCATGCCACTACTTTCAAGTAAACCTTAGGGTTGTCATTCTCTACTGGCCACTGTTGTAGCTCATTGGCACCATAGCTGGATGGTACTATTAGTCGCTTTCTTTCTTCCTTTTTTAAAAATTTATTTATTTTTTGCTTCAGGTTATATCTCTGTCATAGTGTCCTCTTTCCAACCCTACCATTACCGCCCTCCCACCCTCTACCCCCTAACCCTTCCATCCCACTCCTCTGGAGTGGAGTTTCCCTACATATTAGTCCCCTGCCCCAGTTCAGCAGTCATATGAGGGCCAAGAGCCTCCTCATACACTGGGGGCCTAGAAGGCAGCACCACTAGGGAAAAGTGTCTCATTGACAGGGAGAAAAAAAAAGTCTATGTCCATGTTCCCTTTGATGCATTGGTTGTAGTATAGATATCCTGTACTATATGGTTAAAATCTGACTATAAGTGAATAGATGCATCCTTCTGAGTATGAGTTAGCTCACTCAGGATGAGATTCTCTAGTTCCATCCATTTGGCTGCAAATTGCATAATTTCATTGTTTCTGATAGCTGAGCAGTATTCCATTGTGTAGATGTACCACAGTTTTTTAATCCATTCTTCGATTGAAGGACATCTGGGTTGTTTCCAGTTTCTAGCTATTACAAATAAGGCTGCTATGAACATAGATGAGGAAACATCCTTGTGATTTGGTGAGGAGTCATTTGGATGTATATCCAGAAGTGGTATGGCTGGGTCTCGAGGCAGAGCTATTCCAAGTTTTCTAAGATATTGTCAGACTGATTTCCATAGTGGTTGTACTGGATATCCTTGTCTTGTCCCTGAGTTTAGAGGAAATGTTTCAAATTTCTCTCCATTTACTCCCACCAGCAATGGAGGAGGGTTCCCCTTTCTCCACACCCTGGCCAGCACGTGCTGTCATATGAGCTTTTAATCTTAGTCATTCTGACAGGTGTGAGATGGAATCTTAGAGTTGTCTTGAGTTGCATTTCTCTGATGGTTAAGAATGCTGAGCATTTCTTCAAGTGTCTCTCAGCCATTATGGATTCCTCCTTTGTGAATTCTCTGTTTAGCTCTTTTACCCATTTTTTTGATTGGTTATTTGGTTTCTTGGCATTTAATTTCTTGAGTTCTTTGTAAATTTTGGATATTAGCCCTCTGTCAGATGTGGGGTTGGTGAAGATTTTTTCCCACTCTGTAGGCAGTCGTTTTGTTTGAATGACAGTGTCTTTTGCCTTACAGAAGCTTTTCAGTTTCATGAGGTCCCATTTATTGATTGTTGGTCTTAGGTCCTGAGCTGTTGGTGTTCTGTTCAAGAAGTTGTCACCTGTGCCAATGATTTCGAGGGTTTTTCCCACTTTCTCTTCTAGTAGATTTAGTGTGTCCTGCCTTATGTTAAGGTCTTTGATCCACTTGGACTTAAGTTTTGTATAAGTACGGGTCTTATTTCATTCTTTTACATGTGGACATTCAGTTGGACCAACAGCATTGTTTGAAGATGCTGTCCTTTTTCCATTGTGCGGTTTTGGCTTCTTTGTCAAAAATTACGTGCCTGGTTCTGATCCAAGATGGCGCCGACCATAGAGCAGTGCATCTGAGTAGTAGGTGAATGAGATTAGTCACTGTGGAGTGAATGTGAGGTCCCCTAGCCGACAGTGAAACACAAACGGTGTCTGAATTCCCACGGTGTACATTGAGACAGGTCACCAGGTAAAACAGCCCATGCAGTTCCCGGGAACACCACCCTGAGATCAGCCAGCTCCTTCACCAGTCTGCAGAGGAGCTCCGGCTAGAGGAGATTTAGCCCAGGAGCAGATCCAGCCAATGGCTCCAGCCACAGACCAGTGGCCCCGCCTGTCTGCCTGATATTCAGCCTGCACTCGGACCTGTACACCCAAGAGGGAAAAACAGCCGCACCACAAGAGCAAAGGTAAGTGAGATTATTTTTTTCCGGAGTTTCCAACATGGCGGCACAGAGTGCAGTGTAGCGGATAGGCAGAGACCTAACCCAGTCACAGAAAAGCAATTAGGAGCCAAGACTGCCTGCAAACAGAGCCCATGACTGTGTGTTCTCCACAAATACTCGGGCGGGTGGGTCACTCACCCTAGCACCCAAGCATCTGAAGCAGTCAGCAACAGGCACACTGAGGCTGGCATCTGTTGTGGGTGGAGCTCCCTGCCTGCATAGTCAGCCTAGCTGGGAAGCCAGAATGACTGGGTCAGTGAGAGGAGAACACAGACTCAACCACAGCTCTACCTGCCTTTCTGAGGAGACCTGTCTGCTCCCAGGTCCTCAGGGGCTAGCCCTCTCCCCACTCCAATTCCCTGTATATTGGTCCAATTGGGTCACAAGCAGTTGAGGAGAGCGGCAGCCACCCTCCTCTCCTAGAGCCAGTCAGTCTATTACAGGAACCTGTCCGCCATCTGGAGGTAAACACTAGGATCTCAGGATCAGCCAACCCCCAGGGCAGGGAGTTTTCTTGAGCACCAAGGTCAGGTAACAAAAGAAACAAACAGATAACACCTGGGTCCATAGGATGACAAAAGGTCAGCCCAAGAACATGGTTAAAAAAAACCCCAAAAATAGGATGTCCCCAGATCCTAGCAATAATGCTACAGACAACTCTGGACAGCTGAACACAATTGAAGCAAAGGAAAATGACCTTAATCCTACGCTTATATTAATAATAGAAGGCCTAAGGGAGGAAATAAAATACCTCAGAGAGCAACAACAAAGTACTGCAAAGAAGGTGATGGAAATGAATAAAGCCCTTAAAGGAATGGAAGACCTGAAAAGGGAAGTTGAAGCAATGAAGAAAATCCAATCTGAGACATTCATAGAACTGGAAAACCTTAAGAAAAGAATAGGAACTACAGACACTAGCATCACCAACAGAATACAAGAGATGGAAGAAAGAATTTCAGGCTCAGAGGATAAAATTGAAGAAATGGATACATCTGTCAAAGAAAATGTCAAATCTAAAAAAGTCCTGACACAAAACATTCAGGAAATCAAGGATCAATGAAAAGACAAAATCTCAGAATAATAGGAATAGAAGAAAGAGAAGAGTCCCACCTCCATGGACCAGAAAATATCTTCAACAAAATCATTGAAGAGAATTTCCCAAATCTAAAAAAAGAGATGCTTATAACCGTACAAGAAGCTTATAGAACTCCAAATAGATTAGACCAGAAAAGAAAATCTTCCTGCCACATAAAAATCAAAACACTAAATGTACAGAACAAAGAAAGAATTTTAAAAGCTGCTAGGGAAAAGGGATAAATAAGATATAATGGCAAACCTATCAGAATCACACCTGACTTTTCTTCAGAGACTCTAAAAGCCAGAAGGGCCTGGACAGACGTCATGCAGACCCTAAAAAAACCACAAATGCCAGGCCAGACTACTATTCCCTGCAAAATTGTCAATCAACATAGATGGAAAAAACAAGATATTCCATGACAAAGCTAAATTCAAACAATATCTATATACAAATCCAGCTCTACAAAAGATGTTGGAAGGAAAACTTCAACCCAAAGAGGTTAACTACACACAAGAAAGCACAGGAAGCAAACATCATGCCTGCAGCAAAACCAAAAGAAAAGAAGTTCACTCACACACTATCTCGACCGACATCAAGATGGCAGGAATAACAATCACTGGTCATTAATATCTCTAAACATCAATGGACTCAATTCCCCAATAAAAAGACACAGACTAGCAGAATGGATGCGAAAACAGAACCCCACATTCTGCTGTTTACAAGAAACAAACCTCAGCAAAAAAGATAGACATTATCTCCAAGTAAAGGGCTGGAAAAAGATATACCAAGCAAATGGACCCAAGAAAAATGCTGGAGTAGCAATTCTAGTATGCAACAAATTGGACTTTCAACCAACATTAATCAAAAGAGATGGGGAAGGACACTATATACTCGTCAAAGGAAACATCCACCAAGATGAAATTTCAATACTAAACATCTATGCCCCAAATGTAAGACCACCCACTATCATTAAAGAAACACTACTGAAGCTCAAATCCAACATTGAACCTCACACATTAATAGTGGGAGACTTCAACACACCACTCTCACCACTGGACAGATCAACAATGCAGAAACCAAACAGAGAAATAATGAACCTCACAGATGTCATGAATCAAATGGACCTAATTGATATCTACAGAACATTTCACCCCAAAACAAAAGAATACACTTTCATCTCGGCACCTCACGCAACCTTCTCCACAATGGACCATACAGTTGGTCACAAAGCAAGCCTCAAAAGATACAGGAAAATTGAAATCACTCCTTGTAACTTATCAGACCATCATGGAATAAAGCTAGACTTCAACAATAACAAAAACAACAGAGTGCCTGAAAAAACAGGGAAACTGAACAACTCTCTCCTCAATGACCTCTGGGTCAGGGAAGAAATAAAAAAAGAAATTAAAGTCTTCTTAGAACTCAATGAAAATGAAGGCACAACATACCCAAACTTATGGGACACATTGAAAGCAGTCCTAAGAGTAAAGTTTATAGCACTAAGTGCCTTCAAAAAGAAACTGGAGAGTTCCTATACTAGCCACCTAAAAGCACACCTGAAAGAGCTAGAACAAAAAGAAACAAACACTCCCAAGAGGAGCAGATTAGAGGAAATTATCAAACTCAGAGCTGAAATCAACAACTTAGAAACAAAAAGAATAATACAAAGAATCGAAAAAACCAAGAGCTGGTTCTTTGAGAAAATCAACAAAATAGACAAGCCCTTAGCTAAATTAACTAAAAGGCAGAGGGAAAATACCCAAATCAGCAAAATCAGAAATGAAAAGGGGGAAATAACAACAGACATTGAGGAAATCCAAAGAATCGTTAGGTTCTCTTTCAAAAACTTGTACTCCACAAAATTGGAAAATCTAAATGAAATGGACGATTATCTTGATAGATTCCACATACCAAGGTTAAATCAAGAAAGAAGAAGGGGCAGATTATTGAATATGCCCTTATACCTTTGTATATTGATACAAAATTAGTAGTATATTTGGCTAAAGTGGTATTGACCATTGTTTATTGTGCAAAAATAAGATTGTATTGGATTACATCGGTATTGATCTTTGTATATTGATACAAAATTAAGATTATAGTTGGCCACAATGTTATTGACCCTTGTATATGGATGTAATATTAAGATTGTATTGGGCTACTTAGGCATTGATCTTTGTATATTGATACATAATTAAGAGTGTATTTAACCACAATTGAATAGATCTTTGTGTATTGATACAAAATTAAAGGTAACGCTTCCTAATTGTATCATACCTAGAAATAATTAAAAATAAAATGTGAAGCTCTGGCCTCTTGATACCAACCGTCTAAAATTGATTAGGATAGTTAAGTAAAACAAACTCCTAGTCATGCAAACATGTCACTTTGTTAGCTACTATGACATTCTATCACAGATATTCTCTAAACTACTCAGTAATCAAGTTGTTAAGAGACAAGCAACATTTGCTTATCTAAATACAAGAGATGGATAGGGCATCTTCAAAAAACGCAAGAGATCTGCAGAATATGGCATTCAAAGATGTTATCTTAAATTAAGATTTTCTTTTTTTTTTTATACCGAGACATATCAGCTCCTGACAGCACACCGTATTCTACTCCAAGTAGAAGATAAGCATCGAAGAATCTCCAGTGTGAGATGGTTGAATTAGTGGCAAGCCTATCTCTTGGCATGAAAAAACTCCTTGCTCCAACTGCAGACAGACTGCTGTCCAAAAAGGACAAATCTTGGTAGCAGGGAAGTCGACAGCCTAGCTCTTTCAAGACAGGGTAGGTAAGTCCTTTATAATCGCTGCTCTACAACAAATGTCTGTCAGAGAAACAGGACCCAAAGGCTGAAGACTGATGCAAGAATGTATGGAGAGAAAATGGGAACTGTCCAGGCAGTCACTGGTATGTCATTTCTTAGTTTTGGAAGCTGCAGGCCCTGCACTTCCTATATAAGCAGATATATTTATCCCTCTCAGGTCTCTGAGGTGGTTGAAGAATAGACAACTAGAATCTCATAGTTAAATTTTGAGTTGTTTAGGAATCAAGAGGGTGTTATAGATCTAAGAAGATACTTTTAAAATTGTGTTGCAAGTTAGTATGAATGTTGAGTCAGATATAGACTTTCAAACTCATGGAGATGGTTAGATAGTAGAATGTTAAAGTCAGGGGCCAAATATGTATAAACTGGACATTGGGAAGATATACTGGGCCATTTAACTCTCATAAATGTGGCATATTTATATCTGTTGTTTTGTATAGTATTTACTGTTATAAGAGAAGGAACCATCTGTTGGACTGAAAGGGGAAGCTGCTGGGGGGAAGAGGGTGGAAGGGTGGGATAGGAAGGGGGAATAGGGAAGGGTTTGTGACTGAGATGCAACTTGAAGAAAAAAAATAAAGTATTTAAAAAAAAGAACAGGTAAACAAATTAAACAGTCCTATAACCCTTAAGGAAAGAGAAGAATTCATTAGAAGTCTTCCAACCAAAAAAAGCCCAGGCCCAGATGGTTTCAGTGCAGAATTGTAACAGACATTCAAAGAAGAGTTAATACCAATATTCTTCAAACTCTTCCACAACATAGAAACAGAAGGAATACTGCCAAACATATTTTAGGAGGCCACAGTTACCCTGATACCTAAACCTCATAAAGACCCAATGGAGAACGAAAATTTCAGACCAATTTCCCTTATGAACATGGATGCAAAGATACTTAATAAAATACTTGCAAACCAGATCCAAGGTCACATCAAAAGTATCATACACAATGATCAAGTAGGCTTCATCCCATGGTTGCAGGGGTGGTTCAATGTTAGAAAATCTGTCAATGTAATCCACCATATAAACAAGCTGAAAGAAAAGAACCAAATGATCATCTCATTGGATGCTGAAAAATCTTTAGACAAAATACAGCACCCTTTCATGATAAAAGTCTTAGAGAGATCAGGCATACAAGGACCATATTTAAACATAATAAAGGCAATTTACAGCAAGCCAATAGCCAACATCAAACTAAATGGAGAGAAACTTAAAGCATTTCCTCTAAAATCAGGGACAAGGCAAGGCTGCCCACTCTCTCCATATATCTTCAACATAGTACTTGAAGTTTTAGCTAGAGCAATAAAACAACAAAAAGGGATCAAGTGGATACAAATTGGAAAGGAAGAAGTCAAAGTATCCCTATTTGCAGATGATATGATAGTATACATCAGTGACCCCAAAAATTCCACCAGAGAACTTCTACAGCTGATAAACTCCTTCAGCAATGTGGCCGGATACAAAATCTATTCAAAAAAATCAGTAGCCCTTCTTTACACAAAAGATAAATGGGCTGAGAAAGAAATAAGGGAATCAACACTCATCACAATAGCCACAAATAATATGAAATACCTGGGGGTAACTCTAACCAAGCAAGTGAAAGACTTGTATGATAAGAACTTCAAGTCCATGAAGAAAGAAATTGAAGAAGATATCAGAAGATGGAAAGATCTCCCTTGCTCATGGATAGGTAGGATCAACATAATAAAAATGGCAATCTTACCAAAAGCAATATACAGATTCAATGCAATTCCTATCCAAATACCAACTCAATTTTTTACAGATCTGGAAAAAACAATTCTCAACTTCATATGGAATAACAAAAAACCCAGAATAGCTAAATCAATCATGTACAATAACAGAACATCTGGAGGTATCACCATTCCGGATTTCAAGCTGTATTACAGGGCAATAGTAATAAAAACAGAATGGTACTGGCATAGAAATGGAGCAGTTGACCAATGGAATTGAATTGAAGACCCAGAAATAAAAACACATACCTACGGTCACTTAATTTTTGATAAAGAAGCCAAAAACCTACAATGGAAAAAGGAAAGCATCTTCAATAAATGGTGCTGATCTAACTGGATGTCAACATGTAGAAGAATGCAAATAGATCCATACATATCACCCTGTACAAAACTTAAGTCTAAGTGGATCAAGGACCTCAACATAAATTAAGACACACTAACATTAATAGAAGAGAAAGTGGGGAAAAGCCTTGAACTCATTGGCACTGGTAACAACTTCCTAAATAGAACACCAATAGCTCAGGCACTGAAACAAACAATCAATAAATGGGACCTTATAAAATTGAAAAGCTTCTGTAAGGCAAAGGACACTGTCCTTAGAACAAAATGCCAGCCTACAGACTGGGAAAGGATCTTCACCAACCCAACATCCGACAGAGGGTTAATATACAAAATATATAAAGAACCAAAGAAATTAAAAAAACCAAAAAATCAAATAATCCCATCAATAAATGGGGTACAGAGCTAAACCGAGAATTCACAGAAGAGAAATCTCTAAAGGCTGAGAGGCATTTGAGGAAATGTTCAACATCTTTGGTTATCAGGAAAATGCAACTTAAAACAACTCTGAGATTCCATCTCACACCCATCAGAATGGCTAAGATCAAAAACTCAAATGATAGCACATGCTGGTGAGGATGTGGAGAAAGGGGAACACTCCCCCATTGCTGGTGGGACTGCAAACATGTGCAACCACTTTGGAAATCAATCTGGAGATATCTTAGAAAATTGGGAATAAATCTACCTCAAGACCCAGCCATACCCCTCTTGGGCATATATCCAAAAGATTTGAAAGGAAACCACAAGGACATTGCCTCAAAATGTTCATAGCAGCTTTATTTGTAATAGCCAGAAACTGGAAACAACCCAGATGTCCTTCAACTGAAGAATGGATTAAAAAAAAAACTGTGGTACATTTACACAATGGAATACTACACAGCTATCAGAAACGAGGAAATCATGCAATTCGAAACCAAATGGATGGAACTAGAAAAGCTCATCCTAAGTGAGCTAACACAGTCCCAGAAAGATAAACATGGTATGTATTCCCTTATAAATGGGTATTAACCATACATCAGAGGATGACAGCACACCCTATTCTACTCCAAGTAGAAGATGAGCATCAAAGAATCTCCAGTGAGAGATGATTGAATTGGTGGTAAGCCTTTCTCTTGACAAGAAAAACCCCTTGCTTCAACTGTAGACAGACTGCTGTCCAAAACGGACAAAACTTGGAAGAAGGTAAGTCGACAGCCTAGCTCTGCCAAGACAGGGTAGGCAAGTCCTTCATAATTCCTGCTCTACAGTCAATGTCTGTCAGAGAAACGGGGCCAAATGGCTGAATATTGATGCTGTAATATATGGAGAGAAAATGGGAGCTGTCCAGGCAGCCACTGGTAGGTCATTTCTGAGTTTTGGAAGCTGCAGGCCCTGCACTCCTATGTAATCAGATATATTTATCCCTCTCAGGTCTCAGAGGTGGTTGAAGAATAGATAGCTAGAGTCTCATAGTTAAATTTTGAGTTGTTTAGGAATCAAGAGGGTGTTCTGGATCTAAGAAGATATTCTTTAAATTGTGAGGCAAGTTAGTAAGAAATCTGAGGGGTCGGGCCAAGATGGTGGCAACCTACACTAACGCATTTTGAATGCGGGGGAAAAAAGAGCCATAAAAAACACAGTTATTGGGCACTGTGCAAAAACCGGAGGGGCTAGACCCCCCCCACCCCGGGAACACTCACAGCTCCCAGGGACTGTTAAAAGTCCCAGGGCAAGGCTCTCCCAATCTCTCACTAAACCCGGGATTTGGGAACTCCCATTTGGAGAGGCGCCTGGTAAGATCGATCCCAACTTACAGCAGGCAGAATCAGGGTCCACTTGGCCATAGATCGCTGGCCTATTGGGCTCCCCACACATCAGGTTGAACTTATACCCACTTAAAAATCTTTGCGAGATAGTGGAAGGCTTAGCAAGGAACAAACAGGGGGCTCAGCGGGTGGTCCGCAGCCACTCGTGAAGCGGATGGCCGGAGGTTCCAAGAGAGCTCGGAAAGCTAGGAACACAAAGGCTGGCGGGAGGGGCCAAATCCTGCACACTTACGGTAGCGCAGCTGGGGAGGGAGCACGGCTGGCAGGGACAAATCCCCGCAAACCCACGGCAGGTCATCTGGGGAGAGAGACAGGCATGGGTGGGGCCAGGGATCCGTGCACCCACGGCTGAGCTGCTGGGACGAGAGGTCCACTCAGGCAGCCGGAGGATCCGGGGCTTGGGGTACCCACGGGACACGTGGCGGCGCAGACAGGAAGGGAATCAGGCACAGAGTCCAGCCCTGTGGCGAGAAGCCTAGAGAGAAACCAGAAATCGGGTCCATAGCTGTATCCTGGAAAATCCAGACATATTAGGTGTGGAGCCAGACCCTGTCAGCCTCTGTGATGACAAACAAAGCCCACAGAATCTGTGCCTGGGCAAACAGGCCCATACTATCAGAACAATTACAGGCTGATAACTCAGAGTGCAACATAGGGAAGTCTGAATTGGGAGCAGTGAAACAATCCTGGTCCATTACTCACAACCTGGGAATAGGCTGCACCAGCACACAGTGCCTCAGGTGATTAAAACCACAGGGACCTTGAAATCCCCCTGTAAGCAACGACAGATAGCCAAGTAACTCGTCCCCCTGCACCAAATCATCCACTGTGGTTCCAAGCACAAAAAACAGACAGCTAAATGCATCCAATGGCGACAGGTCAAAAAAAATAGAAATAAAGGAATTATGACTCCAACAAAGCAGAATCATCAAAGCTCATCCAATTCGGATGACCACAAACCAAAAGAAACACATGGAAACATTGACAATTCTGCATTATGGAAAGTGATAGAGTCCCTGCAAGAAGAACTTAAATCTATGAAGGAATTCAAAGAAGCCACAAATCTACAAATCAAAACAAGGAACAATACCATTAAAGAGCTCCAAGCCAAGGTGACAGAGGTTGAACAGGAAAAGGAAAAAGCCATGAAAGATTTTCATACAAAAACAAGCAAGCTGGAGAAGGAAATGTACAAAACGAACAAAACCATACAAGACATGAAAATAGAAATAGAAACAATAAAGAAAACACAGTCAGAGTTAAAAGAGGAAGTGGAGAACCAAGGGAAGAGAACAGGAAATACGGATGTGAGTATCAACAATAGGATGCAAGAGATGGAATACAGGATCTCAGGCATGGAAGATTCGGTGGAAGAAATCAGTACAACATCCAAAGAAAATGAGAAGGCTAAAAGATCTCTCACCCACAACATCCAAGAAATCAAGGACTCAATGAAAAGATGGAACCTAGGGATAGAGGAAAGAGAGGACTCCTGACTCCAAGGTCCAGGAAATATCTTCAACAAAATCATAGAGGAAAACTTCCCAAACCTGAAAAAAGAGATGCCAACAAAAATCCAAGAGGCTTACAGAACACCAAACAGATTAGACCAGAAAAGAAACTCCTCTCGCCACATAATAATTGAAACTCCGAATGTACAGAACAAAGAAAGAATATTAAAAGCTGTAAGAGAAAAAGGTCAAGTCACATACAATGGCAGACCCATCAGAATTACACCTGACTTCCCCCAGAATGTTAAAAGCTAGAAGGGCCTGGTCAGATATACTACAAGTCCTGAGAGATCATAGGTGCCCAGCCAGACTACTTTACCCAGCAAAACTCTCTATCAACATAGATGGAGAAAACAAGATATTACATGACAAAATCAAATTTAAACAATATCTACCCACAAACCCAGCCCTACAGAAAATCCTAGAAGGAAAATCCCAACCCAGAGAAGAAAACTCCACCCAAGAAAACAAAGGGAATAGAAAACCCCTCAGCAACAAAACCAAAAGAGGCACAGGACCACCACCTATACCAAACTAATGGGAAATAACAACCCCAGGTCACTAATATCCATTAACATCAAAGGACTCAACTCCCCAATAAAAAGACATAGGTTTACAGAGTGGATCCACAAGCAAGACCCTTCATTATGCTGTATACAAGAGACATATCTAACTACCAAAGATAGACACTGCCTCAGAGTAAAGGTCTGGGAAAAGGTTTTCCAAGCAAATGGACCAGGAAGCAAGCTGGAGTAGCCATCCTAATATCAAACAAAACAGACTTCCAACTGAAGTTAATGAAGAAAGACAAAGAAGGGCACTATATACTCATTAAAGGGAATATTCATCAAGAGGAAATTTCAATACTGAACATCTATGCTCCAAATACAAAGGCACCTACTTTCGTAAAAGAAACACTTCTAAAACTTAAAGCGCATGTCGATCAAAACACATTAGTAGTGGGAGACTTCAACACCCCACTCACAGCAAAGGACAGATCATCAAGACAGAAGACAAACAGAGAAATATTGAGTCTAACAGAGATCATGAAACAAATGGACCTAACAGGTAACTACAGAACGTTTCACCCAAACACAAAGGAATACACCTTTTTCTCAGCACCCCATGGAACCTTCTCCAAAATCGACCACATAATTGGTCACAAGGATAGTCTCAATAGATACAAGAAATTTGAAATAACACCTTGTATCTTATCAGACCACCACGGAATAAAGCTGGTCTTCAACAGCAAAAGAATCAACAGAAAGCCTACACACACATGGAAATTGAACAACTCCTTACTGGATGACCACTGGGTCAGGGAAGAAATAAAGAAGGAAATCAAAACTTGTTAAAATCCAACGACAATGAAGACACAACATACCCAAACCTATGCGATACATTGAAGGCTGTGCTACGAGGAAAGTTCATAGCACTAAGTGCTTTCAAAAAGAAAATTGTGACAGCTCATATTACTGAACTAACAGCTAAACTGGGTGAATTGGAAAAAAAAAGAAACAAACCCTCCCAAGAAGAGCAGAAGACAGGCAATCATCAAGCTTAGAGCTGAAATCAACAACTTAGAATCAAAAAGAACTATACAAAGAATCAATGAAACCAAGAGTTGGTTCTTTGAGAAAATCAACAAAATAGACAGACCCCTAGCCAAATTAACTAAAAGGCAAAGGGAAAGAACCCAAATCAACAAAATCAGAAATGAAAAGGGAGAAATAACAACAGACATTGAGGAGATCCAGAAAATATTCGGGCATTACTTTAAAAATCTATATTCCACTAAATCTGAAAACCTAAGCGAAATGGACAATTTCCTCGATAAATTCCACCTACCAAAACTAAATCAAAATCAGATTAACAGCTTAAACAGTCCAATAACACCTAAGGAAATAGAAACAGTCATTAATAATCTTCCAACCAAAAAAAGCACAGGGCCAGATGGCTTTAGCACGGAATTCTACCGGACCTTCAAAGAGGAACTAACACCATTACTTTTCAAACTCTTCCACCACATAGAAACAGAAAGATCACTGCCAAACTTATTCTATGAGGCCACTGTCATTCTGCTTCCTAAACCACACAAAGACCCAACAAAGAAAGAGAACTTTAGACCAATCTCCCTCATGAATATAGATGCAAAAATACTTAATAAAATACTAGCAAACCGAATTCAAGAACACATCAAAAGTATCATACACCATGATCAAGTAGGCTTCATCCCTGGAATGCAGGGATGGTTCAATATACGAAAGTCTATCA
>CAJQZJ010015464.1:0-18365 GCA_907164525.1 Lophiomys imhausi
AGTGTTTCATATATTTCATTCTATGGTCATTGACTCTGATACTTCTTAGCTTCCATTAGTTAGAACATCATGAAGAAGGGGGGTGGTTGAACAAAGTGTCTTTATTAATATTTTTTTAGTAATATAGAATCCATATAGTAATATAGAAGTCTATAAAATATAGAATACAGAAGATGGTAGAAGGGTCCATGGTCAAATAGTGTCTTTCCAGTGCATGCCACCAGCAATGTAATTCTCATTGAGCACTTACTATGTTCTAGAAATCCTAAGCTCTTACATATGCTGTGTTTATTTGCTTCCATTGGTGCTGTATGTATAGCAGCAAATACAGGTGGTAATAGAGAAGCTAAGTATCATACTAAAACCCAACCTAATACTCCTGGTTCACTCTATTCTTGAACCCATAAATAGTTAAAGAGTAGAAAGGTATGTCTTGATGGTAGTGCTTTTATTTGTTTGCAAGTTTGTGAATTTTTAAATTTGATTTGATACTGAAAATCATTCAGTAAAGTAATGTTTATTATCAATATATAGCTTAATGATATATGAGAAATATATTTCAGGCACAGTAATTGGTACTGTGTACAAATATGCAGGAGAATATAAATATGGGCACTAGATAATTCAAATACAATAACTCTATTGGCTGCTGGATTCTCCATTGATGGAATTTCATTTTCAAATTTTGAATGGGAGGAGGTTATTGCTGGACAAATTGTAAAAATATAGCAACAGTTTCCAAGGAATATTTAAGCCATTATATATGTACAGTTTCTCTCTCTGTCTCACACACACACACAATTGCCTTCTCTCCCTTTTCCTCTCTCTCCTCTTTCTTTCTTTCCTTTTTTTCTTTACTCCTATTTCTTTCTCCCTCTCTCTCTTTCATTATCTTGTACTTTCCCCATCCTCCTTCCTCTATTCCTCAATCATCTACCCATCTATATCCATATACATGCATTTAATCTTCTATCTGTAAATCTTGTCAAATATTTCTTCATTTTTGCCCTTTGGGTTTATGCATATGTATGATTATTGTTTTATGAATGTTTTCATGAGTACCAAAGATTAATAATAGTAGATAAAGCAGTTCATTTACTATTCCCCTATGATTTTCATCTCATGTACAAAGTTAAATATTAATGTTGTCATCCATTACTCCCTAAAAGATGATGGAAGGTTGTTTATTAATAATATATTGATAATAACTATATAAACAGATATTTGTTATATTCTGACTCACACATCTTCATTCACAGAAGAACATATTATTTACATTGTCAAGTAAGATGGTGAAAATTTAAATGAGACTTGTCATTTATCACTTCCTTTGCTTTCCAAGGCAAGTGCCGGGGGATTCATTTTTTTTTAAATTTTGTCTAATGTCATTATTTTTTAAATTTATGTTTTCAAGTAAGCTGAAAAAGAAGAAGGTATCTATGCAATTACCTACCTACTTATCATTAAATTGTTCATTTCCCTCTGCATTATGGGATTCTTTCCTTGCTTCCAGAAGCTAAAATGATTCTAACCTAATACATGTATGACCAACTACCTCTTAACATTGTGACTTAAAATATATGTATATAAATTTAGAGGGCAACTTACTTCTATGAGTATATTTCTCAATGAGAACAAGACATTATAAAATCTGAAACAAACTATACAAAAGAAATAAAATAAATCTGGAAAAAAATTGGACAACTGTCAAGATGAACAAGTAATACCTTGACCATAGCTGTGAAGTGTACATCCTCTGTATTTGGACATGACTGGCTTTAATATTTATTATATATGTGGTATGGGGATAAGGCCTTTTATGGAATTCAGCTTCCTCACCTATATCATGGAAATAATTCTATGCACTGATTCACTGGCACCTTGAGTACTAAATAAAACAAATACATTAAAATCATTTGTGAATGTCCAAAATAATGTCTTTGAAGTGTTTAGCATATGGAATCTCTTGATAATTGGGGGTAGTTATTAGGATTGTCCTATTAGACATATTATGCGTGTCAATCTGTCATCAGCATGGCACCATTCATGAAAGATAAGCAAATGAGGAAGTGACTGCAAATGAAAATAGTTATAACTGCTCAAAGTGCTGAGAATAAGTACCATTTGTTTCTTGGCTACGAATAGAACAGCTATAACACCCCTTCCAAGGTGTCATATAAAAGGAGATACAGTGTAAGTGTCAGAGAATGAGGAGGAGTGCTGTAAAACGTGTTCTGGATGTGATGTCATTTTCACAATAGAGGTGGTTATCTGCATAATGTAATAGTATGACAATTTGCAATGTACAAAAGGTTATTGGTAGTGGATAGGGGAAGAAACTGAGTAAATGACAATGAATATGATCATAGTACACAATATACATACATATATATATAATTAACATTAAAATATCCTTAAGAGCAGAGTCTGGAAACAACCCTGGGTAAAGAAACTGTGGTACATTTACACAATGGAATACTACTCAGCTATTAAATACAAAGAAGTCATGAAATTTGCAGTCAAATGGATTGCACTAGGAAAGATCGTCCTGAGTGAGATAACCCAGAACCAACAAGTATTTACTGGACCCATGACCCCTACACATGTGTAGCTGACAGGCAGCTTGTTCTTCATGTAGATCTCTTAGCAAGTGGAGTCTTTCACCAATATTTTAATTTCTTTTAACATGTTGTCTATGCCCAAGATCATCTCTTCCATCTGTTGTATTCTGTTGGTGATCCTTGTGTCTGTAGTTTCTGTTCTTTTTCCTAGATTTGTCATCCCCAGGATTGCCACAATTTTTGTTTTCTTTATTTGCTTTAGTTTCCATTTTCATTTCCTGTATTCCTTTAGATTCTTTAAGGGATTTATTCATTTCCTTCACCTTTTTGATTGTATTTTCTTGTATTTCTTGGAACAGTATATTTTCCTCTTTTAAGACCTCTATTATTTTTATAACATCAGATTTAAGATTTTTTTTTTTGTGCTTTAGGTGTGATAGATCATCCAGGACTTAGTTGCTGCTGTAGCATGGCTGGGTTCTGGTGATACCATATAACCCTGGGTTTTAGTTGCTTGTGTTCTTATGCAAACCACTTATCTAGTTGTCCCAGGTGCTTGCTGGTTGTTCCCAATGCCCACTGGGACTCTTGGGAAAGTGATGGAGCCTTGTGCCAGAGGCTAGATGATCCTGTGGACCACCAGCCCTCCTCAGAATGGAGATTAGATCTTAGGGAATAGCCCTCAACTCACTTCTGTTGACTGCATCCCCATTCAACCCACAGGCAGGGGATTGGGGTGGAGGTGGGGTCTAACCTGGATGATCTTGTGGTCTGGCTGGTCTCCTCAGGAAGGTGACTAAGTCTATGTGGAGGCTGGAACTAGGAAGATGAGTAGAGCTGCTGGTCCAGAGGCTGCTTGAACCTGGGGCCTGGAGGCCTTTGTTGAGGTAGTGGATAGTCCTAGCACTCACTGGAACCATGTGTCTCTGGGGTCCCAGCAGCTCACCCCAGGAATTTGTATAGGGCCATGCTGGAGGCTAGAATCATGTGTTAAGATAATATTTTAGAGGGAGAAGAAATCTTAGGACAAAAATGAAACAATGGACATAATAAGAAAATTATATGACACACAGAAAAAGTGAAAAATGAAGTTCCACAAAGAAGTAAATCAAACATATCACATGACCTGAGTAGTTAACCCCTTGTACAAAGAAATTGAAGGTAATTTTCATATAGATCCTTCTGATTCATGAACGTGTTATTCATAATATCCAAGAAGTGGCAATACCTCAACTATCCACCACAAAATCCAAATGAAATAATAATACATACTAAAAGAAATATGTATCTGCCTGGTAGGAGGTTAGGTAGAAGGTCATAATGAAAGGTAATGCATATGATTCCACTGATATGCTCTATTCAAAACCAGGCATGTCCTAAGAATCATAAGACTCTACTACTTGGTAAGGGTTAGTAGGAGAGAAATGGCAATTGATTTCTTAGTATGTTGGGGTCTCCTTTTGAGGTGAGGAAAATCTTCTGGAATGAGACAGTGGTGATGGTCACATATATTGTGAATCTGCTTCATAGGACTAAATTATAAGACCTAAAATGGTCCGTGTTTAAGTTTATGATTTGAAATTCTATTTCAATTAGAAAAACTAGAGAAACCTAGGGGAATTTTAAGTATACAGTAGAGGGAAGTGGAAAGAAGGATGTTATTGAGAAAGTTACCACCTGAGCTGAACCTGCAAGACATGGTTCTTCCAGGTAAAGGTAGTGTCCATTCAAATACATCTTAGAATGGGGACATGTTTAGCAGATTCAAAGACAATATGGAGGTAGTGTACCTGGAAACGAGGTTAAAAAGGGCCATGGGAAACTGTGATGTTGGTGATTGTCTGCTCTTGATTGACAGGTCAAAATTGACAGTGGTGATTGCACAGACAGTGGTGAGGAAAAGGAGGAAAGGAGGGTGTTTCATATATTCCCTGTCCAAGAATAGAACCATAGGCTATTATTCCTCTTTGGGTATAGGATTCCTTTAAATGTTGCACCCTTTCAGGGCTTTTAATAGTGTGTGTGTGTGTGTGTGTGTGTGTGTGTGTGTGTGTGTGTGTGTTATTTTTTTGGTGATACCTTCTTTTATATAAAGAGAATCACTTTTCTGCAGCTTCAATGAAATGGAGTAAATTTTCCACCTATTTAAATGGAATAATATTTTAATAAGTTCCTATATTATAATAAAATTTAAGAACAAGCATAATAATAAAAGTATATTTTGAGAGAGATCATATCCCTCTTCTTGATTCACTTTTTCTTAAAGGGTACATTTACTTGGCAACAATGATAAATTTTAGAAATATGACTCTGATTCTTTTCAAGAAAATATTTATGAGGAGCCATGTTAGGTAATTCTTAACCATAAAGTGGACGTAGGGTCATTTTTTCACCATACAGAAGTGAAAATGAAATGAAGCAGTAGATTGAAAGGGAAAAAAAGTTGGTGCTAGAAACAGAAGCATGAATCTGAGACCATGGCCATATTTTCCATCTGCATAACCTTGGCCAAGGTACTTCCCCTCAGAAATGCAGGTTGTCATCTTGCTTACATAAATGGGAAGTATTAATATTATTCATCAACTATAACAACTGTTTTTGAGGAAAGCTAAAACTCATTTTCATTTCTCAATATGTAACCAATGTGTTTTTTCATATTTATAATATTTTTCTCTTTTCTTATATATTTGGCACCTAGTGAATCTTTGAATACCATACAAGTCTAGCCATCCTTGGTGGAATGAATATGTACATTTACACATTTTTGTAATGGTTGACACAGAATATCACTAAGTACCTTAGGCTTGCCTGGAACTCACTGTTTTCCAGCCTCATTCTCCTTTGTGCTTGATTGTAGACATGCAACGCCATGCCTTGTATTGACTGTATGGTCAAGGACTGTCATCTATTAATCATTTGCAGTGGTTTAAGATTGTCATTAGATAATAGAAAATTAAGACTTTTAATACGTATGTGTTTACAAATGGTGGAGGAAGCTAACAAAAGTTAAGGTGATATCATAATTTGCTTCTTTATTCGACATTTCAAGGAAGCACACAGTATGACTACAGCAGATCTCAGGTGCAACAAAGATTGACAACTTGTGCATGAGAGTGATCTTTAATTATAGCAATAGAGAGGAAAGTTTCATCTATCTAATAAGGGACTATGTTTTATCATGTCCATCGTTGTTTTAGGAGGGAGTTCTCAAGTCTCCTCCAAGTGTGCCAGTCATTTTCACAGAAGTCAACATAAGTAAACAATATAAACAGGTACAAGAGGTCACCAATTAGCCAGAATATTAACAACAGATTTCAGTTTTTCTTTGACTAAAGATATATTAATCACTGGTTTAAATTCAGTTTGAAATACATAAAATGTTGTAAACTGTTTACTAATCAAGGAACATGAGTTTTTCATTCATTTTTTATTAATTTATTTACTTACTTTACATCCTAACTACAGTTTCCCCTCATCCTTTCCTCCCAGTCCTACCCCCATCCACTCCTCTTCCCTTTCTCTTCAAAAAAAGGGAAGGCCTCCTATGGGTATCAATCATTCTTGGCCTATAAAGTTGCAGTAAGATTGGGTTCAGCTTCTTCTATTGAGGCTAGACAAGACAGCACAGTTAGGGGAAAAGGTCCCTAAGAGAGGCGACAGAGTCAGAGACAGCCCTACTCCCTCTATTAGTATTCCTACAAGAAGACCAAGCTATACAACAATAACATATGTGCAGAAGGTCTAGGTCATTCCTGTGCAGGCTCCCTAGTTGGCAGTTCAGCCTCTCTGAGCCCCTATGAGCCCAGGTTAGTTGAATCTGTGAGTTTTCTTGTGGTGTTCTTGACCCCTTTGGCTCCTACAATCCTCCCTTCCCCTTTTCTGCAGGATTTCCCCAAGCTGTGCCTAATGTTTGGCCTTGGGTCTCTTCATCTGTTTCCATCAGTTGCTGGTGAAACCCCTCTGATGATGGTTATGCTAGGATCCTGTCTACAAGTATAGTAGAGTATCATCAATAGGTCAGCTGTGGGCTCCCTCTCATGGCATGAGTCTCAAGCTGGACCAGTCATTGATTGGACATTCCCTCAATTTCTGTTTCATATTTACCCCTATACATCTTGTGTGCAGGACAAATTGTAGGTCAAAACTTTTGTAGCTGGGTTGATGTTCCAATCCCTCCATTGGAAGTATTGGCAGTTTACAGGAGATAACCAGTTCAGGCTTCATATTCCCCATTGCTAGGAGTCTTAGATAGGGTCATCCTGGGATTTTTCCATTGCCCTACATTTCTAGCCTGCCCCACAGATGCCACCCCTATGATTCCAGTTGTCTTTCCCAGTGCTCTTTCCTTTCATGCTTCTTCCAATTAGCCCCTCCTGATGCTATCCTCCTCCTCTCCCTACTGCAACTTCTATCATACTCCCTCAATCCTTCTTGAGTTCAAGAGCACTTCTTTAATTAGTATTGCTTTACACACACACACACACACACACACACACACACACACACACTACTTGGTATTGCTCTTACGCACACATTTTTAGGGTTTACTGCTTAGTATTGGATAACCTATCACAGCTATGTTGTTAGAAAAAATGATTCTCCCTTTCTCTATATGTCTTCATCTAGGGCTAGGGCCATGTGACATTTCTTCCATATCAACCAGAACAACCATTATACAGACATTATTTACATTTTCTGACTGGCTTAGAATGTTGAATATTTTTTTAAAAAGTATTTGTCATCTGTGGGTATAAGGACAGATGTTTAGATTATTGTTAGGGATTATGCTGGTTTCGTATAATAGTGACTCTTTTTTCTACCAACATCCAGGACTTCACTTGTTTTGAGTAGTTAGTTAGGCTTCAAGTACCACACATGGTTTCCCTTTTCTTGAGTAGGTCTTAACTCCAATTAGAGTAGGTCTTAACTGCCAAGGTATGCGTGCCACTACTGCACCCCTAGTGCTACCATGCCGTGCTAGGCAATTATATTACAATTTCAAAAAGAAATTAAGTACATATATTTTAAGTTTCACAAAGTGTTTCTTAGCCATTCATGTTTCAACTTTCAGGAACTCTCTGTTTAGTTCTATAGTCTAATTTTTAATTGAGTAATTTGTTTTCTTGTTGCTCAAGGGTTTGTAGTTCCTTATATATTGTTCATACTAATCTTCTATCAGATATACAATTGATAAAGATCTTTTCCAATTCTGAAGGCTGCTGCTTTGAAATATGGTGTTCTTTGTTGTACAGAAGTTTTAGAGTCATGAGATTCCATTTATTAATTGTTCATATTAATGATTGCACTGCCAAGGTCTTGTTCAGAAAGTCATTTTCTGTGCCGTTTAGTTCAAGCCTGTTCCCTGCTTTCTCTTCTATCAGGTTCATCCTATCTTGTATTATAATGAAGTCTTTGATCTATTTGGGATTGAGATTTGTGAAGGGTGATTGACATGGATCTATTTTTATACTTTTACATATGATTATCCAGTTTCAACAGCATCATATATTGGTGATGAAATTTTTCCCCAGTGTATAGATTTCAGTTTTTTTCAAATGGTAAATTTTAGTTTAAATTTGAGAAAAACATTTTTCAAATAAGTATTTTCATCAGAAACATCAGAAAGCTGGAAGGGACCACAAATTACAAACCTTTACCTAGAGGCAGCACCAGTAGTCCACTCATTCTTAGTATGGCTACATGACCAACTGTATTTTGGTCTACCAGACAAACAGCTTGGTAAATATCTTTAAACAAGAAAAAGAGTTCATGTAGAAAAATACACATAAAAAACAAAATCAAAACCATAAAATTGTGCCTGTAAAAGAAAAGCTACTTTGGTGAGATTGGGTCATATGGTGACCATTTAAGTTTTGAAAAATAAATTTGTATGTTAGGTGTGGTTGTAAGAGATAAGATAACTTACCAGATACAAAGTGGAAATCTTAGATACTGCTTTAAAAGAAATAAAACCCAATATCACAGGTAAGTTTGCTCAGAGTTTCTATAAACACTGTATTCAGCCAACTTTCTACCTTCTAAACCTTCCTGCTGGCATCTAGACCTCTCATCCACCCATGATGTCTATTCTATTTCCCCTTCTCAGTAGGATTCAAGTGCTCCTCTTGAGCCCTCCTTGTTACTTAGTTTCTCTGAGTCTGTGGATTATCCTTCACAGTTAATATCAATTTATAAGTGAGTATACCATGCTTAACTTTCTGGGTCTGGGTTACCTCACTAAAGATGATTTTTTTCTAGTTCCATCCATTTGCCTGAAATTTTCAAAATGTCATTGTTTTGAATAGCTGAATAATACTCCATTATGTAAATATATCACAATCTTTATCCATTCTTCAGTTGAGGGACATCTAGTTTGTTTCTAGTTTCTAGCTATTACAAACAAAGCTGTTTTGAACATAGTTGAGCAAGTGTCCTTGTGGTATGGTGGAGCATCCTCTGGGATATGCCCAGGAGTGGTACATTGAGGTATAACTATTACCAATTTTCTGAGGAACCACCATTTTGATTTCCAAAGTGGCTACACATGTTTGCACTCTCATCAGCAATGGAGGAGTGTTCACCTTGATCCACATCCTCACTAGCATGAATTGTCACTTGAAGACCTAGAAATGAACCCACACACCTATGGTCACTTAATTTTTGACAAAAAAGACAAAACCGTACAATGGAAAAAGGACAGCATCTTCAACAAATGGTGATAATACAACTTGATGTCCTCATGTAAAAGAATGAAATTAGACCCATACTATCACCTTGTACAAAACTTAAGTCCAAGTTGATCAGAGACCTTAACATAAAGCCTGACACACTAAATCTATTGAAAGAGAAAGTGGGGAAAACCCTCGAACTCATTGGCACAGATGACAACTTCCCCATCTTGGTGACGGTTGACTTACATTCTCTTAACAATTATAGTATGCTTTGCCAGCATGTCTCCTTGAGACCTTTGCTGTTAGTGCATTTCACTTGCCAAGTTCCTTGTGTCTGTTGTATCCAAGACTACAGAGTTTTCTAGTAACAGAGTCCATAACGTCTTCCAGAGGGGTCTGTGGTCATTCTTTCTGCTTCTAAAAAACGTAAGTATCCTCAAAGCAAAGACTATTCCTATTGCACAACATACTACAAATCCTATTTCCTTAAACCATTCCCACCATCCTGCTAATGGTGTACAAATAAAGTCTAATTGGAACAATCTAGCTGTCATGTCCCAAAAACTGCATTTCTTTATATTTTCTGCCCAGTCTTTATCAATAAGTGTACTGGTTCTTAAAATTCCAACTAGCTTATGAGTTTCCAAAACATGTCTATCTAGACTC
Source organism: Lophiomys imhausi (assembly GCA_907164525.1). Taxonomy (NCBI): domain Eukaryota; kingdom Metazoa; phylum Chordata; class Mammalia; order Rodentia; family Muridae; genus Lophiomys; species Lophiomys imhausi. The sequence continues at coordinate 9,899 of CAJQZJ010015464.1, forward strand.
TGTTGTGGTTCTTTAATTTTCTTATGAATACTCTCTAGCTGTTTTTCATTATATTCAGCTATCTGCTGCATTTCCTGTTGTGCTTTAATAAAAGTTTGGTAATGATCCTTTTCTAAATCTTCTAAAAGTTGGAAAGGTGTGGAATATAAATGAACTTCTTGTATACATAATTGTGTCACCCTAGTTTCATTATTTGTAGTTAATAATGAACAATTATGCACCATCCAACATCCTTTTTTAATATTCCAAGTTGTTGTAGTATCATTAAAAAATTCTCTATTTAAATTGGTGCATTGTATAGTCATTTCTACATTTGTACATACTAACCATGTCCAATCACCCATATTATATACTATATCTGTCATTGTTGTTGGTGCTAACCTAGTTTTGAGTTAATTTTGTAATTGGTACATGGGTGTATACATATGTGTTTTGTCCTAATGTTAAGGTATCATCTTGTGGTATGTAAGCTGGTGTGTTATTTACATTAATAAAAAGAAAATGGTCTATTGGTGTAACCCATGTATTTTTAATTACTTAAAATGGATCTAATTTTGTGTTCCATACTTGTGGTACAGGTTTAGTATGAAAACCTGTATAAGCATTGTCTAGAAATACTTGTAAAGTATTCAGTGTGCATAATCCTCCTTCACAATAACTATCTATTGCGGGGTCCATTAAAGTTTGATAAAGTGATGTTCTTCTGCCCATACCTGTTGTAAAAAATGTGTCTAACTCTCTTTCCATTTTTTGTGCTGCTAGCATATATTGTTGACACATAAGTAAGTTATGATTATTCATTATCTGCTCTTCTAAATATTTTTCTTGTGCTCCCCATTCTCATCTCTGAATTTCCATTTCTGCTTTCATCTGTTGTGTTATTACATTTAAAGCATCAATAGATGCAGAAATAGATGATATGGCTTCTGAAGTTTGTCTATTAATATGTTTAATATTATTTAATTCTGCTTTAATTGGTTCTAACATAGCTGCTGAAATTCCACCACCAAACAAACCTCCCATTATAGATCCAGCTAATGCTGCTCCTAAAAGTATACCTAGTTGTAGGGGTTTTCTTCCTATCCTAACAGGTGAGGAGTATTGTAAACCTGGAAACCATGATGTTTCTTTGGAACAATACATCTTTGGTGGTGTTAGTACCTGTAGATCTATTTCTAGTCTAACTTTTCTTACTCTAGGAAATAAAATAACTTTAGCTGGTGTTTTTAAATCTGGTACTATCATAGGTGCTGATACTACTTTTGGATTTCCCGGAGGTGGGTATAAATAACCTTGCGGGAAATGGGCTGTATATAATTTATATTTTTTGTTTTTATGACTTATGCTTCCTCTGTTTATTAATTTTCCTTCATGTTCTTTCCTATCTGGCCAAAACTCATTAGACATTGGAAGATAATATACTTCATCCCAATCTACAGAAAATGTTTGGTTTAAGCCTTTGGGCTTATGTGCTAACCATTCTACCTGATGCCATGTTTCATATTGAGGATGTACATTCCACATCGAAAAGTAATATGGATAACCTGTATGCCAATATTCTACTGCATTATTAATTGTCAAATTTAAATTTTTCCAAAAATAAAGTGTTTCTTTTATGCCTATACACATTGTATACAACAGGCATAAAAGTGTAATTTGTTTGTCACATTATGTTTATTAACTTTCTTAAACGAAATTGGGTTGGCAGTAGTGGTTTGATTGGCTGCATAAATTGGCACATTAGCCAGTGTCAATAATATTATAAATATTATTTTATTTTGTGAAAAATGCACATAGTGTGATTCATTATCACCTGTGCTGTATGTGTATTGTTTCCTGTCCATATAGCTGAGCAAAAGTCTCTTATCGCGTCCAGAATCGGAAGTCCTACCCACAGGACACATGCTATCCAGGTGATTATTAATTGCCAATTTTAGTTCCCCTTTACCTGGGGTTATCCACACCTGGTTTCCTGTGCCTGGGGCGACAATTTCCGCTTTCCAGAGGTTTTGTCCCTTGTGTGATCTAAAAACACAAATATGAGGTTTCATTACTGATTTATCATCATCAATGGGCATTTCATAACTTATATTATATTTTATGGCTTCACTTAATGGGCTTCCTCTATATAACCTAGGTCTTTTATTTAAATTTCTAATTGCTTCCAATGAAGCTCTTGCCAATGGTTTCCCTTGTTCCTGCAATAATTGAGCCTTCAATAGGCCATTCAGGCGCTCAATAGCTCCTGCTGCAGTAGGGTTATAGGCATGATGAAAGTCCCACTGAATGTCTAAATTTTTTTGCTAAATCCTGTATTCTTTTACCTGTAAAATGTGTGGTAAAGCACCAAGGCACACATTCCACAAGCATAGCTACCTCTTGAGTTGGTTTTGGTCCTGGTCTGGCCAATGCCAAACCAGTAGTGATATCTACTATTGTACATAAATATTGTCCCTTAAATGCATTTAATGGTCCTATAAAATCAATTTGTATTAATGTGTTAAAACCTGTTTGGTGTCCTATAACACCTTTATATTGTTTATTAAATCTGGTTTTCTGGTTAGGGCATGACTGGCATCCTCTAATGGCATTTTTAATTATGTGCCATGATACTTGTATGTTTCTTTGGGTAAACCATTGATACAGAGCATGGGTTCCTAAATGTCCCATAGCTCTATGAAGATCCAATATTTCCTTTTCTCTTACTGCTACTTCTAATTCTGGTTTCACTATTTCATATCTGGTTTTGATTTTCTTTCTTAAAGGTGCTTCATCCTTAATTTCATAAGTTCTCCTTATTTTTAATACTGCACTTGCTATTTGATCTACTATTGCATTATTTGTGCTAGTTTCATTCTTTTTATTAGTATGAGCATCTACATGATAAACTGTTATTTTCACCTGTTTACCCATTTGGTCCAGTTCTTCCCATGCTTCCTTGGACCATAAATCTTTACCATTTATTTTCCATCCTGTCTTTCTCCATTTTCCTGACCATATAGTTATTCCATTTGCTACACACCATGAATCAGTATAAATTGTCATATACTTAGCTTTTTCTTTTAATGCTTGTCTAGCTGCTAACTGCCACACCTCCCTGGATCGGTTGCTGAGACCACTACACCGTGGTCGGCAGCAGCTAACAACGCTGCTATTACTTCTGCATGCTGAGCTGATTTGCTATTACCTTGGTCTGTAATTGTCATGCCATCCGATGGTCGGTAGGCGGCAGCTTTCCATTTAATTTTACCGCCATGGGTAGCTGATGAGCCATCTGTGAACCATGCCTGCAACATACCTGATTGGTAGGGTTTTGTACCCCATCGTCCGATGGAAGTAGATGGTGACGCTTCCTCCTTAACTTCGGGAGGTTCCACCAACCAATCACCTTCAGGTTGTTGTCGGAGCATGTTTTCAGACATTGCTGACATTTTCCCTTTTTGTGACACTTGGTGACGTTTAACAAAGTCTTCCAAGTACCATTTCCATTGGAGCACCCTTCCTTCAATAGGCAGGCCTGTCCAGGCTTCGCCCGGGGCTTTTACCCAATCTAGGATGGGAAACTCCGTATGGATTATAACCGGATTTTGGGTTATCATTGTGGCGGTGGCTTTAGCTGCCTCATATACAGCCCAAATTGTCCTTTCGAATAATGAGAACCGGTTTTCAGACCAAGGAAAGCGTTTGCTATAAAATCCTACTGGTAACATCCTTTCACTTTTAACAAATATATTCCAATTGCCATGTCCCTTGGCAAAAAGTACTTCTATAATAATTGTACTATTCTCTGAACTGTAATATAATTTTTTATATTCCTTTATACACTTTATTAAATATTTTACTGCCTCATCCTGTTCTTCTGTCCATTCAAAATCATTTGCCTTCCTAGTAATTTTATATAATGGTTGTAACATTAATTGTAAATATGGAATGTGTTGTCTCCAATATCCAAACAACCCTATAAGATGTTGTACCTGAGTCTTATTTATTGGTTTCTCTATTTTTTCTAACTTATCTATCACAGAATCAGGTATTTCTGGACCAGTTGTAGACCAATGTATTTCTATGTAATTAATGCAACCTACCCTAGGAGTACATTGGTCCACTTAACTCTTTGTGCAGGACCCTGCACTTTATCCATATTAATTGTCCATCCTTTATCTCTCAAATGCTGTATTAATTTCTTCACAGTGTCTGCTACTTCCTTCTCTTCCTGTCCAAAAACTATTAAGTCATCCACATATGACAAACATTCCACCCCCTTGGAATCAAAATCCTTGAGAGTTTCGGTTAATGCCGTATGTGCGATGATAGGACTATTCAAATATCCTTGTGGTAATCTAAGAAATCTATACTGCTTACCTTGCCACGTGAAAGTGGTCAATTCCTGAGAATTTGGATGCAATGGTATGCCAAAGAACATATTGGATAAGTCTATGGTTGCCAGTCATTTTGGTGATGCCCTTTTTATTTGTGTAAAAATATTATCAATGTCTGGTAACTGACCAGGGAGTTTATCACTGATTTCATTAATTCTCCTATAATCTACAGTAAATCTCCATTTGCCATTTGGTTTCTGTACTGGCCATACTGGGGAGTTATAGTTAAAGCTTTGGACTTGTATTATTATATTTTCTTTTAATAGATCTTTAATACTTTGATTTATTTCTTCAATTCCTCCTTTCATTGGATATTGAGGAGTAAAACTTGGTTTAGTTTTAGGAAGCTGTACTGGTTCTATTTTTACTTCTGCTAAATTAACCATTATCTTTTTTATTTTCTTATAATTCAAGTATTGTGGCATTAAAGCTTTAATCTCTTCAATTCCTAACACATTACAAGGTGCTAGTTTTCAAGCACCTTGTACCCTTCTTTCTGAATTTACTCCTTGTAAAACTACATATTTATGTCCTTTTTGTTTTTTGTTGATTTCCTAGATCTGTTATAATAGAGATTTGGCTTCCTGTATCAATAAGCCATTTAGTTGATATTATTCCCTGTTCGGTGACTCTGGGAATATTTACAAAAGGTCAACAGCAGCTAGATACTAGACCTTTTGTCTAGGTCACTTAAGTTTATCGCGTAGGTCTTCCATTGCGATATCGCTCGTTGACACGGGAGCGATTCTGTGGGTAAGGTCGGAACCTGCCTGATGGATTGTTGCCTCTGCCTAAAAAATTTCTGTTCCGCCTGTAATCTTGTCCATTATTTTGTGGTGGTTGACTATTATTGCTTCTATTCTGTGGTGGCTGTCTATGAAAAAGTTCGTTCTTCCTTCCCCAGAACCTGTTCATAAATCCTGGGTTCCTTGGTGGAGGTCTTATATTCATTGTTCTAGTATTTCCAAAAGGTCTTACTTTAATATTAACATATGGTCTATTTCTATCCTTCCTAGGTTTCTTAATTTTTGCTTGAAATGACACTACTTTATCCTGTTCTAATTCTCTATACTGTTTAAAATAGGAAATGCCATCTGCTATCGTCTGACATCCCTGTAATCCACTTGTAATTTGTATTCTCAAATTGGTAGGGGCTCCTTTTATAATAATTTTTCTAAATGCCGGTGTCATTGGCGAGGCTTGAGGTGTAGTAGCCTGATTATAAATGAATTAAATCTTAGTATATTAGGAATTTTATGGTTCATTTATAATTGCATCTCCATAAGTTAACCATCTTCCTGCAGTTTCAAATTGAGTTAGATCTAATGATGGAAAAGCATATCTCCAGGCTGCAGTTATCCAGTCTAATAAGGGATGAGTATCTCCCTTTGCTGTCTCAACGCATCATATGACATGTTCTAACGCATCATATATAGACGGGTTTTCAATTATTCCTTTAATTTTTGCCATTTCTTGGCTCGAAAGCATGATTGTGTCTGCCCCTTTTTCCCACAATCTAACCATATACTGTGCATCTTTGGCGCCACCTTGTGCATATTCCCGTCTTAACTCACTTAGCTCTTGTGGGCTGAATGGTCTAGTCTCTGTCACTTCCAATTCCGGGGTTTGGGGCGTATTTGAAAAAGTAGGAGCTAATCTACTTATGCCTGATTTGGACGGAGTCTTTTTAGTAGTAGTTACCACCGGAAAAGAGTACGAAGTGGGAGTTTCAGAGTTGATCAGGCTCTTTTCCCGCTTCAGTACATTTAAGGCATGCCTTTTCCCCATCAGCCTATCCTTATCAATGTCTTGCACAGTTTTCATTAAAATAGCTGGCACTTCCTTTTTATGGGCTCCTATTAAGGGTCTGACTACCTCTGGATTCTTGAGGTCACCCTGTATCTTGGTAGGTTTCATACCTACTTTTCCCTTAACTGCTCTAGCAGTATCGCTCCATTTTTGTTCTTCTTCTGACTGGATTTGGTTCCCTGTCACTGGAGATATTTGCAATTTTTTTTATTTTCTTAAAGAATTTATTTCCACGTTTTATTGGCTAACCAATACAGAATCTTAATTTCCTTTTTTCTAAGGTACCAAGTTATATTAGATAAGTTCTGAGCCTTAATTAATTTTTCAAATTTTAGATCTGCTCGTCTCTCTAATCTCTTTGAAAAAAAATTTTAACATAGAAAAAATAAAAGTAGCTTCGGGCGTGTGACTTCAAAGTACCATGCGCCAATAACCAGCTCTTCCGCAAGTTTCCCTGAGTTGGCTTCGAGGCGTCCAGTTAGCCTTACTGTGCACCCGGGTTGGGGCAATATTTCAGGCAGGGTTGGTCCCGTCTCCAATAACCCGCTCTTCCTCAAGTTTCCCTGAGTTGGCTTCGTGGAGAGTTACACAACCCCCTTTGGTTGTCACAGGCCTTCCGGCTACAGCTTATTAGAATTCCTCTAATCCTTCCTTTTGTCCTGCCTCTAATCCTTTTCCTTTCATCCTGCCGACTGCGCCAGCTGTCGAGAGCACGGTTTGGTCATCCAAATCCCGACACCTCCTTCTCTATGGAAGGGAGTCGTGTGACCAGGTGACGGCACTCGCCACCCAATAAGGTCAAATGGAATACAATTAGGCAGGCTGGTCTTTATGATATTTATTATTAACAACTTATACTAGATGGAATATTTCAACTTCTATAGGATAAGGATAGCTGCATCAAACAGAAACACTTAATGGTCATTAAAGCTAGAACAACATATAACCACCACATCCTATAATTATATTAATATTCCCACATCACACATCATACGACCTGTCCGAAGACCTTGGCTCTCCTGCTTCCCTGCGTCGATGTTCGGAGCAAAGCCCCATTTCTAGTCTCAGTTCAAGGCCTGAGTGAATGGGCAAGGGATAGAGAGAGAGGTCTCAGCACAAGGTCTGAGGAAGGGGCATAGACCTAAGATAGAGACAGAGGCAGGACGTCAGTGACAAGACTGATCGCCTCTTACTGCTTGTCTCCTTTGGTTTCTTATACTTTCATTTTAGCTTCATTATAATATCCGCATAAGGTGGGCTAATTATTCTAATTACTACGTCATCCACATATGGTGGCACTCCTTATCTACTTATCTGGCTCCTACAGCTGGGCCTCAGCTGGGCTGTGGCTGACAGCTTCTTGCAGCTAAACGAGAAGCTATTACTTATAATCCAATACTTAAATTACTTACTAAACTTCCTGCAGCCATTCTTTATGGCTGCTTACAGGCTCCTTACACCTCTCCAGACCGGAAACAGGTCAATATCAGAAGATGAAACTTTCTGATGATGAGATTGTGATGCTTGTTTCTCTGCTGGTCCAGGAAAATGTTGTTGAGTGAGTCAGGAACAGGAGAGAGAGGGAGCCAGCACTCCGTCCACGTGAATCCTGGCTTTAATATCTTCACCTATTGACAGACGATTTCGTGTACTTTTCAAGCTATGTCCCTGGGCTCAGTATTTTTCAAAAAGGTTTTTTGCAGAGGGGTGTGAATTCACACGCAGTTGGCAGATGTAGGCAGGTGCCTCAGCGCATGTCATTCAGATGCTTTGTCCAGAGAGCTGTGAAATGACAGATCTCCAGAGGGTGGGCACCTCAGAGGGCATGTCCTGCCCCAGCCCTAAGATCAAAGAGGTCCTGGTCCTTGGTGAGTTTCCAAGGACATGTCACTTCAGAAGTAAGTCTTTTATATTAAAGTCCAGCCTTATTCCAAGTTTCTTATGCTATTATATGCTAAAACTAAACCTGCCACAGGGGATAAGTATGGATCTATTCGCATTCTTCTACATGTTGACATCCAGTTAGACCAGCACAATTGCTGGTAGGAATGCAAACTTATATAGTCACTTTGGAAATCAATCTGGAGATATCTTAGAAAACTGGGAACACTTTTACTTCAAGAACCAGCCATACCCCTCCTGGGCATATATCCAAAAGGTTCTTCACCAAAACACAAGGACATAGATTGCATCAAGAATGTTCATAGTAGCTTTATTTGTAATAGCCAGAAACTCAAAACAACCCAGATGTCCTTCACCTAACAAATGGATAAAAAAAA
>CAJQZJ010015466.1:0-10295 GCA_907164525.1 Lophiomys imhausi
CGGGGCGGGGCGCGGCGCGGCGCCGGCGGGGCCGGGACATGTAGTCCGTGCGCCTCGGCCTCCCCTGGGCGGCCCTGGCGCGAACCCGGGCGCGGACTACGACTCCCGCCAGGCGCCGCGGCGCAGCGCATGAGCCCTGTACAGCTCCGGCGCGTCTATTATGCTGCCGGGGCCGGCGAGCCAAAGAAGAGCCGGCCGCGCGGGCCGGGAGGCGACGGGGCTGGAGACGCCTAGGCCGAGTACGCCTTTCTCTTGCTTCCTTGTGCGCGTGGGGCGGCGGCGGCGGCGGCGGCGGCTGGCCCAGCTGAGCGAGCGCGGCTTCGAGCGCATGGCGCAGGCCTCCCGCACGTCTCGAAGCCCGGAGCCCCGGGCCGCCGCCTTCGCCGCCTTTGTGCGCGGCCGCGGTGCAACAAAGCGCGGCAGCAGACCGCCCAGGGTCGCGGCGGCTGCGCGGGCTCCGCTCCCCTTCGCCTTGCGCTCTGCGTCCACGTCTAGCCGGTCGCCTCGGGCCGTGCTAGGAGGCGTCGCCTTGGTCGGGGTGCCCAGCCTGCACTTGGCACGGCCCGCGCTCTCCGCGCCAGCCCTCCCTCACGGAAGGGATTTTTTTTTTTCCTTTCCCCTTTTCCTCTGCCCGCCATCTTCCGAAGGGGACTGCCCGTAGGACGCGGCGCGGGAAGGTGCGCGCCGGGTGCCCAGAGTCGCGTCTTTGCGCTCCGGCGCCACTTTGCTGGCGTCCAGTGGGGCGGATCGTCGCGGGGCAGGCCAGGCTGGGCCTGGACTCTGCGCGAGCCTTGCAAGGGGGGTGCAGCTGCGGCGTGGCTTGGGGGGCGGCGGCTGCCTTTGCAGAGTTATGGCCCCGGAGCCGACTTTGCGGGCTTGCGAGTTACTGGATTATTGCAGCCAGGCCAGGAGGAAACCCAGTTCGCATTTTGAAATCAGCCTGAAAGAGTACTTAATCCGGGCGAGGTCGAGTTGGATCGAGGTGGGAGGGGTGGTGTGCACATCTTTTTCCTACTTCGTGTGTAACACGCAAGCCAGCTGGGCGAGGAGTGCGCACCCCAAAGCCTCTCGTATGTAAGGTTCTTGAAGGGTTCCCGGTGAAAAACGCTGGCGACTTGTGGAAGTTCTCTCTACCAGTTGCTGCGACGGGGGCAGGGCTGACGTGGAAGCCATAAACAGCCTTCTTGCCCTTGGGAGTAAGGGGCGCGCGCAGAGGGGACTCACTGGGAGCCGGGTTGGGGGTCTCTGGCTTTTGTGAGTTCACACTTTAGGGCCCAGTTTTAAGACTCTGCCCTTTGCAATTTTTGATCGAGAGCTTTCTGCCTGGAATAGGTGCACAACTGGTGTTTCCCTCTGTACCTTAAACTTCATAACTATAGAAGTTTGTCTCTCTGTGTGTTCATTCGTGTGGCTAACATGAGGCTGGGTGCAAGAAGAAAAGTGAAGGAATTGCTAAGGCCCAGCTCCTTCATGCCCACCCCCAACCACCCTCAGTGAGGACAGCTGGATACTTTTCCCTGTTGTTTTGTGGACTTTCTTAGTCCTTAGGGTGGCGTTCATTGTGGGTCCATGGGGGATATCCCTGAAGAGAGCGGAGGTCTGTGCTGTGCTGCTTTAAAAGAGTTTCTCACCAGCTTTCTGGGGTCCAGGAAAGGACTCCTGCAGGGACCCAGCCCCAGGCCCCACTGACCTTTTTGGGTGGCCCTGAGTGTGGCCTCTCATTCGCAAATAAAGGCCTGTCTGCTGTTTATTCTGTCTGAGGCCTTGATGTGTGCTGCTGTTGGCTGTAGATCAGGAGAGGTTAGGTACAGGCTTGACAGCTCTGGAGGTGGGGGTAATTTCTTCCTGACCTTGCTGGTAAGCTCTGGGCCCAGTGCTTGGGCAAGGCACCAGGAATCTGTGGTGATCCATTCCTAGCCCTGCATCTGGGAAACCCAGGAGAGAGGCATTGAAAAGCTTTGGCAGGGTAGATGACCAGGGAGTGTGCGTATTTGTTTATCTATTATTTAATTTTTTAGAGGTGCTGGCTTTACTTTTTTACGGAATGACTACCTTCTTTCCATGGTGCAGTGTCCTGCTTCAGAAATGAGCTTTGAATAAGGGAGGAGCTTGTAAAGACTGCCTCCCTCCCTTAGACCCACAGAAGGTGAAAGTAGGGGAGTGTTGGAAGGGAAGGCACTGCCTGGCTTGCTTCTGCCCAGGCTCCTGCCACCCTGGAGCTGTGCCCCCAGGGCCTCCCAGGGTTACCTTGTCCACTTCCTGGTTTACTGTGGCAGAGCCTTCCCAGGGGGAGGGTGGCCCAAGGCCACAAGTGGGATCATGCTTGCCTACTGTTCAAATAAGGGCTGGAGTATCCAGATCTCAAAAGAAAGAGCCACAGGGAATGATTGGGTAGGGAAACCAGGATTCAGTGTAGACCTTTTCGTGATTCAGAAGGTAATATGGAATTAAGAAAGCTGTGCTCCTTCCTATGGGACAGCCTTGAAGCTTATGCGGTCCTGGTGAAGCGATCCCCTGCACCTAGGGGCTGCTGTTTGCAGTATGTTTTGTCATGTGGCGTCCTCGCTGTTTGTTTGCTGTTACTGTTGCCCTGTGGGACAGACACACAGCTGTCTTAGGTGTTGATGGGCTTTTTGCAGGTGAAGGTGTCTTATTTAGAGTGCTAGGCCTCTTGGTTAATATAGATCTAAGTCTGTGTTGTGTGTGTGGCTCAGGCTTTGGTTTTGGCAGCCCAGCACTGTTGACTCTGAACTCTCAGTGTCTCCATATGGCCTCATGACTTTGAACTGGAGATACGTTTTGGGGAAGCCCCTTCCTACATCAGACCCAGAGCCCCCACAGAGGGCGTTAGTGCTAACAAGGACCAGGGAGTGTGTGGTGGTTCCTGAGGGCTGGAGGTGGAGGGGCTTCCAGCTACTCAGAAGTGTCACATGGATATAGCGATGTCCAAGACTCCCTGGCCGAGTTCCAATGGCATACCCAGACACTGTGTGACCTGTAGAGGAGGATCTTGGTGGGATCTGAAGTCTGGGGTTGGAGAGGCCATTTGTGTCACAGGCTTTAAACACAGGTCTTGGGGGCGGGATGGGCTCAACTTCTCATGAGCACCCTGTGGGTATTGCTTGGGCACTTCTAGCTGTGATGATGTGCTTGGGTGGAGTGCGGTGGTAGCTTGCCCTTGGGCCTGCCGTGTCTCTGCTGTGCCCTGTAGCACATGGCAGAAAGAAGCGGAGTGGACTGAGTTCTACAGGCAGTGTCCTTCCCTGGGCACTGGGACCTGATAGACTAGCGGTAAGGTGAGTCACTACTTGGCCCCTCCCTGGCTACCTACTAGATAGAACCCTGGAGAGCTGACCCAGCTCACTGGAGCCAGGGCAGTTGCAGAAGACAGGACTTGGCTTTCTTAGTCTTGCCCCAGTCTGTTTTAAGTGGGCATGGAGCGAGCCTGTCTCGATGATGTGAGGACAGGGCAAGGTGGTACTCTTGGGCTCCTGGCCCTCCGAGCCACCTGATTCTGTGCTTCTGGTCCTTTTTGGTGTCCCAGGCCACCACCTTTCTCAGCCTTCCTTCGCAGTTCTGATAGAACTGGTTCCTCAGGGCCTTTAGGTTGGATGAGGAAGGGACTTGGGGAGACACTTGGGAGTGAAGGCTGACTGAGGTGGTGGCTTGCACTTGCTCTTGGCTGACACCTGGTGGGTGGGTGGGTGGTAGATGGGAAGTTGAGCTGCTGGGCTGTGAGTAGTTGCATTGACCCTCCTGTCCTGGCCCCTGGTCTTGCTCTCAGGTTGTTCAGAGAGGAGGTGAAAAGGACATGGTGGCAACTCTTGCAGACTTCAGTTGACCCATCTGTAAATCAGGTCTTGAGTTTGCCTCTTGTCATGCCATCCCAACAGGAGAGTTTTTCTTGTGAGACCCAGGAGATCCAGGTGCCAGGTGGCCCTGCTGCCCAGCTTTGTTCTGCAAAGTGTTCCGTTCAATGTTACGGTATCAGACTCCCTGCGCTGTATAGTGTATACATGGGGCCACTTGAGGGGCTCCCTGTAAGTACACGGTGCATGATCCACCTTCCCTCTGTAGATTACATGACCTCAGAAGAGTGTGGGGTATCTCTCAGTGCCCCACAATTGGCCTTGTGTGGTGTGGCTATGCTGTGGTGCTTCAGAGGCCCTTCTGGAGGCCACAGTCTCCAGAAGAGGAGAAGCTTAGTTTCCTTTGGTGGATTGCTGGGATATGAGGCACCAAGGCCGAAGAGCCTGGGGCCATGGGCGACAGTTGGAAAGTCAGAGGTGCCGTGGCTGGTGACAGCTGCAGCTACTGAGCTTGTGTGCTTTTCTGTAGGACTTCGATGGGTTCCATGGGTTCGACAGAGCTGACCCTTCATGGGGTGGGGCGTGGCCTCTCAGAGCTGGGTCCCCTGCCAGACAAGGCTGGGCAGCTGTTAGAAGCAGGTGTGATATGACTAGGGTGAGTGAGCTTGAGGTGCTGGCTAGGACTCTCTAGCAGTGAAGGACAGACAGTGCCACTGAGGAGAGTCCCCAGTGGATAGGGAGGACCCATATATATAGGCTTTTGTCTGCTTTGAGGCCCCCAGCCATGTTCTTCCCCGGGCCCCACAGCAATGAGCAGTTGGCTCTGTCTGTCACAGAAGCTGGCCCTGCCCTAACAGATCTATTTTCCTAGGCTTGAAGGGCCAACCCTAGGGTGGCCCTTCCCAGGACACCCAACTAGTATGCTAGTGTGAAGGCAGCAGCCTGTGGCATTGTTGAGAGTTTTGTGGGGACAGTGGTGAGTCTTGTAGGTGACCCTGTTGGAGCCTGGCTCTGGCTCCTGTCTGGGCCACCCTGGGTCTCTGTTTTCCACCTCTGAGTAGTTCCTTGCCTACCTGAGAAGTAGAGCTCATGGGATGCCCACCAATGTATTAAGCAGGGACCTGGGGCTGAATTCCGACTATTAGGGTCCCAGGGAATAGAAACCCAGTGTAAGGAGGGACCCATCAATTTAGGGTCCTTCAGAGCTATGGTGACCTTATTAAGTATGTAGAAGTGAACTCCTGCTTATCACAGGAAACGATCTCTTTTGGGGGTAGGGATGGAGACTGTCTCTTTGCAGAACCTTGGCTCTCCTGGAACTTGCTATGTAGTCCTGCCTGGCCTCAAACTCACAAGAGATTCTTCTGCCTCTGTCTCCTGAATGAAAGAGCCTCTTTAAGGCGTCTTGAAGCTGGTGGAGCAGTGGTTGGCGCTGTGTCCCCTATTGAGATCTGGGCATACCCTGTCTGGCTTTCTTCCTACTCTGACTTTCTACCCATGCAGCCACCTTAACCCCTCCAGCTTCTATGCCTGCGCTTGACTCCTCCCTGAACATGCCCCCCTCCCCGCAACTTTTTGCAGATCACAGATGTCCCCAGCTGGGAGTCCCTGAGTATGGCTCCTGCCTCTTTGGAACTTAGGCCTTCTGGAGTCTCTGGGAGCTGGCCTGGCCCTGCCCCTTCCGGATTCTCCCCCACACATGGCCAGTGCAGATTCCCCAGATAGACAGCCCTCTCAGCTTGCCTTGAAGCTCTGGAGTAGAGACTTCTTCCCTGGGTCCCAAGAAAGGCTTCCCAGGCTAGATATGCTCCCAAAGTCTGGTAGCTGTCTAGTGTCTGCTCTAACCCATGCGGGAAAGGTGCTGTGTGCTTGGGCAAGTGGACCTGACCTTTGCCAAGCCTGAACGCTGGGCCTCAGGTCCCTGCTGTTTAGTAGTGCTGGCTTGACGTGAGGATGGTGAGGGGGACCTGAGCCCCACAGCTTGTAGGTTGACTGTGAAGTTGCATTGAACCTGCTGGGTGTTTTCCATGGTTATACAATTACAGGTCCCTACCCCCTCCATGTCTGTCCCAGGCCCCTGAGCCCTGGCCTCTCACCTTTGATGACTTGTCCTTTGGACTTGAAGGCTGGACTTCTGCTTTCATTGTTGGACCTGGGGAAGGGGGAGGTGGCCTGCTTGAAGCCATGCAGTGAGGCTAGAAAATCTGCAGGCTCAAGGTCTTCCCATCCTTCTGTCCTGAATGGGTTTGGTGGGTAGGGGGAGTGAATGGGGAGTTAGGGCTCTATAGGCCTTTCCTTGGTGTTGTGAGGGGGCTGTCATCAGTGTAGGGTATGAGTTGGCCCCACACACTCTGGGAGGCCCCCCTAAATCATTCAGGTGCTTCTCCAGCGTCTCACTAGAGCCTTGCTCCAGGCTTCCTCTGGTGTTTGTGGGCCTCTGTGGTTTGTCTGAGTTTCCACACTGGGTAGTTTCACATCCTCTTGAGGCTAATGCCTCCTCAGATGGACTTTGACCCACACTTGTTCTGTGATATTGTTCATGGTGGGAGTCCTGAACTGTCCTGGAGACCTCAGTGAGAGGATTCCAGAGTTCTATAGAGAAGTCAAGCTCTGCTGAGTGGGCAGGCCTGAGGAGGTGGGCCTCAGTGAAGGCCTAAGCCTCTGTTTGCCCATAAGATACAGGCTCCATCGCTGTCGTGCCTGGTTGAGGTGGTTGCTGTATTAGTGATACTCGGCAGCTTCTGAAGGCTAGTCCTTGGAGGGCTTGCCACTCCTGTGCCCTGGCTTTCTCAGGATCAGCTGCTGGGCTGGACAGGCAGCAGGAAGCAGGGTGGCCCTCTGGGGGTTGCTGCAGTGAAATGTCTGGCATTCATTGGCTGTCAGTGGGGCTGGGTGACAACTCCACCAGCTCCTTTACTCTGTAAGGTCCAGCCATCCTATGTGTGTACCTCTTTGGAATGGCATCTAGAAAGTTGGTTTCCAGCTCCATGGGCACCAAATGTGCAGGATCATCTGCATCACAAACAGAGTGACCCAAAGCAGCTGGAGCCCCTCATACGCTTTTCCTGGAAGCAGGTGGGGTTCAGGGGAGATTTTGTGTTCGAAGTGTTAGAGCCCCGAGGTCTCTGGCACTCTGCTTTAGCTCCATCCTAGCCACCCTGCCTGAGGACATTGGCTTCAGCTGCCTCAGCTTCTTGAAGGATGTGGTCCCCAGGACTCACTGTTGCTAGGGGACAAGGAGGAGACTGCATCTGTATAGATTTGTAGGTTGAGGCAAGAGTGGAGATGGAGTTCCCTTTCTCTTGACAGTCCTAAGCTGTCTGGTTTTTCCGAACCTCCACTTGTCTCCTACTTCTCCCACTATGCCTTCAAGCTCCAGACACTTTGATTCATGAAATGTGCAGTGCAAATTCACAACCACAGTGCCATCACCCCCAAAGAATTAGCACTGCTTCCCAAAGGTGATTGGTTGCTAAATCAAGGTTGAGGTCAGTGGCCTTTATTCCCCCTCCACCAAGGGTTTCCAGCAAACCAGTCCAAGGCACATGGTGAGTCCCCTTCAACCCTGAGTACCCTGCCTTAACCCAAGCCTGGGTCCTGGGTTACACAGTGGAGCCTTTGTTGTCCTGGAGGCCCAAGTGAGGGGATCCAGGGTTTTGTAGAGGGGTCAGTCCTGGGTACCACAACCTTCCTGTTGCAGGATCACTGTCCTTATTCAAAAGCTCTTAGCAGCAGGCCCTTGGCCATTTGACCTTCCCAGCAGAAGGTAGTGTTGGATTGGGATGTTCCTTTAGGCTTGGAGGTAGGGATCGGCATAGGAGGGACTCCTGTCCCTGTAGAGTGCTGGGTCCACTAGTTTGGCCTTTGGAACTCGGAAAAGTTGGCATTCAAGACATGTGGCCCAAGGGAGGTAAGTCATAGGATTAGCTAGCCTGAGCTACAGTGTGTTCCAGACCACCCTGAGCTGCAGAGTGAGACTGTTTCGAGCCAGAACAAACGACAAGGAAGGGTGTGAGGCCTCTGACCTGCAGGCTTGTGACCAGCTTGGAGCAGAGGTGTGTCCATCAGTGAGACAGAAGGTCCTAGACATAGTTGCCTGCTGCCATTTCTGGTTGTCATGACTCCTCTCCCTTTCACCTGGAGGGGCCTTAGAGGCTGAGCTCTTAGGGTCCTACTGCAGCCCATGCTCCTCGTGTTGACACTTGTGTGCTCTGGTGAGTCTCTTGACTGTGCTTGTAGCAGGCCCATCACAATATTCTGTCTTGGCTGTACTTGCTGGAAGCCTCACTTGCCTCCCAAGCCTTCACCCTGATAAGTAGCTTAGCCCCACTCTGGATCAGAAAGCTGCTTCTCTGCCAGATGGTGGTGGCGCATGCCTTTAATCCCAGCACTCGGGAGGCAGAGGCAGGTGGATCTCTGAATTCAAGGCCAGCCCCAGGGATACACAGAGAAATCTTGTCTCAAAAACAACCCCCCCCCCCCAAAAAAAAAGGAAAGAAAAGCAAGCAAGCTGCTTCTCTCATGGGAGATGGCTTTCACCGAAGTCCATGGCTCCTTTCTTCTCAGGTTCTGGCACTGATAGAGCATCTCATGTGTGAGTGTCTGGTTCATTCAGTACTGCTGTCTGGATGGTTGAGGGTTGCTAGGCATTGATGTGGGAAGGGCCAGGCCAGGCTTACAGTGGTCCCTGCTGCCCAGGCATGCCAGACTGAGTGCTTTGAAGGGAAGTATGTGGACATCTGACTCCATCCAGAGGGTGGTAGTGTGCCAGGCAGCTTAGGCTCCTTATGGTTGGGATCCTACCACTTAGCCCCTCTCTCTAGTGATCCTGGGAACTATACAGCTTGGCTTTCCTACCCTCTCCACCCCTCACCCTGCTGTCACCATACTTGTCTCCATCCTCGACAGGAGGACATTTTCAGGAGGTGGGTCCCAGTACCTAGGTATGGAAAGGACTATGAACATAACCTTCCTCAGAGGGAGGCCTTCTTGCACCTTATCCCGCAGCCTCAGACCCCTTTCAATGTCGCAGGTTCCCCAGGTCAGATTCAGTCTCATGTCCCAACTTCCTGGACCCACACATTGTAGCAGGACCAGCGTTTGCTCCTGGAAATCTCATACACTGTGTGAGAGTCAGTTTCCATTTCTGCACCGGTCATAGCCAGCTGCTTGTGCCTGAACCCTGAGTGCTTAACTCCAGGCTCACAGCCCCGTGGGAGATAAAAAGACACATTATGAAGCTGTCAGGTAGCAAGAATGAATTACAACTCTGGATACTTCAGCGTCTGCCCTGCAACAATCTCAGGCTGTTTGGATTCCAGTAAGTTCCAAGAAGGCCTTGGGAGGACATGAGTCCCAGGTCTTGATGGATAATGAAGCCCAATGGGGCTACGTCAGCTACACATCCCAGAGCCTTGTCACCTCAGGCTCTGCTGGTTAGTGTGGAGTCAGGAGGGTTTTGAACCTACAGGTGATGCAATCTAATATGTTAGCGGGGTTATCTCCTTTACATAGAGCAGGATTATCTGATGATCTCAGTGAGAAGTGGTGTGGAGAGAGGAACTGACATCCTCCTGGGTAGGTAGCCCAGGCTTGTGCCTTGGAAAGCCTTTGGTCTGTAGGGGAGGGAGGACGTAGCCTCACAGCTGTTGGCACAGGCTGGAGGGGCTTCTTGCCCACTGATCTACTCTCTGGGGCTGTGTGTGCCAGGTGAGGAGATGCTGGGGCCTGTGAAATGGCATATTGTGGGTGTCTAGGACACCAGGAGAGCCTTGGTACAGACACAGAAACACTTCTTGGATGCAGGGTGGGCAGTAAGAGCTGCTTGGCTGGTGACATATATCTGATGTAGGTTTTTGAGACCCTTTCTACCCTGCACTGGGTTGGAAGGAATGGCACCTGTGGAGGATAGATGTTACCAAGTGTTTGGCAGCCAGCTTTCTTCAGAAGTGCTTAGGATTGCAGCATTTACCAAATCTCTGTGCCGAGATGTTAAGGGACCCTCGGAGTGCCCTGAGTACCACTAGTCTTGGAATTGACTGGACATCTCACCTCCGGTTGTTCCCTTGAAGCACATGGGAAAGTTCAAAAGACACCAGGTTCACAGATGAAGCACAGGGCCACATGCAGTGTGGCCTTTACCCGTGGAAGTGGGTCCACAGTGTGCATGCATATGGTGCTGCCCCAGCATCCTCCTTGAGTGATAGCTGCTGAGTACTTGCAACTGTCCCAGGGACAGACCTGGCTGAGGTCATCAAAGGAATGGGGGGAAAATGGCTGATACAGAGAAATAGCTGAAAGTCAGGTAGGCCAGGCTCTTTGATGGAGAAGCTGCGGCACCCTGGAAGGTCAGCATCTTTGTTACAGTTGAACAGGGAGCTGGGTTATTGCACACAGCTCAATCAACAAGGAGGCAAGGTTTATGGTACACATCTGGGTCAAGGAGGCAGGGTTTATGGTACACATCTGGGTCAAGGAGGCAGGCTC
>CAJQZJ010015481.1:0-15460 GCA_907164525.1 Lophiomys imhausi
AAAGGCTTTTCCTAGCCCAAAGTTACAAGTTCTTCCTTGTACTTCAGATAAAGCAGTTCCAAATATCTAAAATCCACATCATCTGATTTATCACAGTAACAAACCAATTTCTTCTACCAACTTTAATCAGAGTCCCTTCTTCTGTTATTGTAGTAAAATATCTTTACAGAAAACTACTCGTGGAAGATAGTGTTTATTTCTCCACAATTATGCTACAGCCTGTCATTTAGAGGAAGTCAAGGCAGCAGGTGCTAGAAATAACTGCCATTCCACATACACTATCAATAACAAAGAATACGTGAAAGCATAGATGCTGGTGCTCAGCTGGCATTCTCTACTTTAATGCAATAAGAGTAGGAAAACGCCAGGGAATTGTGTTCTTCAAACTCTACATCTCCTTCTACACTCAATTAATATGCTTACCCCCTCACAAACATGTTCACAGACCACCTTAGTCTAGACAATTTTTCATTAAGACTCCTTTATCCAACCTCTGTGAGTTCATAAGGGCTTTGCACATGTTAATTTAGAGGCTCTTGTTTTCTTGGTGTTCTCCTTCTACTCTCATTCCTACACTCTTTCTGCTTCCTTTACTTCTGGATTCCTTGAACTCTAAGGGGAGAGGTTTGATGGAGACATTCCATTTTGGTTGAATGACTAAGGTGGCATGCACAGGACCTGCATGTTTTTTCACCAGATCCTATATATATATATATATATATATATAATGGAAGAGTTTAGTGTTTTATCAGATTCCAAGTGAGCAAGCAGTGGGTCTCTAATTCTTGTGCCTTATCTTGTTGTCTTTTCCTACTGTTGGTTTGTCTCATCCAACTCTGAAGTAATAATTTTTGTCTTATGTTAATATTTTATTTTTTATTTTATTATATATTTTTAAATGAATGAATGGATGAATGAATGAATGAAAACATAGTCACTAGGGTAAAAGTTAACAACTGAACTGTCACTTGTACCTGCTAGGAGAGGGAAAATCTGTTTTTTTTTCCCAATAGAGTGAGACTGGGCATATCAACCACTCTGGGACAGTCTCCATGTTCAGAAGTAGTTGACCAACATGTAATGAACTTCATAATGTCTTTGTCTATGCTTTTATTTGGTTAAAATTTGGTAGAGTTTTGTTGTTGCTGTTGTTTGTTTTTGTTTTTGTATTGTTTTATTGTTTTTCAGGGTTTTTGTTATTGTATTAGGTTTTCTAGTATTGGGTTGTGTTTGATTTTGGAGAAGGAACTTAAAGTTGGGTGGGTAGGGAAGGGGAGATTATCTGGAATGACTTGGAGGATGGACAGAATATGATCAAAACAGATTTAATATTAGAATGCATTAAATAATAAAATATACAATATAAAAAAGACTTTCTTATCAAAATGGAGCAGCAGTGGTTCTGGGAGAGAGGGTAGGTGCGAGACAGGGAGCCATGGAGAGAGTAGACGCTATCATCAGGATGTATTGTGTCAGAGAAGAATAAATAAATAAATACTTGTTAAAAATACTCCATTCTCAGATGATTTTTAGATTGTTTTAAGTTTACAATGGAAGTTATTATAGGTAACAAATACATTTAATGCAGTTTGTTGTATAAATGCTTCTTGCATTTATCATAAAGATGAATTTCAATAAAGATGATTTAAAGGGTTCCAGTAGCCACAAATCACAACCTATTTAACAGATTTTTTTCTGAAAGTCATACTTAATAGAATTATATTGTTTCTTTAGCCAGAATTTTGTAAAGTTTTAAACATCTCCATTGCTAGTGAAGTCATACAGAATACTTTTATAAATACATAACATTGTCTTAGTTAGGGTTTTAATTTCTGTGATGAAACACCATGACATAAAGCAACTTGTTGAGGAAAGGCTTTATTGTTCAGGGAAATCAGGGAAGAAACTAAAGGCAAGAACCTAAAATCAGGAACTGAAGCATAAGCTAGGGAGGAATATTGCTTACTGGCTAGTTCCTTAATGCTTGCTCTGTCTGCTTTCTTATTCCACCCAGGAACATATGAATAGGGATGGCACTGCCAACAGTGGAATTGCTTCTTACATCAATCTCTTTTTTTTAATTTAAACATTTATTTATTAATTCAAGTTACATCTCCATTGGATTATTTGGTTTGTTGGTGTTTATTTTCTTGAATTCTTTATGTATTTTGGTTATTAGCCCTGTGTCAGATGTGGGATTGGTGAAGATCTTTTCCCAATATGTAAGGTGCCATTTTGTTTTAGTGACAGCTCCCACTATCCACCCCTCCCAGTCCCATCCTCTACACCCTCTCCCTCCTACCCTACTGCTCCTGTGTGGGGTGCCTCCACATATCTGTCCTCCTCAATATAACAGTCACATGAAGGCTAAGAGCTTCCTCTTGCACAGGATGCCTACAAGGTAGTTCCACTAGAGTAAAGTGTCTGACTACCAGGTAACAATTCCATGTTCCTGTTGCTTTGGATCTACTGATTATAAGATAGTTATCCTGTACTATACCGCTAAAATAAAGTTATAAGTGAATACATGCCATGTGCATCTTTCTGGGTCTGGGTTAGCTCACTCAGGATGAGCTTCTCTAGTTCCATCCATTTGGGTGCAAGTTGCACAATGTCTGTATTTCTGATAGCTGAGTAGTATTTCATGTGTAAACATACCACAATATTTTTCATCCATTCTTCCTTTGAATTAAATATAGGTTGTTTCCAGTTTCTATCTATTACAAATAAAGCTGCTATGAACATACTTGAGTTGATGTCCTTGTGGTTTGATGAGAAATCTTTCGGATTTATGCCCAGGAGTGGTATGGCTGGGTCTTGAGACAGAGCTATTCCAAGTTTTCTAAGATACCACCAGACTCATTTCCATACTGGTTGTATGAGTTTGCACTTCCATCAACAATGGAGGAATTGTGCCCCTTTCTCCACAACCTTGCCAGCATGTGCTGTCACTTGAGTGTTTGATCTTAGCCATTCTGATACATATGAGATGGGATCTCAGAGTTGTCTTAAGTTGCATTTCTCTGATGATTAAGGATTCTGAGCATTTCTTCAAGTGTCTCTGTCATTAGAGATTCCTCTTTTGTGAATTCTTGGTTTAACTCTGTTTCCCCATTTTTTGATTGGATTATTTGGTTTCTTGGTGTTTAGTTTCTTGAGTTCTTTATGTATTTTGGTTATCAGTCCTCTGTCCCCAACCTGTAAGGTGCCATTTTGTTTTAATGACAGTGTCCTTTGCCCTACAGAAGGTTTTCAGTTTCATGAGGTCTCATTTATTGGTTGTTGGTCTTAGAGCCTGAACTATTGGTGTTCTGTTCAGGAAGTTGTCACCAGTGCCAATGAGTTCCAGGATTTTACCCACTTTCATTTTTATTACATTTAGTGTGTAAAGTTTTATGTTAAGGTCTTTGATGCATTTGGATTAAATTTTGTGCAAGGTAATAAATATGAGTATACTTGCATTCTTCTACGTGTTGACATCCGTTTATACCAGCATCATTTGTTGAAGATGCTTTCCTTTTGCCCTTGTACAATTTTGGCTTCTTTTTCAAAAAAATAAGTGATCATGGGTGTGTGGGTTTATTTCTGGGTCTTCGATTGGATTTCATTGATCAACTGGTCTGTTTCTATGCAAGTACAATGCTGTTTTTATTACTATTGCTCTATAGTATATCTTGAAATCAGGGATGGTGATACCTCCAGATTTTTTTATTGTAAAGTTTTGCATTTTTTTGTTTTTCTATATGAAGTTGATAATTGTTCATTCAAATTTTGTAAAGAATTGTGCTTCTATTTTCATAGGAATTGCATTGAAAGTGTATATTGCTTTTAGTAGGATGACCATCTTTATTATTTGATCCTACCGATCCATGAGCATGGGAGTTTGTTATAATTTCTGATGTCCTCTTCAATTTCTTTCTTCAAGGACTTGGAGTTCTTGTTGTAGAAGTCTTTCACTTGCTCGGTTAGAGTTACCCTCAGGTATTTTATATTATTTTTGGTTATTGTGAAGGGTGTTTTTCCCTAATTTCTTTCTCAGCACATTTATCTTTTGTGTAAAGAAGGGCTACTGATTCTTTGAATTATTATTTTTTTTTATATAGCAACTTTGCTGAAAGTGTTTAACAGTTGTAGGAGTTCTCTGTTTGAATATTAGTGCTCACTTATGAATACTATCATATCATCTGCAAACAGGGTTATTTTGACCTTTTCCTTTTCCATTTGTGTCCCCTTTATCTCCTTTTGTTGTCTAATTGCTCTAGCTAGAAATTCCAATACTATGTTGAAGAGATCTAGGGAGAATGAGCATCCTTGGCTTGTCCCTGATTTATAGGAAATGCTTTAATTTCTCTCCATTTAATTTTATGTTGATGACCAGCTTGCTGTATATTGCCTTTATTATTTCTAAGTATGGTCCTTGTATGCCAGTTCTGTCCAAGTCTTTTATCATGAAGGAGTGTAATATTTGGTCAAAAGCTTTTTCAGCATCTAGTGAGATGGTCATGTGGATATTTCCTTTCGACTTGTTTATATGCTGTTTAGATTGATGAATTTTCTTATGTTGAACCACCACTGCATTCCTGGGATGAAGCCTACTTGATCATGGTGCATATTACTTTTGCTGTGTCTTGGATTCAGTTTGCAAGTAATTTATTGATAAATTTTGCATGTATGTTCATGAGGGAAATGGTTTGAAATTCTCTTTCATTGTTGGGTCTTTCTGTAGTTTAGGTATAAGGGTGACTGTGGACCCTTAGAATAAGTTTGGCAGTGTTTCTTTTGTTTCTATTTTGTGGAAGAGTTTGAAGAGTATTGGTATTAGCTCTTCTTTGAAGGTCTGATAGAATTCTGTGCTGAAACCATCTGCCCTGCACTATTTTTGGTTAGGAGACTTTTAATGATTACTTCTATTTCTTTAGGGGTTTAGGACTGTGAAATTTATTAAACTGATGTTGATTTAACTTTTGTAGATGGAATCTATCAAGAAGATGGTCCATTTCACTTAGGTTTTCAAAATTTGTGGAATACAGGTTTTTGAAGTAAATCCTAAATATTCTTTGGAGTTCCTTAATGTCTGTCATTATTTCTCATTTTTCATTTCTTATTTTGTTGATTTGGGTAATTTCTCTCTACCTTTTAGTTAGTTTGGCTAAGGGTTTGTCTATTTTGTTGATTTTCTCAAAGAACCAACTCTTGGTTTTATCAATTCTTTGTATTGTTTTCTTTGTTTCTAAATTATTGTGTTCAGTTTGAAATACTAAGTTTGAGGATTTCATGTTGTATGCTCCTCTTGGGAGTGTTTGCTTCTTTTTTTTTTCCTAATGCTTCCAGTTCTGCTGTTAAGTTGCTAATATGAGCTGTCTCCACTTTCTTTTTCAAGGCATTTAGTGCTATGAACTTTCCTTGTAGCAATTCTTTCATTGTGTCCCATAAGTTTGGGTATGTTGTGCCTTCATTTTCATTGGATTTTATGAAGACTTTGATTTCCTTCTATTTGATCCTGAACCATTGGTTGTTGAGTAAAGAGTTGTTCAGGTTCCATGAATGTGTAGGTTTTTTTTTTTGTTGTTGTTATTTCTGTTTTTGGTGAAGTCCAGCTTTAATCCCTGGTGATCTGATAAGATACAAAGGGTTATTTCAATTACCTTCTATCTGTTGAGCCTTATAAATAAGCACACAGACATCACATGGCTTTTAACAAGACTTGGCCTGGATTGTGTAATCTTAGCCCATCTAAGCTAGCTCTTAATTCTGTTCCCCAAATATGACCACATATATACATATGTCCCATGGGTTGTTATTCTCCACTCTCTGCTGATGTTATTGGATATGTAGAATGAGGTTCCTCTTTCTACTGGAGGCTTTTTCTACACATCAACCTCTCTACTCTAGAAATCTGAGATCCTTAATCGTGCCTACCTCTGTCTTTGCCCAATCTCAGGCCTCAACATTTATTTAACCAGAGACAATGATTAGAAAATACAGTAACAGACAGCAAGCAGGCCTCTAGGACCAACTAATTAACATTTAGAATGCATAACATCACCCTATCTATTCCTCCTTTTGTCTAATAAAATGGGTATTTTTAAACTCATATAATAAAAATGGTAAGAAAAATATGAAACAATCAAGAAAACCACATATAAAACTTATACCCATAATGTTTAGTCTATTTTTATCAGGCAATTTTGTAGAAGAAAAAATCATCTATATATCTTGGTGTATTTAAAGTTCTGAACCTAAATATTTTCTATCGGATCCTTTTATTTAGATTGGAAAATATCCTTTAAATCATAAACAACTCAAGTTTAATTGAAATTTAATATCTATTATACCTTCAACCCCATCAAAGACATAAGAAAGGATAAAGTTATTAGATGAGTGAGTAGGAAGTAAAACAGAGCTGCATCCAAAAAAAAGAAAAATGACAATTTGCTGCCTAGACAGTCCCAGATATCTTCCAATACCATTGGAGCATCATCTTCAGCCTTCTGGCCAATCATATCACATAGACTAAATTATGCAGCAGGAAATAAGAAGGATTTTCCCATTCTGTCTCTGCAGAATTAGGCCATCAACTTACCTGCATTTAAACTCTGTCCATCTTTGGAATGTATATAGTCTGTTGAGAGAGCAGGGGTATTTTTGTCCAACAAGAATTATCTCCTACTGGAGATTTTTGATGCTCATTGTCTCCTTCCAAGTAAAATGAGAGCTGTCAGGAGCTGACTGCCTTAAGTCAAACAATTCTTAAAATAATAAAAACATCTTTAAATGCCATTTTCTGTAGATCTCTGAGGGTTTTGAAGACATCTCTTGATTTATTTATAAATCCATCTATCTATGTTTGAACAAGCAAACTGTATATTTTTAAACATTTACTATGTGTTTAACTTAGTAAGCTTATTTTATGATAAATTAAGACTAGTATTTGACATGACCAGGTACTCTACTGGCCAGTCATCAACCCATACGTTACCCAGACTCCTAAATAGATTTCAATAGCAACCTATAAAAGGATTGGAATTAAAAATGTAGTTTAAAATGAGTTGTATAGGCACAATACCTTATATAAGAGTTGGAATATACATATATATGTGTCAAAATATAAAATATCATACCAATGAATAAAAAATATCCTTATTTTTTATTAATATACAAAATCCTATACCATTCCATCAAAAGATAACCTTATTTTGAGAATAACAATAGTTTTAAATTTCAGAGCAGTTTCAATAATCTGCCCTTATATCTTATCACTTCTATACTATATACCCATATTCTACCTTTTTTTTTTCTTTTTAAATGTTTTCTCCCATATAAAAGAGAAAGAAGGATATAAAAAAGAAAGAAAAAGAAAAGTCCCTGAGTCTAATCTCCTATAACTTGCTCAACAAGACCATTTAACAATTTGTAACCAATACTCCTAAACAACATCTATAATAAATCACATGACCAAAAAATCATCTACACCACCATTTGACAATGGGACATCACTCTTAAAATTGCTTCCTGCTAATTTGGGATGCAGGAAACCTGTTTGGGGGCCCAAAGAAAATGGAAAAAATGATTAAGCAAGTTAATAATAATATTTGTTGTCCAGTCTCTATGTGCTCAGCAATTTGAATGTCCTGAACAGTTTGTAGTCCAAAGCTGAACTTTGAGTGGGAAATTTCAGGACTTGATTGAAATCCTGGCTGGAATAGCCTGTGAGGTTGAATCATCTTAGCCTGGACATCAAAGGTATGAAATTGTTCTGGATGCAGATTTTGGAGTAAATGGCTATTGAGGCATTCAGTGAGGCTTGACAGATAAGGCTACTTGTCTTATCTTCTTTGGTGTCTGGTTCCTTTGCTCTGAAAATATATAATTCCTCAAAAGTAACATATAGTTCTATAATTACAAAAATTCCTTGGATGTGCAAGATTCACGAATCAATCAAGGAATATTTTCTGCTCATTATGTGAGCAGAATAAAGACATTTGTAAGTCTCCATGTCATATGAAAGGATGGCATCTAGTAGTATTACATATATATGCTATATATAATCAATTTTAAATTGAAAATACAACATAAGACTGTATGGAGATTAAGTATTCTCCTCTACAGTTGACATAAATTTATTAATTGTTTGTAACAGGTTTTTTTCTGTGTAGGGCTGTTTCTAGATTAGGCTGATCTCAAAACTCAAAAGGAACCTATCTGCCTCTGCCTTAGTCTCCCATATTTTAGGATCAAAAGTATGCATTTACATATATCTTTTTTTCTTTTTTCATTTCCTTGGAGATCTAATTTCAATGTGTATATATCTATCCTTATTGAGAGAAGGTTTCTCTTTGTAGTTCGGACTGTCTTGATTTTCTCTGTAGAGCTTTGAGATTAGATTTGCCTGGAACCCACAAGGAACCTGTTTTTTCCAAATATCCCAAGTTTTGGGGGTCAAGGTATGAATTTAATTAATTGAATTACCTTTATTAAATAATAACATTAAACCATTTTATATTAGTCTGAGTTCCAATTCTCCCATGGGAGCCCCATTCTTGAGGAGATTGGTCTCTATTTTTTTAGGTTTTTCTAGACAGAATTTCTGTGTATCCTTGAATGTCCTGGAATCACTTTGTAAACCAGGCTGGCCATAAACTCAGATATCCACGTACCTCTGCCTCCTAAGTGCTGGGATTAAAGGCATGCAACACCATGCACAGTGTCTTTTAGGGCAAAATGTCTCTTGAAACCAGTTCTCCTGATGGAGCCCCACACCTAAGGAGACTGACTTGTCACACCTTTTTCTTTATATAAATTTAAGATTATGTAACATCCATTAGATCAGTAATGACATTATTATTTATTACTAAGCAAAAACTTACCTAGTACCTTCAAAGAAAAAATATATCAGTTTGAATTTTAAACAGTCTTTAGAAAGTACTCTTATCTTATCAGCAGGGGTCCCATCCTGCCTTCATAGACTAGGCTAGTCTAGAATTCAGAGATCTGCCTGTTTCTGCCTCCAGTGTGATGGGACTAAAGGTGTGTGTCATTAGTGTCCTGCTCAAATATTTCACTTAAATCCCAAATAGTAGTAACTGTAACCCAGAGAGCCACTCCGAACTGCAGTGACAATTCTAAATCTGTCAGGAATCCTTAAAAATCTCTCATGGTTTTGCAATGCCAAACCACAAAAATATTCTTTGTACCTCCAAATATAGAGAAAATCAAAGACATCTAAGCAAAAACTCAAGCAAAGAAACAAGAACATACCAAAAGCCTTAGTCTAACTGTGCCATCCCATGCTGCATTGTTCATTATTCCCTGGAATTTAGTTGTGTCTGCATTGTTTTGGAGGGGCTATTCCAGACATCCCTAATAAAAATGTAATAGCCAGGAAGCTCTGAGCACCAGCTGCCATCAATTTTGTATTATCTCTCAGGAAGGGACTCCCTCTTTAAACCATTGTCATTGTTGGTAATTTATTATTCCATCTATAAGCTCCCTCCTTTTCTAAGTCTATTCTAGTTCAATCTTTCTCAAAAATGATACACAAAACCATAAATGTCAGTGTAAAAATCATTTGTATGCTAAGAGAAACAAACTCAAACTGAATCCAAATGTTTTGAGACATTACGAATTCCTCCATTTTTAATCTAGGCAGTACATTTTATTCTCAAGCTCTGTCCAGAAGGCGGCTTGATTTTTAGTGCTTAGGGAGAGCCAAGGCCTTAGCTCTCTGCCTTTGTTGCAAGTCAACAGCTTTTGTTAAGTTAGCCGCACCTTTGAAATGCACTTGGGTTCGGTTGAGCAGGGAACCACCTTTCACCTGGGCCTTCTCAGGCTGTAAGCATGGATTCTAATTGCTGTAGTTGGGTGCCATTTGTAGAAAAAAATGCTAATTAAAGTATTTACCAATATTTATATTATTAATTAATTGGTCATTGGTGTTAATCCTGAACACACCATTATAAATGAGCACACAGAGACCTGGTGGATTTTAATAAGACTTGGCCTGGATTGTGCAATCTTAGCTCTTAATTCTATTCCCCAAATATCACCACATACATCCCCCTGAGTTGTTATTCTCCATGCTCTGCAATGTTCCTAGCCAAGTGGATTGAGACTTTTTTTCTATCAAAGGCTTCTTCTATGCATTAATCTTTCCTCTTCAGAAGCCTGAGCACCTTAGTCCTGCCTACCTCTGTCTTTGCCCAATCTCAGGCCTCAGCATTTATTTAACCAATCAGAGATAATGATTAGAAAATAAAGTAACAGACAACAAGCAGGCCTCTAGGACCAATTAATTAACATTTAGAATGCATAGCTCACCTCATCAGGTTTAAGGTCTAGGGACCCGAGGTGGTGTGGGGTCAGGAAAATGGAGCTGGATGCTCTTGGTGAATGCAGCCTTGTCATCTCTGCTGGGGCAGGGAAAGTACAGTGGAGCTTGGGGCACAGCTCTCAGTTCAGATGAACTGGGTGTGTCTCAGTGTGCTGCTTGGATATGGGGGAAGCTGAGGCAGGGAAGAGGAGAAATCCAACCTGAATGGTCCTGAGGATGAATTTCAGGTTATCCTGGGTAGCACAGGTCTAGGAGATGGCATTTAGAGGTGCCACCCCTAGCTCAGAGCAGCTGGGAGAGCCCCAGTACATTGGCAGAGCAGGGGTTGGTGGAAGGAGGGAAGGGGAGAAATCTAACCTAGGTCTTACATCAATCTTTAAATAAGATAATACTCCATAGGCTTGCCTACTGGCCATTCTTGAAGGAATTTTCTCAATTAAAAATTCTCTCTTCCCAGATATGTTCAGTGTAACTGAAATATTTTTATTTAAAATACTTCTTATATTTTTTGATTACCTAACAAACATTTATGTAATACCTAACTAATATCTAACTAACAACTATCTTAATTTCCTTAAAATGATATTAATATTCTTAGCATAGGTCAATGCAGGATAACCAGATTTATAGCAATCCTACAGGCAGTTCCTTTTAAGCTTTGTGTCCATTGGACCAAATATTGGCAGTTCTCAAGCCCAGCTTATTTCAACCACAAAATTGTGGCCAGTTTATAAAGACAGTCTGTTCCAACTGCCAAACTGAGGGCTCTTCAAATGGCTTTCAAACTCTGTTTGCCTCTTTCACTCTTGTGGCACTCTGGAGCCTTTAAGAAACTCTCCAGCAGTTCCATTTTTCTACATCCTTTGTCAGCTTCTCTGGTTTCTTCTTTTTACCAAATGACTTCCTCTTGCATTTTTTCCTTGTTTCTTCTCTTTTACAACTTACTTCCTCTCTCAGTTTGTCCTGGTTTCTTTCTTTTTTTTCCCAACTGAATTCCTCTTTCAGCTTTTCCAGTTTCTTCCTTTCTTCCAACTAAACTCCTCTTGCAGTTTTTCCTGGCTTATTCTTTTTTCCAACAGACTTTCTCCTGCAGCTTGTCTGGTTTCTTCCTTTTTTTTTTTCAACTTTTTTCCTCTTGCAGTTTTTGCAGTTTCTTAGCAATATCCCTTCAACAGGGCCGTTCTTAGCCATGCCCCTTCAACAGGTCAGTTCTTAGAACTATGGTCTCAACTGTGCTCTGTCCATTTCAGCAATTGAAGGGACACCAAGCTTTATGTGTTTCCAGAGGCCAAGCTGAACTGCACACTAATTTACTAAATAGACCTAACTTCTAACACAGTCCAGATTTATTTCAAGTTGACAAAACTAACCAATGGCCCAACCAACAGCAACAAAAAACAGCATATGTATGAAACATTTTATCAAAAATAAATGTTATCTCAACTAAATAACACAAATGACCTCAAGTGGCCAAACACTTTTCAATCTGAGATTTGGTTGACAATAGACTGCATGCTGACATTAACAGTAAAGTCATAAAGAATTATCACCACTTTTCATAGCAACAGCTATGAATTCTGTTGTAAGTTTTCAAATTTTCTTTTTGTGTTCATGTATTAGGTTTAAATAAAAGCCAGGAATATATGCATTTGAGTCCACTGTTGTTTTTGTTACTTCCCCACAAATAAGTACCCACAAATTATTTTAATGAAAAAAAAGGGAAGTATGTGGAAGAACTGACAGTCTTAAGTCTTTCTAGGTAGAATTAAATATGGTCAAGTTAATTTAGAAAAAATGAATTTGAAATTTTCTTTAATGCTAACTGCTTGCATTTATAATGGTATATTTCTGCAATGTCTATTCTTTTCCATTAGTCTAATTACCTATTAATCCATAAACACAGAATGATATTGACTTGTTTTCCTTTCATCTATGTAAATGGTGTGGGCATGTAAGAAGTTTCATTCACCCATGTGTGTACATATGTCATGTCGATATTTGATATTCTGCTTTGTAGTATGACTTTAACTCACTGAAAATCCTTAATCTTTATTTCCCCACTCTAATACTATATTATTTGTTCTAGATCTTAGGCTCCTCTATATAAATTTTAGAATTAGTTTGTTGATATTTACAAAATGACTTGCTGAATTTTTTAATAGCATTGCATGGGATATATACGCTGACTTGGAAAGTACTGAGACCTTCAGAATTTCTGTGTTTATAGTCCACGAATATATTCTTTTCACTTACTTTTTCTTCTTTTCTTTCATAAGCTTTACAGTTCTTTTCATTATATTAGGCATATGTGTTATCAAATATACCTGAATATTTCTTTTGGGAGGGTGAATAAAAATGAGATTTCATTAAATGGGGCTTTAAATTTCAAATTCTGATTTAGTCAATTGGCATTTGAAAATAAAATCATATGTAAGTAGAAAATAATATACTTCATTTACATTCTCCTCTTCTTCCTCTCTTTCTATTTCATAGATATGAAATATGAGGAATCATATAAGCTGGACAAACACATTAACACTGAATTAACATTGATCTACCTATTCTTAACAGATTATTTAAAATAATGAACCCGGAAAAACTGAACCTTGTGTATAAAAGGATGAATCTGTATTATATTATTTTGCAAGTTATCGGAAAATATGTCACCTCAACATAAATTATAAAACTATATTACCATTAGAAGGTAACATGGAAGAATATGCAGTTGATCATGGATTGGGCATCAATTAGATTTACATCAAACTCATAATTTATAAGATCAAGTATTTACAATCTTGGACCACATTAAAATCAGGAGTAACTCTTTCTCAAAAGACACAATGAAATGGATGAAAATAATACAGGCAAATTGAACTAAAATATGTGTAAAGGTCATATCTATTTACAGGAATGCTAACTAAAGTATACAATAAAGTCTTAAAACTCAACTATAAGAATACAACTTTATTTTAAAGTGAAACAAAGGTGTAAGTAGACATTTTACAAAATAATGTGAGAATGTACACAACATAATAATGTACCGCTTACATGCATTGGTGATTAATTCTGAGTCACCAATAACACATCAGCATTACATTAAGGAAAAAAAATAATGCTTTTTCCCCGAGTCATTTAACCAACAGCGAGTCTACACTTACATTTTCTACCTTATGATACCCATGTCTTACATTCCTAAATGTCTGCTGTATGATTCTGAATCTGTGCCTGCATGTCGTCTATCTTGCGAATATGTTTGTCCCTATGTCTGTCTCTATATGTGTTTGTATGTTTCTTTCTTTGTGTATCATTGTGCCTGTTGTGTGACTGTGTGTATGTGTGGTACGTGCGCTCACGCATATGTGTGTGTAGGTGTGTGTGTGTGTGTGTGTGTGTGTGTGTGTGTCTGTGTGTGTGTGCACTTGCTTTTGAGAGGTGTCTGTTCCTAGCAAAATGCTTCAATTTGCATTTATTGAACATCATAGAAAATATGGGGAATAAATGGGATACTTCACAGAAATCCTTATCAGATTTTACAAGAAATTATGTCACTGCTCCAACTGATTCCAACTGAATCAGATAATAAATAACATTTTTTACCAACTAATATCCATAAATGGTTGAATTTTCACCATATAGTACAGGATAAGTATCCTACAACCAGCAGACTGAAAGGAACAGAAACATGTTTACCTGTTCCTTTTGTAGTTGTGTTCTGAACAGAACAGAAACTAACAGGAACTTTGATATCTGTTAGTGGGGCACTTTGCCCAAGTGGAGCTACCATGTAGGCCCCCAGTGCAAGAGGAAGCTCTTAGATCTCATAGGACTGATTAACTGAGGGGGAGTGATATGTAGGGGCACCCCACATCAGAGGAATAGGATAGGTGGGAGAGGGGGGAGAGGGTTTGAGGGTGGGACTGGGAGGAGCGGTGGGAGGGGACTGTGATGGAGATGTAACTTGAAGTAATAAATAAACATTAAAAAAATGGTTGCTTTCACCCTTTGTGATAAATTTTAGGAAGTTTCTTTCAACTTCTCTATTTGCTGCTTTCAGTAAATGATACACGTGCATTCTCTGGTTCAGGGGCAAAGAAGTATAGTGATATAAGATTGCAGCTATGTAATAGCTTAGATTTTAAATGTCAATTACAGTGGAAATCAAAGGCATGTATGTTATGCTACTACATTTTTTCTCTTAAAGGAAGTGTAAATAAACAATTTGAGTAAAAGGTAGGCTAGAAGACTTGAGTCTTAAATGAACACAATGGTTTATTATTAACTTCTGCTGTGAGGTCCAGCGAAAATTCTTAGAACATAAAATGGTATTTTCAGAATGTTGCAACACATTCACACACATACATGGTCAAGATACAATAAATTAAAACCAATTATTGCTATTCACTTATTAGAATGTGCAGGATGCAGAACACTGGCAATATAAAGTACTGTAAGAGGAGCCTTGAATTCCATCCCCATTCATCCCTGGTGAAAATGTTATAACGTTACAGCCACTTTGGAAGACATTTATCCATCTTTGAACAAAAATAAATATTTGGGGGGAATTTCATGGCTGAGATAGAAGTATACTGCAATGGAAACTCCTGGATCTGTGGAACTATGGCCCTAGCAAAGTCTCCTAGTAATGGGGGATACAGAGTTACAACCTACCATCTTCTATAATCAGCCAAGGCTACCAGCAGTGAAACTGGGGCATCAACTCAGCCACAAAAACTTTGACCTAAAATATGGAAGCAGAGTGGATCGGGGTTAGGTTCTCTACATATACATTGTATATACATGTGTGTGCATGTGTGTGTGTGTATCTGCATGTATGTCTGTGTGTGTCTGTGTATGTATGCACATATGAAAATTTTTACATGTGTACCCAAAATGCTACCCAGCAATTAAAGGAGAATAACTAGTAAAATTTTTTGTCACTATATATTGAGAAATGAAAATAAATTTATATTTATAGAGATGGCACTGGAACTTATTAATGAATAGAGAGTGACAGAATTTGGATTTTGTTTCTTCAATAAGACTGTTGGTGACACCCAGATGTTAAAGTTGAATTTGTGAAAGCAAAAAATGAGCTAATTTGTAGAGAAAAAGAATAGTTTATCACCAAAA
>CAJQZJ010015571.1:0-13254 GCA_907164525.1 Lophiomys imhausi
CACCCGCATATGGCGGCACTCACTATCTTCTTATCTAGCTCCTACAGTTGGGCCTCAGCTGGGCTGTGGCTGACAGCTTCTTACGGGCTCCTTACGCATATGGTGGCACTCACTATCTTCTTATCTAGCTCCTACAGCTGGGCCTCAGCTGGGCTGTGGCTGACAGCTTATTGCAGCTAAACGAGAAGCTATTACTTATAATCCAATACTTAAATTACTTACTAAACTTCCTGCAGCCATTCTTTTTTTTTTGTTTGTTTTTGGTTTTTCGAGACAGGGTTTCTCTGTGTAACAGCCCTGGCTGTCCTGGACTCGCTTTGTAGACCAGGCTGGCCTTGAACTCACAGAGATCCACCTGCCTCTGCCTCCCAAGTGCTGGGATTAAAGGCGTGAGCCACCACGCCTGGCTCCTGCAGCCATTCTTTATGGTTGCTTACAGGCTCCTTACAGTCCACCCCCTGACACCTGAAATGTCTTCAACATAAAAGGTGCCACTAATTGGTCAGGCCGGCGCAACTTGCAATCCCACTTGGGTGTGCAAACCGGGGGCTTACATAACTAACATCTGTCCTAGGTTGTATTAACTTATCAAATCTCTGTTTACAATTTTTATTATTTTTTGCTCTCATCCATTTAATACTGTATTCTAACCATGTCATATATGCTGAATATTCCCTTAGAAGGTCTATTATAAATGGTCTTACTAATATTCTACAGCAAAAACTCTGTAACAACCTATCTGATTCCGGATGGATTCCGATCCATTTACTAGTATCTGATCCAGGCCATTTTCCGTATGTCAAAAGATGTATGATTTCTTCAGTCATATAAGTATCATTTATCATAATTTTCATTTGATCATACATATATAAGCAAGGATTTCCTAAATAACAAGTTATTAAGCTAGCTAATACATGTAACATTCTATCTGTTTGTTTTTGTTCTTCGGTACCAGGTCCATGTAATACAAAATGAGCCATCAAATTTGGCAATGAGTCCATATCAGATGGCAGCAGTCCAAATTGTGGTATAAATTTTGTTGCTCCTTTTGATTGGCAAAAATAACATAGTTCTGGAAATGCATCTGATTCTTTCATAATTCCCAACTGTCCCCAGATGTCCTGTAAGGGTTGGAAATGTTTCGCATACATTTCTCTGATGCACTTCCTTACTCCATCTTGTATTAATCCCAGTCTTCTCCTGGACGGGTCAATTCTCGGAGCCATAACTGTAATGAATAAGATTCTACAGATAATACAATGTTATTGTTATCATATGGTCTGGTTCTGGTACGAGTAATATCAATTGGATATCTACTCAATTTCTTATGACATAATCTATTTTGCATTCTTCTATTCCTTATATAATAATCCATCCAATTTGTATATGCATTGTATTCTTGTAACAATCTTCTTATATATGGTTTTAGTAAAAATTTATTACTTAAAGCTTGTAATGTAGTAGGAAAATATCTACCAGTCATAGCGTTTTTGCAATACCATTCACCTTCCAATAATTTTATTGCTCCTTCAGTATCATGTCTTATCACATTTCTACATAATTCATAATGTGGATATTTATCCTTAGACACATAGCATGACAATATGCTTGCAAGTACATGCAAGCATCTATCTATTGGGTGTCTTTCCTCATATTCTAACTTATGTTCTAAGAAATGAAGAATCAATTCAGGTAGTAACTCGACTTGCATTTCTCCATACAAATATTTTGAAGTATATTTATTTTTGCAAAATTTACAATTTCTTACTATTACATTATTTACTATACCCATTCTTGACCATAAATCTGTTAGTGGTCCATATTTGTCA
Organism: Lophiomys imhausi; assembly: GCA_907164525.1. NCBI lineage: Eukaryota > Metazoa > Chordata > Mammalia > Rodentia > Muridae > Lophiomys > Lophiomys imhausi. The sequence continues at coordinate 1,830 of CAJQZJ010015571.1, forward strand.
TAGAAGATTGTCTTAAGCATTGCTTGGACTCCTCCTTTCTGAATGAGTCCATAACATCTTCCAGAGGGGTCTGTGGTCATTCTTTCTGCTTCTAAAAAACATAAGTATCCTCAAAGCAAAGACTATTCCTATTGCACAACATACTACAAATCCTATTTCCTTAAACCATTCCCACCATCCTGCTAATGGTGTACAAATAAAGTCTAATTGGAACAATCTAGCTGTCATGTCCCAAAAACTGCATTTCTTTATATTTTCTGCCCAGTCTTTATCAATAAGTGTACTGGTTCTTAAAATTCCAACTAGCTTATGAGTTTCTAAAACATGTCTATCCAGACTCTGTTGTGCTTCTTTAATTTTCTTATGGATACTCTCTAGCTGTTTTTCATTATATTCAGCTATCTGTTGCATTTCTTGTTGTGCCTTAATAAAAGTTTGGTAATGATCCTTTTCTAAATCTTCTAAAAGTTGGAAAGGTGTGGAATATAAATGAACTTCTTGTATAGATAATTGTGTCACCCTAGTTTCATTATTTGTAGTTAATAATGAACAATTATGCACCATCCAACATCCTTTTTTAATATTCCAAGTTGTTGTAGTATCATTAAAGAATTCTCTATTTAAATTGGTGCATTGTATAGTCATTTCTACATTTGTACATACTGACCATGTCCAATCACCCATATTATATACTGTATCTGTCATTGTTGTTGGTGCTAACCTAGTTTGGGTTAATTTTGTAATTGGTACATGGGTGTATACATATGTGTTTTGTCCTAATGCTAAGGTATCATCTTGTGGTATGTAAGCTGGTGTGTTATTTACATTAATAAAAAGAAAATGGTCTATTGGTGTAACCCATGTATTTTTAATTACTGAAAATGGATCTAATTTTGTGTTCCATACTTGTGGTACAGGTTTAGTATGAAAACCTGTATAAGCATTGTCTAGAAATACTTGTAAAGTATTCAGTGTGCATAGTCCTTCACAATAACTATCTATTGCGGGGTCCATTAAAGTTTGATAAAGTGATGTTCTTCTGCCCATACCTGTTGTAAAAAATGTGTCTAACTCTCTTTCCATTTTTTGTGCTGCTAGCATATATTGTTGACACATAAGTAAGTTATGATTATTCATTATCTGCTCTTCTAAATATTTTTCTTGTACTCCCCATTCTCGTCTCTGAATTTCCATTTCTGCTCTCATCTGTTGTGTTATTACATTTAAAGCATCAATAGATGCAGAAATAGATGATATGGCTTCTGAAGTTTGCCTATTAATATGTTTAATATTATTTAATTCTGCCTTAATTGGTTCTAGCATAGCTGCTGAAACTCCACCACCAAACAAACCTCCCATTATAGATCCAGCTAATGCTGCTCCTAATAATATACCTAATTGTAATGGTTTTCTTCCTATTTTTACAGGTGAGGAGTATTGTAATCCTGAAAACCATGATGTTTCTTTGGAACAATACATCTTTGGTGGTGTTAGTACCTGTAGATCTATTTCTAGTCTAACTTTTCTTACTCTAGGAAATAAAATAACTTTAGCTGGTGTTTTTAAATCTGGTACTATCATAGGTGCAGATACTACCGTTGGATTTCCCGGAGGTGGGTATAAATAACCTTGCGGGAAATGAGCTGTATATAATTTATATTTTTTGTTTTTATGACTTATGCTTCCTCTGTCTATTAATTTTCCTTCATGTTCTTTCCTATCTGGCCAAAACTCATTAGACATTGGAAGATAATATACTTCATCCCAATCTACAGAAAATGTTTGGTTTAAGCCTTTGGGCTTATGTGCTAACCATTCTACCTGATGCCATGTTTCATATTGAGGATGTACATTCCACATCGAAAAGTAATATGGATAACCTGTATGCCAATATTCTACTGCATTATTAATTGTCAAATTTAAATTTTTCCAAAAATAAACTGTTTCTTTTATGCCTGTTGTATACATGGCATAAGTATTACTTAATACCATGTCCCTATCAGCACCTTTATATTTATACACTCTAGTTGGTACTATTTCTTCTAACAATGGATATGTATAGGTGATGTTTTCATATGCATCAGTTATATTTATTATTGATGTATTCCTTTTTCCTGAAAAAGTTTGTATTTGTTTGAAGGGTCTATATATTGTGCCTGTATTGGATTTAATATTATCTGTGTAGTTGTTATGTTTTATGTCATAAGGGATGGCGAATTCATTAGACATTGCATGTAAAGCACATACATGTATTTCATTAAAATAGCACCCCCATGTTATGTTTTGAGTAATATCTTTTCTTGTTTTTTTAAGTTTGTTAAGAGTCTCATTCATGATCCTGCATTTTTCTACTATAGTCTTATTTAAATCAAATCTAATTTTATCTGGAACCACAGTCGGGCCTATTGGTCCACTGTCTGAGCGGTTATAATACCAATAAGTCACATCCCTATATGTTGTATTTATATACCATAGGTGTGATGGATCAGTTACAAAGAGCACAGTTGTATTTGATTCTGGTGTCCATCTAGTCTCATTACTATAGAGGTCAAATGATCTATTATTTATTATACGATTACCAAAATCGTATGGTGCAAAGAGGGAAAATTCCATATATCCTGGTAATGATCTATATGTAAAATTTGTAAGTTGTACACATGCCCACATCCAAACGGGCTTGCGTTTGCCAGGATCTTTTTCAAAGTTGGTAGCATCAGTATGATAGTATGAGGCGTTTAATCCCGTTTGGTCTACTAGTGTGAATGCACATGAGTGTGTGGGTCTAGTGCATATTTGATGTTGTGTATCTTGTGTTGGTTTCCTAAGCGTGCCCCATGGCTGTGGTAGAATTGATGTTAATACTATTGGCATTCTCCAATGATCTACTCCTAATACTAAAACTTTCCTCCAAAAATCCCATTCCCAAGTGTAATTTGTTTGTACACTTGGTCTTATTATTGGTCTATTTACTTTTATTCCATTAATGTTTTCTTCATGATAATTGGGGTATGGTTTTCCATTATAATCGACAACTGTTAGATTTCCATAAAAAGGTAGATTTGGAAATCCTGCAACACATAAAATATTGTGTTCTTTAACAGTGTCATTAACTTTGTCCAAAAATGTTTTTGGGCATCTATTTCCCCATGGTTCTGGCAGTGGTGGTATGCCTTTTTTAATGAACCATGGTTCTAATCTCTCTTCCACTACCTCACAACCTCTATGTAATACTTTTGTAGGATCACAGGTTGTGGTTGTGGGGGTTGTGGGTGTGGTGGATATATCCTCCTGTTCCTCATTATATGATTTCCCCTCATCTTCATATAATTTATCATAATCATAATTTTCAAATTCAAGTTCCTCAAGTGATTCTGATGTCTTATTATACCAGTAACCTATTGGATTATACTCTGGTTTAATTAAAGGTGCAAACCATTGTCTCGGGAATGTGGCATTCATAGAAAGACCACATGTAAAAGTTCCAGTGCCAATTGTATCATCATCAGCAAAATCATAATATTGAAGTACCATTGTTTGATATTTTTGATTTACTTTTAGGGTCATTAATTTATGATTTTCCCAATCTCTCCAATGTGTACTATAGATTGCCATAAGGGATGTTTTATTTCCCCATAATTCTATCCAATGACATTTAATAGGGTTTTGTTCTCCTAAGTCTGTGGCATTTTGTGTCATATCTGTCATGAACTCCTTGGTGGCATATGAGGATCTAGTAGCCATTCTATATTGTTCACATCCTGAACGCCAATCGTATTCTATGCAATAAGCATATTTTTGCCAAAAAGAATGAAAGCTGTTAGTAACCTGTACCCATTCTCTATAATCTTTCCAATATTCTGGGAATCTATTTGTCACATTATATTTATCAACTTTCCTAAACAAAATTGGGTTGGCAGTAGTGGTTTGGTTGGCTGCATAGGTTGGCACATTAGCCAGTATCAATAATATTATAAATGTTATTTTATTTTGTGAAAAATGCACATAGTGTGATTCACTATCACCTGTGCTGTATGTGTATTGTTTCCTGTCCATATAGCTGAGCAAAAGTCTCCTATCGCGTCCAGAATCGGAAGTCCTACCCACAGGACACATGCTATCCAGGTGATTATTAGTATTATTATTTTTCCAAACTTTTCCCATGAATACATGATTCATGCCACATTTTCTAGCTTTGCCAATTTTAGTTCCCCTTTACCTGGGGTTATCCACACCTGGTTTCCTGTGCCTGGGGCGACAATTTCCGCTTTCCGGAGGCTTTGTCCCTTGTGTGACCTAAAAACACAAATATGAGGTTTCATTACTGATTTATCATCATCAATGGGCATTTCATAACTTATATTATATTTTATAGCTTCACTTAACGGGCTTCCTCTATATAACCTAGGTCTTTCATTTAAATTTCTAATTGCTTCCAATGAAGCTCTTGCCAATGGTATTCCTTGTTCCTGCAATAATTGAGCCTTCAATAGGCCATTCAGGCACTCAATAGCTCCTGCTGCAGTAGGGTTATAGGCATGATGAAAGTCCCACTGAATGTCTAAATTTTTTGCTAAATCCTGTATTCTTTTACCTGTAAAATGTGTGGTAAAGCACCAAGGCACACATTCCACAAGCATAGCTACCTCTTGAGTTGGTTTAGGTCCTGGTCTGGCCAATGCCAAACCAGTAGTGATATCTACTGTTGTACATAAATATTGTCCCTTAAATGCATTTAATGGTCCTATAAAATCAATTTGTATTAATGTGTTAAAACCTGTTCAGTGTCCTATAACACCTTTATATTGTTTATTAAATCTGGTTTTCTGGTTAGGGCATGACTGGCATCCTCTAATGGCATTTTTAATTATGTGCCATGATACTTGTATGTTTCTTTGGGTAAACCATTGATACAGAGCATGGGTTCCTAAATGTCCCATAGCTCTATGAAGATCCAATATTTCCTTCTCTCTTACTGCTACTTCTAATTCTGGTTTCACTATTTCATATCTGGCTTTGATTTTCTTTCTTAAAGGTGCTTCATCCTTAATTTCATAAGTTCTCCTTTTTTTTAACACTGCACTAGCTATTTGATCTACTATTGCATTATTTGTGCTAGTTTCATCCTTTTTATTGGTATGAGCATCTACATGATAAACTGTTATTTTCACCTGTTTACTTATTTGGTCTAATTCTTCCCATGCTTCCTTAGACCATAAATCTTTACCATTTATTTTCCATCCTGTCTTTCTCCATTTTCCTGACCATATAGCTATTCCATTTGCTACACACCATGAATCAGTATAAGTTGTCATATACTTAGCTTTTTCTTTTAATGCTTGTCTAGCTGCTAACAACGCTGCTATTACTTCTGCATGCTGAGCTGATTTGCTATTACCTTGGTCTGTAATTGTCATGCCATCCAATGGTCGGTAGGCAGCAGCTTTCCATTTGATTTTACCGCAATGGGTAGCTGATGAGCCATCTGTGAACCATGCTTGCAACATACCTGATTGGTAGGGTTTTGTACCCCATCGTCCGATGGGAGTAGATGGTGACGCTTCCTCCTTAATTTCGGGAGGTCCCACCAAGCAATCACCTTCAGGTTGTTGACGGAGCATGTTTTCAGACATTGTTGACATTTTCCCTTTTTGTGACACTTGGTGACGTTTAACAAAGTCTTCCAAGTACCATTTCCATTGGAGCACCCTTCCTTCAATAGGTAGGCCTGTCCAGGCTTTGCCCAGGGCTTTTACCCAATCTAGGATGGGAAACTCCATATGGATTATAACCGGATTTTGGGTTATTATAGTGGCGGTGGCTTTAGCTGCCTCGTATACGGCCCAAATTGTCCTTTCGAATAATGAGAACCGGTTTTCAGACCAAGGAAAGCGTTTGCTATAAAATCCTACTGGTAACATCCTTTCATTTTTAACAAATATATTCCAATTGCCATGGCCCTTGGCAAAAAGTACTTCTATAATAATTATACTATTCTCTGAACTGTAATATAATTTTTTATATTCCTTTATACACTTTATTAAATATTTTACTGCCTCATCCTGTTCTTCTGTCCATTCAAAATCATTTGCCTTCCTAGTAATTTTATATAATGGTTGTAACATTAATTGTAAATATGGAATGTGTTGTCTCCAATATCCAAACAATCCTATAAGATGTTGTACCTGAGTCTTATTTATTGGTTTCTCTATTTTTTCTAACTTATCTATCACAGAATCAGGTATTTCTGGACCAGTTGTAGACCAATGTACTCCTAGAAACTTAACTCTTTGTACAGGACCCTGCACTTTATCCATATTAATTGTCCATCCTTTATCTCTCAAATGCTGTATTAATTTCTTCACAGTGTCTGCTACTTCCTTCTCTTCCTGTCCAAAAACTATTAAATCATCCACATATGACAAACATTCCACCCCCTTGGAATCAAAATCCTTGAGAGTTTCGGTTAATGCCGTATGTGCGATGATAGGACTATTCAAATATCCTTGTGGTAATCTAAGAAATCTATACTGCTTACCTTGCCACGTGAAGGTGGTCAATTCCTGAGAATTTGGATGCAATGGTATGCCAAAGAACATATCGGATAAGTCTATGGTTGCCAGCCATTTTGGTGATGCCCTTTTTATTTGTGTAAAAATATTATCAATGTCTGGTAACTGACCAGGGAGTTTATCACTGATTTCATTAATTCTTCTATAATCTACAGTAAATCTCCATTTACCATTTGGTTTCTGTACTGGCCATACTGGGGAGTTATAGTTAAAACTTTGGGCTTGTATTATTATATTTTCTTTTAATAGATCTTTAATACTTTGATTTATTTCTTCCATTCCTCCTTTTATTGGATATTGAGGAGTAAAACTTGGTTTAGTTTTTGGAAGCTGTACTGGTTCTATTTTTACTTCTGCTAAATTAACCATTATCTTTTTTATTTTCTTATAATTCAAGTATTGTGGCATTAAAGCTTTAATCTCTTCAATTCCCAACACATTGCAAGGTGCTTGAAAACTAGCCATCTCTATTTCTACTTGTTTATCATATATTTGTAATTTTACTCTCACTATCGGTACCTTTCTTTCTGAATTTACTCCTTGTACAACTATATATTTATGTCCTTTTTGTTGATTTCCTAAATCTGTTATAATAGAGATTTGGCTTCCTGTATCAATAAGCCATTTAGTTGGTATTATTCCCTTTTCGGTGACTCTGGGAATATTTACAAAAGGTCTAGTATCTAGGTCGCTTAAGTTTATCGCGTAGGCCTTCCATTGTGATATCGCTCAGTGACACGAGAGCGATCCTGTGGGTAAGGTCGGAACCTGCCTGATGGATTGTTGCCTCTGCCTAAAAAATTTCTGTTCCGCCTGTAATCTTGTCCATTATTCTGTGGTGGCTGTCTATTATTATTTCTATCCTGGGGTGGTTGTCTAGAAAAAGGTACATTCTTCCTTCCCCAGAACCTGTTCATAAACCCTGGGTTCCTTGGTGGGGATCTTATATTCATTGTTCTAGTATTTCCAAAAGGTCTTACTTTAATATTAACATATGGTCTATTTCTATCCTTCCTAGGTTTCTTAATTTTTGCTTGAAATGACACTACTCTATCCTGTTCCAATTCTCTATACTGTTTAAAATAGGAAATGCCATCTGCTATCGTCTGACATCCCTGTAATCCACTTGTAATTTGTATTCTCAAATTGGGTGGAGCTCCCTTTATAATAATTTTCCTGAATGCCGGTGTCATTGGCGAGGCTTGAGGTATAGTAGCCTGGTTGTAAATGAACCATAAAATTCCTAGCTTTCTAAGTACACTAATTGCATCTCCATAAGTTAACCATTTTCCTGCAGTTTCAAATTGAGTCAAGTCTAGTGATGGAAAAGCATATCTCCAGGCTGCAGTTATCCAGTCTAAGAGAGGATGAGTGTCTCCCTTGGCTGTCTCAAGGACATGTTCCAACGCATCATATATAGACGGGTTTTCTATTATTCCTTTAATTTTTGCCATTTCTTGGCTCGAAAGCATGATTGTGTCTGCCCCTTTTTCCCACAATCTAACCATATACTGTGCATCTTTGGCGCCACCTTGTGCATATTCCCGTCTTAAATCGCTTAGCTCTTGTGGGCTGTATGGTCTGACCTCCGTCACTTCCAATCCTGGGGTTTGGGGCGTATTAGAAAAAGTAGGAGCTAATCTACTTATGCCTGATTTGGACGGGGTCTTTTTAGTAGTAGTCACCACCGGGAAAGAGTAAGAAGTGGGAGTTTCAGAGTTGATCAGGCTCTTTTCCCGCTTCAATACATTTAGCGCTAATCTTTTTCCCATCAGCCTATATTGCCGGCACTTCTTTTTTATGGGCCCCTTCTATTAAGGGTCTGACTACCTCTGGATCCTTGAGGTCACCCTGTATCTTAGTGGGTTTCATGCCCACTTTTCCTTTTACTGCTTGGGCAGTATCATTCCATTTCTGTTCTTCCTCTGACTGTACTGGGTTCCCTGTTACTGGAGATATCTGTAATTTTTTCATTCTCTTAATTAAAGAATTCATTTCCACAGTTTATTTGCTAGCCAATATAAAATTTTTACTTCCTTCTTTTTAAAATACCAGCTAATATTAGACAAATTTTGTGCCTTAATTAATTCTTCAAACCTTAAATCCGCTCTTCTTTCTAATCTTTTTGAAATAAATTTTAGCATAAAAGCAGCTTCGGGCGTGTGACTTCAAAGTACCATGCGCCAATAACCAGCTCTTCCTCAAGTTTCCCTGAGTTGGCTTCGAGGCGTCCAGTTAGCCTTACTGTGTACCCGGGTTGGGGCAATATTTCAGGCAAGGTTGGTCCCGTCTCCAATAACCCGCTCTTCCTCAAGTTTCCCTGAGTTGGCTTCGTGGAGCGTTACACAACCTCCTTTGGTTGTCACAGGCCTTCCGGCTACAACCTATTATTATTTTATTATTATATTTTTTTCTATTATCCTGCCGACTACACCAGCTGTCGAGAGCGCGGTTTGGTCATCCAAATCCCGACACCTCCTTCTCTATGGAAGGGAGTCGTGTGACCAGGTGACGGCACTCGCCACCCAATAGGGTCAAATGGAATACACTTAGGCAATGCTGGTCTTTATAATATTTATTATACTAAATAGTAATTAAAACTTATGCTAAATGAAATATCTCTACTTCTACAGGATCAGGATAAGCTGCATCAATCAAACAGAAACACTTAATGGTCATTAAAGCTAGAATAACTAATATTACAATATATAACCACCACATCCTACACTTATATTAATATTCCCACATCACACATCATACGACCTGTCCGAAGACCTTGGCTCTCCTGTTCCCCTGCGTCGATGTTCGGAGCAAAGCCCCAGTTCTAGTCTCAGTTCAAGGCCTGAGTGAATGGGCAAGGGATAGAGAGAGAGGTCTCAGCACAAGGTCTGAGGAAGGGACATAGACCTAAGATAGAGACAGAGGCAGGACGTCAGTGACAAGACTGATCGCCGCTTACTGCTTGTCTCCTTTGGTTTCTTATACTTTCATTTCAGCTTAATTAACATATCTCTATGTCACCCGCATATGGCGGCACTCACTATCTTCTTATCTAGCTCCTACAGTTGGGCCTCAGCTGGGCTGTGGCTGACAGCTTCTTACGGGCTCCTTACGCATATGGTGGCACTCACTATCTTCTTATCTAGCTCCTACAGCTGGGCCTCAGCTGGGCTGTGGCTGACAGCTTATTGCAGCTAAACGAGAAGCTATTACTTATAATCCAATACTTAAATTACTTACTAAACTTCCTGCAGCCATTCTTTTTTTTTTGTTTGTTTTTGGTTTTTCGAGACAGGGTTTCTCTGTGTAACAGCCCTGGCTGTCCTGGACTCGCTTTGTAGACCAGGCTGGCCTTGAACTCACAGAGATCCACCTGCCTCTGCCTCCCAAGTGCTGGGATTAAAGGCGTGAGCCACCACGCCTGGCTCCTGCAGCCATTCTTTATGGTTGCTTACAGGCTCCTTACAGTCCACCCCCTGACACCTGAAATGTCTTCAACATAAAAGGTGCCACTAATTGGTCAGGCCGGCGCAACTTGCAATCCCACTTGGGTGTGCAAACCGGGGGCTTACATAACTAACATCTGTCCTAGGTTGTATTAACTTATCAAATCTCTGTTTACAATTTTTATTATTTTTTGCTCTCATCCATTTAATACTGTATTCTAACCATGTCATATATGCTGAATATTCCCTTAGAAGGTCTATTATAAATGGTCTTACTAATATTCTACAGCAAAAACTCTGTAACAACCTATCTGATTCCGGATGGATTCCGATCCATTTACTAGTATCTGATCCAGGCCATTTTCCGTATGTCAAAAGATGTATGATTTCTTCAGTCATATAAGTATCATTTATCATAATTTTCATTTGATCATACATATATAAGCAAGGATTTCCTAAATAACAAGTTATTAAGCTAGCTAATACATGTAACATTCTATCTGTTTGTTTTTGTTCTTCGGTACCAGGTCCATGTAATACAAAATGAGCCATCAAATTTGGCAATGAGTCCATATCAGATGGCAGCAGTCCAAATTGTGGTATAAATTTTGTTGCTCCTTTTGATTGGCAAAAATAACATAGTTCTGGAAATGCATCTGATTCTTTCATAATTCCCAACTGTCCCCAGATGTCCTGTAAGGGTTGGAAATGTTTCGCATACATTTCTCTGATGCACTTCCTTACTCCATCTTGTATTAATCCCAGTCTTCTCCTGGACGGGTCAATTCTCGGAGCCATAACTGTAATGAATAAGATTCTACAGATAATACAATGTTATTGTTATCATATGGTCTGGTTCTGGTACGAGTAATATCAATTGGATATCTACTCAATTTCTTATGACATAATCTATTTTGCATTCTTCTATTCCTTATATAATAATCCATCCAATTTGTATATGCATTGTATTCTTGTAACAATCTTCTTATATATGGTTTTAGTAAAAATTTATTACTTAAAGCTTGTAATGTAGCAGGAAAATATCTACCAGTCATAGCGTTTTTGCAATACCATTCACCTTCCAATAATTTTATTGCTCCTTCAGTATCATGTCTTATCACATTTCTGCATAATTCATAATGTGGATATTTATCCTTAGACACATAGCATGACAATATGCTTGCAAGTACATGCAAGCATCTATCTATTGGGTGTCTTTCCTCATATTCTAACTTATGTTCTAAAAAATGAAGAATCAATTCAGGTAATAACTCGACTTGCATTTCTCCATACAAATATTTTGAAGTATATTTATTTTTGCAAAATTTACAATTTCTTACTATTACATTATTTACTATACCCATTCTTGACCATAAATCTGTTAGTGGTCCATATTTGTCATAGAAGATC
>CAJQZJ010015584.1:0-11618 GCA_907164525.1 Lophiomys imhausi
TGTTGTTGTTATTGTTGTTTATTGTACAGGATTGATTTAGCTATTCTGGGTTTTTTGTTATTCCATATGAAGTTGTGAGTTGTTTTTTCCGGGTCTATAAAGAATTGTGCTTGTATTCTGATAGGATTTGCATTGAATCTGTATATAGCTTTTGGTAGGATGGCCATTTATATTGTGTTTTGCTAGAGAATAAAACAGCTAAAGGAGATAAAAGGGATACAAATTGGAAACGAAGAAGTCAAATTATCCTTATTTGCAGACAATATGATAGTATATATAAGTGACCCTAAAAATTCCACCAGATACCTTCTACTATATAGCTAAAATCCTACAATAACTGAATAGATGTCATATGTGTCCTTCTGAGTCTGGGTTAGCTCACTCAGGATGAGCTTTTCTAGTTCCATCCATTTGGCTGCAAATTGCATAATTTCATTCTTCCTGATAGCTGAATAGTATTCCATGTTGTAGATGTAAAACAGTTTTTTAACCCATTCTTCGGTTGAGGGACATCTGGGTTGTTTCCAGTTTCTAGCTATTACAAATAAGGCTGCTATAAACATAGATGAGGAAACTTCTTATGATTCCATGAAGAGGCATTTGGGTGTATACCCAGAAGTGGTATGGCTGGGTCCTGAGGCAAAGCTATTCCAAGTTTTCTAAGATATTGCCAGTCTGACCGCCGTAGTGGTTGCACAAGCCTGCATTCCCACCAGCATGGGGGAGTAGGGCACCCCTTTCTCCACACCCTCGCCAGCATGTGCTGTCATTTGAGTTTTTGATCTTAGCCATTCTGACAGGTGTGAGATGGAATCTCAGAGTCATCTTGAGTTGCATTTCTCTGATGATTAAGAATGCTGACCATTTCTTCAAGTGTCTCTCAGCCATTAGGGATTCCTCCTTTGTGAATTCTCTATTTAGCTCTGTCCCCCATTTTTTGATTGGATTATTTGGTTCCTTGGCATTTAATTTCTTGAGTTCTTTGTAGATTTTGCATATTAGCCCTCTGTCAGATGTGGGGTTGGTGAAGTTTTTTTCCCAGTCTGTAGGCTGCCGTTTTGTTTGAATGACAGTGTCTTTTTCCTTACAGAAGCTTTTCAGTTTCATGAGGTCCCCTTTATTGATTGTTGATCTCAAGTCCTGAGCTGTTGGTGTTCTGTTCAGGAAATTGTCGCCTGTGCCAATTAGTTCGAGGGTTTCTCCCAATTTTTCTTCTAGTAGATTTAGTGTGACCGGCCTTATGTTAAGGTCTTTGATCCACTTGGACTTAAGTTTTGTACAAGGTGATAAGTATGGGTCTAACTTCATTCTTTTACAAATGGACATCCAGTTGGACCAGCACCATTTGTTGAAGATGCTGTCCTTCTTCCATTGTGCCGTTCTGGCTTCTTTGTCAAAAATTAGGTGGCCATAAATGTGTGGGTCTATTTCTGGATCTTCAATTTGATTCCATTGATCTGCTGGTCTGTTTCTATACCAATACCATGCTGTTTTTACAACTATTGCTCTGTAGTACAGCTTGAAATCTGGGTTGGTGATACCTCCAGATGTTTTTTTTATTATACAGGATTGATTGAGCTATTCTGGGCTTTTTGTTGTTCCATATGAAATTGAGACTAGCTCTTTCCAAGTCTATAAAAAATTGTTCACTTATAGTAGGATTTTAGGTATATAGTAGAAGGTATCAACAGTAGAACTAACACACCAAAGGATACTTGGACATAGACTTTTTATTTTTAATTTTTATTATTTATTTTTTTATATTTTTATATTTTTTAGTCTTTTTATCTATTGTCTACTTATTGGTTTGTTTGTTTTGTAGTTCTCTCTCCCGGGCAATGAGACACTTTTCACTGATGGTACTGCTTTGTAGACCCCCAGTGAATGAGGAGGCTCTTGGCCCTCATAGGACCTCTTAACTGAGATGAAGGACTGTTATATAAGGAAACCCCACCCAAGAGAAATGGGATGGAAGGGTTAGGAGGTAAAGAAAAACAATGAAATGTGATATTTCGGCCTTTTACTACTAATTGTCATAAACTCTTTAGGATAATTAAGAATTGCAAACTAATGGTTATGCAAGCCGGTCATTCTGTTAGGTACTGTGACAGTCTATCACAGCTATTTTCTAAGCTACTCAGAAATCAAGTTGCTAAGAGACAAGCAATATTTGCTTATCTAAATATAAGAGATAGATAGGGCATCTTCAAAAACCTCAAGAGATCTGCAGAATATGGCATTCAAAGATGTTTTCTTAACTTAATATTTTTTGATATTGAGATATGTCAGCTCCTGACTGCACCCCCTATTCTACTCCAAGTAAAAGATGAGCTTCGAAGAATCTCCAGTGGGAGATGATTGAATTGGTCGTAAGCCTTTCTCTTGGCAAGAAAAAACCCTTGCTTCAACTGTAGATAGACTTCTGTCCAAAAAGGACAAAACTTGGAAGCAGATAAGTCAACAGCCTAGCTCTGCCAAGACAGGGTAGGTAAGTCCTTCATAACCCCTGCTCTACAATCAATGTCTGTCAGAGAAATGGGGCCAAATGACTGAAGATCAATGCTGTAATGTATGGAGATAAAATGGGAACTGTCCAGGCAGCCACTGGTATGTCATTTCTTTTTTGGGAAGCTGCAGGCCCTGTACTTCCTATAAAATAAGATATATTTATGCCTCTCAGGTCTCTGAGGTGGTTGAAGAACAGATAGCTAGAGTCTCATAATTAAATTTTGAGTTGTTTAGAAGTCAAGAGAGTGTTATAGATCTAAGAAGATACTTTTAAAATTGTGTTGCAAGTTAGTATGAATGTTGAGTCAGATATAGAAATTTAAACTCATAGAGATGGTTAGATAGTAGAATGTTAAAGTCAAGTACCAAACACATATGGACTGGACATTGGGAATGTACGCTAAGTCATATAACCCACATAACTGTGGCCTAATTACCTGTGTTGTTTTGTATTGTATTTATTATTATAAGAGAAAGAGCCACTTGTTGGACTGAAAGGGGAAACTGTAGAGGGAAATAAGATATACCTTAAACTTAAAAGAAAAAAAAGGGAAGAGGATTGGGGTTTGAGGGTAGGAGGGTGGGACTGGAGGATGAATAAGTAGGGGACTGTGATTGACATGTAACTTGACGAAATAAAAATTAAAGGAAAAAAAATTCCACCACAGAACTCCTACAACTGATAAATATGTTCAGCAATGTGGCTGGATGCAAAATTAATTTAAAAATATCACAAGTACTTCTTTATACAAAAGATAAATGTGCTGAGAAGGAAATTATGGAAACAACACCCTTCACTATTGCTACAAATAATATAAAATACCTGGGGTTAACTCTAACCAAGCAACTGAAAGATCTTATATGACAAGAAATTCAAGTCCTTGAAGAAACAAATTGAAGAGGACATCAGAAGATGGAAAGATCTCCCATGCTTTGTATCCTTTTAATTTACGTTATATCTTTTTCCCCACAACAACTCTCCCCCTTTACTCCAATAAAGGGCTCTTTTTCTTACAACAATAAATACAATACAAAACGGTAAGAACAATTAGGCCACAACTATGAAAATTATAAGGTATAACATACATTCCCAAAGTTCAGTCCATATGCATTTGGCAACCGATATTAATATTCTATTACCTATCTTGCTCAATGAGTTTAAAGTTCTATACCTAACTCATTTTCCATCCTAACTTGCATTACCAACTTAAAAACATCTTCTTAGACCTAGAACATCCTTTTAATTCCTAAACCACTTAAAATTTAACTGTGAGACTATAATTATGTAGTCTCCAACCACATCAGAGACCTGAGAAGGATGAATATATCTAATTAAACAGGAAGTGCAGAGCCAGCAGCTTCTGAAACTAAGACAACTGGGTTCCTGGACAGTCCTCAATCTCTCTCCATACATTAGATCATCTATCTTTAGGCTTTGGGCCCAGTATCTCTAACAGACATTAATTGTAAAGCAGGAATTATGGAAGACTTGCTTACCCTGTCTTGGAAGACCTAGGCTATTGACTTACCTTCTTCCAAGTTTTGTCCTTTTTGGACAGCATTCTGACTACTATTGAAGCAAGGGATTTCTCTTGCTCAGTGACAAGCTTCCTACTAGTGCTTTTTCAGGGTAATTCTCTCAGTAAATTTTCAAAGTATTTTTGTTTATGACTTTATGGCTTAAGTTTTGTTTACAACCATGTGAGAACATTCCTCTTTAGCCTAATATTTTGAGAATTGTATTTTTTTCTTAAATGGAAATCATGAACTTACTACAATTAAGTTAACCAAACCCAGATTGGTGAACATTTACATCATTCTAAATGTGTTTACAATTTTATTAATATTGTAAGAAATAATTCTTTAAATAAATCAGTGCTCCTCAGAATAAGTTCTTGAAAGTAGAATGCAATCTGTCTGTCTAAAACTGTCCCAGGAATCAACTCTAGGTTAAAGCAAACAAACAAAAACTCTTCTTTCTTTACCTTGACTGTTCTTAGGTAGTCTCTCATTTCTGTCCTGTCCTTAAGTTCTATAAATCCATTCAGAAAATATCTGTTCTCAAAATTGTCCTTTACAAGCTGTGTTAGCTATATGTCCACTACTCTCCTCAGCACTATTGAAGAAAAAACAAACATAAATAAAATAACACATCAAAACCAATCAAGTGGATAGGTTTAAGAAAGATACCTTATAGTTAATATATATATAACTTATAGTTATTATTAAGATTCCTTATAGTTATTGTGTAATAACTCACAGTTATTATAAATTATCTTTTATAGCTTATGCTTAATTTTCTGCCTAATTATTCATGGTTTCACCCTTAAACTATATGAACTTTATCTATGTTAATTTGCTTCATATTTTTGTTCTTAATCTGTCATTTGCCTTTTGAATTGATACCTTTGAGGTTTGGGTGGTCAAATATTTGCAATATTTTACATAATTCATTATGCCATGATTTTCAAGTTTAAAAAATTCTATGTAGTCTTATTTGACATATATTGATTTTCTTCAGCTGTTTTCATTTATAATTTTAATACAGTAGATGACAAAGGTGAAGGTATCAGTAGATTATTGCATAATATACTTTTTATCATATAGAGCATTGTTTAGTCAAGAAACACTACTGGTAAACAACAACACATTGTAATTACTTTATTACTGAGTAGCTTAGAGAATATCTGTGATAGACTGCCATAGTAGCTAACAAGGTGACATGCATGCATGACTAGGAGTTTGTTGTGACATATCAGATCCTGACAGCACCCCCTATTCTACTCCAAGTAGAAGAAAAGCATCGAAGAATCTCCAGTGTGAGATGGTTGAATTAGTGGCAAGCCTATCTCTTGGCATGTAAAAACTCCTTGCTTCAACTGCAGACAGACTGCTGTCCAAAAAGGACAAAACTTGGTAGCAGGGAAATCGACAGCCTAGCTCTGCCAAGACAGGGTAGGTTAGTCCTTCATAATCCCTGCTCTACAATAAATGTCTGTCAGGGAAACAGGACCAAAAGGCTGAAGACTGATGCAGGAATGTATGGAGAGAAAATGGGAACTGTCCAGGTAGTCACTGGTTTGTCATTTCTTAGTATTGGAAGCTGCAGGCCCTGCACTTCCTATATAATCAGATATATTTATCCTTCTCAGCTCTCTGAGGTGGTTGAAGAATAGACAGCTTGAGTCTCATAGCTAAATTTTGAGTTGTTTAGGAATCAAGAGGGCGTTCTAGATCTAAGAAGATGGTTGTAATAGTGATGCAAGTTAGTATGAAAACTAAGTCAGTTATAGAACTTTAAACTCATGGAGATGGTTAGAAGGTAGAAGGTTAAAGTCAGGGGCCAAATATGTATGAACTGGACATTGGGAAGGTATACTGGGCCATTTAACTCTCATAAATGTGGCATATTTAATTCTGCTGTTTTGTATAGAATTTACTGTTATAAGAGAAAGAACGGGGGGGGGCAAGATGGTGGCGACCTACACTGACTCATTTTGAACGCGGGGGAAAAAAGAGCCATAAAAAACACAGAGTTATTGGGCACTGTGAAAAAACCGGAGGGGCTAGACACCCCCCCCCCGGGAACACTCACAGCTCCCAAGGGACTGTTAAAAGTCCCAGGGCAAGGCTCTCACCCATCTCTCACAGACACAGAAGCCACTAAACCCGGGATTCGGGAACTCGCATTTGGAGAGGCATCTGGTAAGATCGATCCCAACTTACAGCAGGCAGAATCAGGGTCCACTTGGCCATAGATCGCTGGCCTATTGGGCTCCCCACACATCAGGTTGAACTTATACCCACTTAAAAAACTTTGCGAGATAGTGGAAGACTTAGCAAGAGAACAAACAGGGGGCTCAGCGGGTGGTCCGCAGCCGCTCCTGAAGCGGAGGGCGGGAGGTTCCTAGAGAGCGCGGGAAGCTGGGAACACAAAGGTGGGAGGGAGGGGCTGAATCCCGCACACTCACAGTAGCGCAGCTGGAGTGGGAGCAGGGCTGGCAGGGCCAAATCCCCGCGAGTCCACGGCAGGTCATCTGGGGAGAGAGACAGGCGTGGGCGGGGCCAGGGATCCGTGCACCCACGGCTGAGCTGCTGGGATGAGAGGTCCACTCAGGCAGCAAGAGGATCCGGGGCTCGGGGTACCCACGGGACCCGTGGTACCCACGGGACCCGTGGTGGTGCAGACAGGAAGGGAATCAGGCACAGAGTCCATCCCTGTGGCGAGAAGCCTAGAGAGAAACCAGAAATCGGGATCATAGCTGTATCCTGGAAAATCCAGACATATTAGGTGTGGAGCCAGTCCCTGTCAGTCTCTATGAAGACAAACAAAGCCCATAGAATCTGTGCCTGGGCAAACAGGCCCATACCATCAGAACCATTACAGGCTGATAACTCAGAGTGCAACATAGGGAAGTCTGAATTGGGAGCAGTGAAACAATCCTGGTCCATTACTCACAACCTGGGAATAGGCTGCACCAACTCACAGTGCCTCTGGTGATTAAAACCACAGTGACCTTGAAATTCCCCTGTAAGCAAGGACAGATAGCCAAGTAACTCGTCCCCTGCACAAAATCATCCACTGTGGTTCCAAGCACAGAAAACAGACAGCTAAATGCATCCAATGGCGAAAGGTCAAAAAAAAAAATAGAAATCAAGGAATTATGACTCCAACAAAGCAAAACCATCCTAGCTCATCCAATTCGGATGACCACACACCAACAGAAACACATGAAAACATTGACAATTCTGCATTATGGAAAGTGATAGAGTCCTTGCAAAAAGAACTTAAATCTATGAAGGAATTCAAAGAAGCCACAATTCTACAAATCAAAACAAGGAACAACACCATTAAAGAGCTCCAAGCCAAGGTGACAGAGCTTGAACAGGAAAAGGAAAAAGCCATGAAAGATTTTCACACAAAAACAAGCAAGCTGGAGAAGGAAATGTAGAAAACGAACAAAACCATACAAGACATGAAAATAGAAATAGAAACAATAAAGAAAACACAGTCAGAGTTAAAAGAGGAAGTGGAGAACCAAGGGAAGAGAACAGGAACTACGGATGTGAGTATCAACAATAGGATGCAAGAGATAGAAGACAGGATCTCAGGCATGGAAGATTCAGTGGAATAAATCAGTACAACATCCAAAGAAAATGAGAAGGCTAAAAAATCTCTCACCCACAACATCCAAGAAATCAAGGACTCAATGAAAAGACGGACCTAAGAATTATAGGTATAGAGGAAAGAGAGGACTCCCGACTCCAAGGTCCAGGAAATATCTTCAACAAAATCATAGAGGAAAACTTCCCAAACCTGAAAAAAGAGATGCCAATAAAAATCCAAGAGGCTTACAGAACACCAAACAGATTAGACAAGAAAAGAAACTCCTCTCGCCACATAATAATTGAAACCCCAAATGTACAGAACAAAGAAAGAATATTAAAAGCGGTAAGAGAAAAAGGTCAAGTCACATACAATGGCAGACCCATCAGAATTACACCTGACTTCTCCCCAGAAACGTTAAAAGCTAGAAGGGCCTGGTCAGATATACTACAAGTCCTAAGAGATCATAGATGCCCAGCCAGACTACTTCACCCAGCAAAACTCTCTATCAACATAGATGGAGAAAACAAGATATTCCATGACAAAATCAAATTTAAACAATATCTACCCACAAACCCAGCCCTACAGAAAATCCTAGAAGGAAAATCCCAACTCAGAGAAGAAAACTCCACCCAAGAAAACAAAGGGAATAGAAAACCCATCAGCAACTAAACCAAAAGAGGCACAGGACCACCGCCTATACCAAACTAATGGGAAATAACAACCCCAGGTCACTAATATCCATCAACATCAATGGACTCAACTCCCCAATAAAAAGACATAGGTTTACAGAGTGGATCCGGAAGGAAGACCCTTCCTTATGCTGTATACAAGAGACACATCTAACTACGAAAGATAGACACTACATCAGAGTAAAGGGCTGGGAAAAGGTTTTCCAAGCAAATGGACCCAGGAAGCAAGCTGGAGTAGCCATCCTAATATCAAACAAAACAGACTTCCAACTGAAGTTAATGAAGAAAGACAAAGAAGGGCACTATATACTCATTAAAGGGAATATTCATCAAGAGGAAATTTCCATACTGAACATCTATGCCCCAAATACAAAGGAACCTACTTTCATAAAAGAAACACTTCTAAAACTTAAAGCTCACGTCGATCACAACACATTAGTAGTGGGAGACTTCAACACCCCACTCACAACAAAGGACAGATCATCAAGACAGAATTCAAACAGAGAAATATTGAGTCTAACAGAGATCATGAAACAAATGGACCTAATAGATATCTACAGAATGTTTCACCCAAACACAAAGGAATACACCTTTTTCTCAGCACCCCACGGAACCTTCTCCAAAATCGACCACATAATTGGTCACAAAGATAGTCTCAATAGATACAAGAAAATTGAAATAACACCTTGTATCTTATCAGACCACCACGGAATAAAGCTGGTGTTCAACAGTAAAAGAATCAACAGAAAGCCTACACACACATGGAAATTGAACAGCTCCTTACTGGATGGCCACTGGGTCAGGGAAGAAATAAGGAAGGAAATCAAAGACTTCTTAAAATCCAATGACAATGAAGACACAACATACCCAAACCTATGGGATACATTGAAAGCTGTGCTACGAGGAAAGTTCATAGCACTAAGTGCTTCCAAAAAGAAAATTGTGACAGCTCATATTAGTGAACTAACAGCTAAGCTGGGTGAATTGGAAAAAAAGAAAAAAACACTCCCAAGAAGAGCAGAAGACAGGAAATCATCAAGCTTAGAGCTAAAATCAACAACTTAGAATCAAAAGGAACTATACAAAGAATCAACGAAACCAAGAGATGGTTCTTTGAGAAAATCAACAAAATAGACAGACCCCTATTCAAATTAACTAAAAGGCAAAGGGAAAGAACACAAATCAACAAAATCAGAAATGAAAAGGGAGAAATAACAACAGACATTGAGGAGATCCAGAAAATATTCGGGCATTACTTTAAAAATCTATATTCCACTAAATTTGAAAACCTAAGCGAAATGGACAATTTCCTCGATAAATTCCACCTACCAAAACTAAATCAAAATCAGATTAACAGCTTAAACAGCCCAAGGAAATAGAAACAGTCATTAATAATCTCCCAACCAAAAAAAGCCCAGGGCCAGATGGCTTTAGCACGGAATTCTACCGGACCTTCAAAGAGGAACTAACACCATTACTTTTCAAACTCTTCCACCACATAGAAACAGAAAGATCACTGCCAAACTCATTCTATGAGGCCACTGTCATTCTTATTCCTAAACCACACAAAGACCCAACAAAGAAAGAGAACTTCAGACCAATCTCCCTCATGAACATAGATGCAAAATTACTTAATAAAATACTAGCAAACCGAATTCAAGAACACATCAAAAGTATCATACACCATGATCAAGTAGGCATCATCCCTGGAATGCAGGGATGGTTCAATATACGCAAGTCTATCAATGTAATTCACCACATAAACAAGATGAAAGAAAAAAACCACATGATAATCTCGCTAGATGAAGAAAAAGCATTTGACAAAATCCAACACCCCTTCATGCTAAAAGTTCTGGAGAGAACGGGCATAAAGGGGCCTTACCTAGAAATAATAAAGGCAATATACAGCAAGCCAGTAGCCAACATCAAATTAAATGGAGAGAAACTTGAAGCATTTCCTCTAAACTCAGGGACAAGACAAGGATGTCCACTTTCACCATATCTCTTCAATATAGTACTTGATGTCCTTGCTAGAGCAATAAGACAACTAAAGGAGATCAAAGGGATAAACATTGGAAATGAAGAAGTCAAATTATCCCTATTCACAGATGATATGTTAGTATACATAAGCAACCCCAAAAACTCCTCCAAAGAACTCTTACAGCTGATAAACAACTTCAGCAAGGTGGCTGGATACAAAATTAACTCAAAATATTCAGAAGCCCTTCTTTACACAACAAACAAATATACCGAGAAAGAAATAAGGGAAACAACCTCCTTCACAATAGCCACAAACAACATAAAATACCTGGGGGTAACTCTAACCAAGCATGTAAAGGACCTATATAACAAGAACTTCAAGCCCCTGAAGAAAGAAATGGAAGAGGCCTTTAGAAGATGGAAAGATCTCCCATGCTCATGGATAGGTAAGATCAAAATAATAAAAATGGCTATCCTACCAAAAGCAATATATAGATTTAATGCAATTCCTATCAAAATACCAACACAATTCTTTATAGACCTGGAAAAAGCTATTCTCAACTTCATATGGAACAACAAAAAGCCAAGAATAGCTAAATCAATCCTGTCCAATGAAAAAACATCTGGAGGTATCACCATCCCAGATTTCAAGCTGTACTACAGAGCAACAGTAATAAAAACAGCATGGTACTGGTATAGAAACAGATCAGTGGATCAATGGAATCGAATTGAAGACCCAAACATGGATCCACACACCTATGGCCAACTAATCTTTGACAAAGAAGCCAAAAATGCACAATGGAAGAAGGACAGCATCTTCAACAAATGGTGCTGGTCCAACTGGATGTCCACTTGCAAAAGAATGAAATTAGACCCATACCTATCACCTTGTACAAAACTTAATTCCAAGTGGATCAAAGACCTTAACATGAGGCCAGCCACACTAAAGATTCTAGAAGAAAAAGTAGGAGAAACCCTCGAACTCATTGGCACAGGTGACAACTTCCTGAACAGAACACCAACAGCTCAGGACCTGAGATCAACAATCAATAAATGGGACCTCATGAAACTGAAAAGCTTCTGTAAGGCAAAGGACACTGTCATTCGAACAAAACGGCAACCAACAGACTGGGAGAAAATCTTCACCAACCCCACATCTGATAGAGGGCTATTATCTAAAATCTACAAAGAACTCAAGAAACTAAATGCCAAGAAACCAAATAATCCAATCAAAAAATGGGAGATGGAGCTAAATAGAGAATTCACAAAGGAGGAATCCCTAAGGGCTGAGAGACACCTGAAGAAATGTTCAACATCCTTAATCATCAGAG
>CAJQZJ010015614.1:0-13112 GCA_907164525.1 Lophiomys imhausi
TATTTGTTATGAATCTGTGTTTGAAAAATGTACCATAAATAGTTCTCTGCTTTCACCAAAAAAAAAAAAAAAAAAAAAAAAACTTTGTCAGGCCAGCATAGATAGCCACATCTGGTTAGGGCTTAAAGGCTCCATTAGTACTACCTGAGTGCTGTGTGTTCACTGGATTTGAAACAATCACAGAAGAGAGAGGTGCCAAGGATAGGCATTCTGCAGTTACAAAGCAATTGGCACTGGTCCTAGTACAAGCAGGAGTTCATGCTGGTATAGCTTGGACTATGTACTAAAAATAGCCATGTAGACACAGTGAAGCAGACCTGTAATCCTAGCTCTTGGGATGTACAGGCAGAAGGAACAGAAAAAAGTTCAAGATCATCCTAGGGTACACAATAAAGTTGAAGCAAGCCTGCATGTAGCCTGTCTAAAGAAAAGTGAAGTGAAGTGGAGTGGAGTGGAGTGGAGTGGAGGAAAGAGGAGGGGAAGAGAGGGGAGGGGAAGAGAGGGGAGGGGAAGAGAGGGGAGGGGAAGGGAAGGCCCGAAAAATAACAGGCATACAACCAAACACTTGGTAGCTATTTCATACATACTCCAATTCTTCATCTTCTCTGAAGTCTCTGTGGCAGAAATATTGAGATAGCATACATATACTCAAGGAGCACACAAATATGCATATGTGTGTGAGTGGGTATCCATGAATGTGTGAGCAGGGGTTACTCACTATGGACGTCCACTCGGGAAAGTGGGCATCGGACTTACATTGCTGGGACTGACCAAGGCATGCATAACAAGAGGAAGATGAAGGGTAAAGAAGGCCTGGCAGAAAACCTAGGGGACATCAGTTGTGTACGATATAGAAATAAGCTACTGAAGAGCAAAGTTTAGGGAGGCTGGTACCCCGTGTCCCTTCCGAGACTCTGCCTGGAACTTCCTAGACCATAAACTCTGAGTCCCCCAAGGAGCTCCACCAGACAGCTGGGGAATGGAAAACCAAGCAAATGGTAGCTACACCGACTCAAGAACACTCTCTGGGAATAGAAGTTATAATATTATCTTTCTTCTCTTCTTGCTTTTTTTCAAGAAAAAAAAATCCACTGAAGCTTTTCCCAAGAATCCTTTGTGATTCTGTCTCTGGAATGAAAAAGAATATCTTGTTCTGGTTCTCCACTCCCTGAAGTCTTTTTTGAAGCTTGAAAAATAAATAACCCGTATTTCAAAGACCCAGGGTACATTCTTCATGTAACTGGCTAGAAATTCATGGAGAAAAACACTGCCTTCTAACTGTGAGATGGCCCCAGGTGGACAAGGTTCTGGAAGTTCCTGGAAACGGCCTATGCAGTAGCAGAGAGAGCCTTTCATCTTGACAGACCAGCACTCAGAGCCAAGCCCACTTGAGAGAAGTTGGGGGCTCACAGAGTTCATTCCTTGGGAACTGGGACAGGGATAGCAGCAGGTGTGTGGAACACGGAGGAAGCACCTAAGTGCACCTCAGACAACACCTCCACCTGCCCACTTGTGCACCTGCCCACCTGTGCACCTGCAGTCCACGCACAGCACCGCAGCTGGAATGCCATCACCCTCTCTTCCTAACAGATTTAATTCAGAGGTTAGGTCCCTGTCAACCACTGCATTTCCACTCTGCCCTCCCTTTTCCTCTACCCTTGCTTCCAGCATGATATCTATCTACTATAGATTTCGCACTCTATAGTAGATACTAGAGCTACATGCAAGCTAGTTTCTCTGCAAAACTGAGATCCCTGGCCTTAGAAATTAAATATTAACCTAGTGTGGTGGCTCATGCCTTTAATCCCAGCACCCAGGAGGCAAAGGCAGTCAGATTTCTGTGAGTTTAAGGCTAGGTCTACAAAGTGAGTCCAGGACAGTCAAGTATACACAGAGAAACCCTGTCTTGAAAAACAAACAAACAAAAAAAAAAGTTACTTCTTATCCATATGTAACTCCCTATTGCTTATTAGACCAGGACACACAGAAATCACACAGACTAAATACCTATCTCTTTAGAATAAGGGATCAGAATTAGGCATCACTATAGCTATTTTCTTATTTTAAGATCTACAAACAAAGGGGTTTAGAAAAACTATACAAGGTAAGAGGGAGAGGAAACAGAGGTCCTGCTTGCAATTATTTTTCATATTCATCAACACAGCTTATCCTGCACCCTCTCAAACCATGAAGATACCCTGTTATCTATCAGGTATACTATAACTCATGAAGATATACAGCATTTGCATGCTAAGTCTGGAGTTGCATTCAATAGAGCCTGTTCTATAGCTCAGGACAAGTGGCAAGTTTTTATATCAGTCTCCTGAAGGCAGCAACAACAGCAGGATAACCACCCTAAGATTAAATTCACAAAGACAAGTGGGAAGTGTTATAATGGGTCAATAGAGTGGAATACACAAGTACCTGTGCATCTACATTGAAACTACATATAATATATGCATACTTGAATAATAATTGGAAAGAAAAGTCACTTTATATTACTCATTACTCAGTAGGCGTTCCCTAAACCCCTCTTCACTATTATTTTCAATGGCATCTGGCTAGTTGAGGAGAGGCCAGGTAGGATTGACATGAATATCAGCTGAAACAAAGACTACTGTAAACTCCAAGGACTTGCATACCCATGAAGTAGTGGTTGTGGTGGTCTGAATGAGAACCTCCTGTCATAGGTTCATATTTGAATGCTTGATCCCCAGTTGGTGGAACTGTTTGCAAAGGATTAGGTGTGGCCTTGCTGAAGACATGTATCACTGGGTGTAGGCTTTGAGGTTTCACACCTTGAGTCTCAGAAGAGACTTTAGACTTGTAAATAGTGCTGAAACTGTGAAAGACAATGGGTACTTTTTAAGTTGGACAGAATGCATCTTGCATTATGATATTGCTACACATCTATGGGGGCCAAGGAGTAGAACGTAGAGGTTTAAGTGAAAATGGCCTCCACAGGCTCATATATTTGAATTGTTGGTCCCCAGCTGGGAGACCTGCTTAGGAAAGATTAGGAGGTATGGCCTAGTTGAATAAAGTATGTCTCTGGGGGTGGGTTTGAGGTTTCAAAACATAGTGCCAAGCCCGGTCTAGCTCACTCTCTTCCTCTAACCTGCAGATTAGATGCAAACTCTCAACCACTGCTCCAGCATCATGCCTATTGCCTGCCTGCTGTCATGCTCCTTGCCATAATGGTCATGGATTCACCCTCTGAAACTGTCAAAGCTTTCTTTTATAAGTTGCCTTGGTCACAGTATCTCTTCAGAGCAACAGTAAGGTTACAAAAACACAAGGAAAGCCATTCAGTGGAGGTGGACAAGATGTCCTGGTCTTACCCATTGTCCACACTGGTGTGGACTGCCCCAACAACACCTTCCAGGACCTGGAGGGGGTCACGTGACCCACAGAGTTCAGCACTGCCACCACTGTGACAAGAAAGAGAACAATTGAATCAGAAGAGGTCAATCAAAACTCAGAAATACACTTTCTGTTGTCACACTCATGTGAACTCAGTTGGATTATGGAGTGGGGAGGTGCTTGCTCACAACTCTGTGTGCTCAGATTGAAGAGCTAAGGAGGGAAAGCTTTGCTCCCTTAAGAGTTAGTTCATGGTCTAATCCATGCATATGTGTCTACCAGGAGAACAACACAGCCTACTTTGTCATTAAAAAGCATCTAAAAAAATTTAAGCACTAAATATGTAATAATGCTTCAAATCCACCAGTTTGATGCTGTTAATAAACAGCATTTACTTACTGTCTAGAACGCTAGCAAATTCCCAACGTGCAACAGAGAGAAAAGAAATTTTATATATGTTGTCAGAATATTTTCAGATAAAAAACCACCTGCTGGACTCAGTTACTTTCAGATCTGTCCTTTTGTACCTGTGCCTCCTACACTTAACTGAAAAGATACATGCAGAGGCCTTGCTCAACAGTGTCCTTGGGCACAGGTGACCTATCCATGTTCCGGAACCTTCCATAGCTGCAAATTTTACATTCACATTAGTCAAATGTCTTCAGTACACTGTCATTAGAATCAGTCTGAACACTCAGCCTTGATCAGAACCAAACATCTAGTAGCAGAAATGCCACAAAGACACTAAGGTTCCAATGTTTATTTTTGTAAGCTTTCTCTGGATAAGAAACAGTAATTAGAAACTAAAAGGTATAAAATATGGCAAATAAATATGTTATCACTTGGAAATGAGGGGTTCTCACAAGCAACAGCAGAGAAATCATAACAAACTGATAGAACAAAGCTTTATTAATGTGGAATTTGTTATTTCTAAAAGGAAGTGCTGCCACATTTTGTCTGTCTCTGCATAAAATTGCTAGGTACCTCAGAGCATTAATGTGAGAACTGTATGAGGCTGGGGGTAATTAAACTGATAAAGCCTCATTTGGTTTCAGTTTAGCTTCAGAAACTGACATGCATTTAATCAAAAAGTTCCTCAAGAGCAATACAGAATTACAAAGAATGCTTAAAAGGAGAATAAATTAAGTACAACTAAATCTCTTGGCCTAATTACATTATTCACAAAGTGCATGATGCCTCATAATTCCCTTAGCTTCACTTTTCTCCTTTCCAATCCTCTTGCTTGTTGTGCTCTACTGTCCCCATTTAGGGACAGAAAGCAAGAACTTCTCTGCTGCCACGCTTACCCCACTCATGTCCTCAAGTAAGCAATTACCTTACCTAAGACAGTTAGCCTATGGTGAATGGTGAACTTCCAGTTGTGACTTGAGATTCTCAAAAGAACTTCTTGGGCACCAATCTCACTGTCTCCAAGGAGGGGAATTAGAAAAGGCAGAGCTGAGTAGCCACACTGAGGCCACAGGGAAATCTGGCTCTTGGCTACCCACTCACATGCCACTTGGTCTTTCTCTTGCTTCTCTAGATAATGTGTAGAAGGGAAGGAATCCAAATGGGAATTGGCTTCATGGCATGTTATAATAGCAGTGAGGACATACACTCATGGTTCTCCATTCTCAAGACATTTTAAGTCTGAAGAGTTTGACCACTCTAAAAGTAACCTCTCGGGTTTGTAAATATTTGAAAACAGGACATACTTCTATATGACTAGGGATAGTTTAGCTTCATAATGAATATGGGGTGGGTACAACTATTGGCAAAATATTATCTTAAGTCTTCCACAGTGATTACTTTATAGCTTACCTCAATGCAGAAATTATTTGCGTGATTGCACTATGCACTACATCCTTGGGTGAGATGTTGACAGGACCAATGGCCACCTGTAGCAGCTGCTGAATCATCCTTAGAGGCTGGCCATCTAAACACATGGCCACAGCTTGTTCATGAAGTTTCCCCTTTTCTGATCGGGACAGATCATAGAGGTAACTGTATTTCTGTAGTAGTTCCTGAAAAGGAAAAGTAATCCACACAGAAATTTTAGCAAGAAATTAAACACGTCTCTATACACAGAGCATATTTAGAAGGTCCACAAACTAAATATATTCCTATCATCAACAGCATACCAAGGGACATGAATTGACTACCAAGACCTCAGACTCAAAGTCCACATAGATTGACTGCAAATGTTTACTTGACATTAATTAATATAGTTGGCTGTTGTGACTGGAAACTTCAGCCTCTGAGAAAAGAGGATGAGCGCAAAAGGTTATTGTGAACAGGGCACTATGAACATAGCAGGAATGACATAAAAATCAGGCTATTAAAGTGTCAGGCACAGAACAGTAGGTTTTGTGAAGTGCACTGTTTTTTACTGAACTCTACAGCATGATCATCATTATCATGTTTTGAACAATAATCATATAATACCAGGTGTTATGCACATGGTATTTAATTAAATATTTCCAACAATAATCCCACAAGTACTTTAATTAGTCTCATCTCACCAAAAATATAAAGTGAAGACACTAAACAGCTAAATCACACTACCACCCAGTAAAGGAGCTGAGATTAGGACCTAGAAGTTACTCTCCACCAATGCTACACTGCTTCTCTTTAAACATGTCTGTAAGAACCAACATTACAAGAAATGACTAAGGAAGTTGACCATAAGCTGTGCTTCCCAACATGGCAAACACAGTTGCACATACTGCACATGGCCACTGCACATGGCCACTGCTCATAGCCACTGCACATGGCCACCACTGCTCATGGCCACTGCTCATAGCCACTGCACACAGCCACTGCTTATAGCCACCTCACATGGCCACTGCACATGACCACTGCTCATAGCCACTGCACATGACCACTGCACACGGCCACTGCTCATAGCCCCTGCACACAGCCATTGCATGACAGCACTGCTTTCCTGCTTCTGATTTGCTTTCCTGGAAACCCCAAACATGATGCTTCAGTTTTAAAAACTTCCACATAAAATCTGAACATTAACCAAAGTTTTAATGATATTAAAGATTTATTACCAACTTTTGTTGTGATATATTGTGTGGCTACACTTAAATATTGTCTTTTTGAGGAAGATAAAGTCCTTAAAGGCTGACTTGGATGCAGTAACCTACAGGCACAGGGTGAGTGCAGGGCATGCATGGTAGAAGATGGGCACCCTCGGTACCTGACTCTAGTAAATGAGCATTTCATTATACTCTCCCATGCTTCAAATCTTCTTTAAATCCCAGTGAATCACATGGAGCAAGCCAGGCAGTGCTAGCATCTGAACTTAAGAGAGGAAGAAACCAAGGCTCCAGAGGTGAAGGTTGTCTACTTAGCTCACCCTAAACATCAGGTGTAATCAGGGGGTTATTAACAAAGATACCTCTGCTTATTTCCCCTTAGAATTTAAAGTGCCAATTTTGTTCTTTGTGAGTGCCATTCAGTCTAACTAGCTCGTGTAGGAGACTGTATGGCTCCTAAATTGAACCAGCAGCTGCTTTTCTTAAGATACTTTCAGCCAAGAGTCATAGCACATGCCTTTAGTCCCAGCACTTGGGTGTCAAAGACAAACAGATCTCTGAGTTCAAGACCAACCTGGTCTACATAGAGATATCCAGGAAATCTAAAGCTACACAGTGAGACACTGTCTCAAAAATATGTACCCCCCCACAAAAAATATATTTTTGTAACAAATATGTAACAAAGCTGTAATAACCTTGAGCCCTTAAATTGGCCCTGTTAGCTCAATGATTTCTTTCTTCCTTTTTCTTTCTTTTTTTAAGTAGAGTCTTAATACATAGGTCTTAGACTTCACCATGGGCAAGGACTCCGAAGTCTCATGGTGGTTGTTTGGGGGGACATAAGAGGCTTACTTAAAAATCTAATAAGAACTATTTGACCAGGCATCAAGTTCCTATCAGTAAAAAAGTTATATTGGAAGGATACATCAGTATAAGAGGATGAAGTATAAGCATATTTTAAAAACACTGCTGAAGCATGCATGGGAAACACGCATTTCTGATTTTTTAAAATAAACATGGTGTTAGGGCCTCTATGAGACCACCATGTTCAGCATGTGTCAATTTTAGAAATCTCTCCTCACCTGGGCACCCACCCAGTGCTCCCTCAATTCCTGCTACAGCCCCTCCCCCATGTACCTTTCCCTCTTTTCAGAAACCATTTTTGGCTCAAATTCCTTTAGAAGGAGAAATGAAACCAATAGATAATCAAGTGATAAGAGGACAAAGGCAAAGACCTGAGGACCACTTTTTCTGTCTACAACCCCATCAATGCCACTGCTCTAGTTGGGATCTTCACATCCCACAACGGGATCTGTCTTTATGGCAAGATGGGGGACCTTTTAAGAGACAGGATCCAGTGAGAGGTCAGCAGGACATTGAAGGGCAAAATGGGATTCCAGCCTTGTCTCTTCCTGTCTCACTTCTCACTGATGTGAGTGGTTTGACTCTATCACATGCTATCACAGGGCCTTTCAGCAAAGAGGCCAAGTGCTCACACTGAAACTATAAAAAGGTTTCCCATTTATAAACAATCATTTCAGGTATGTCTTACAACAGCCAAGAGCTAACACAGTTACACGGGGCTTTGAGGTGAACAGAACAAATGAGGCAATAATATCTGAGCTACAGTCGCTTGCAGGTTTCCACTTCCTACCTGCTCACTGTTCTTCAGACTGAGGATGAAGCTGTGGCTGAGGGTCTCCAGATGCGCAAGTGACGTCTCCAGGTGGGCCAGGGCATCTGCGTAGGTGACCTGAGAATCGTGGCCCTCTTGAGGGTCTTCTTCTGAATTTCTCTTCCTTGGCTTCTCTAGGAAATGCTTAACTGTCTTAATGGCCTTTCTGGTCATCTCTTCACGTGCTTCTACTGACAGCTTTAAAAAAGGCATTAAGCAAAGTCAGGAAAACAAGCCAGTACTATGCTTGACACATTTAATAAAGCAGGAGTGGGGTAGAATAAAAGTGAAATCTCAATCGGAGCTAACCAGTGATTAGCACTCCCATTGTTCTGTTGTTTCCCCCTCCTTTGAAAAAGCAGAAACAGTGCAGCACCATTTCTTCTACTCTGTTGTGAAGGCAGCCTTTAAACAATGACAATAGGCAAAAAAGTCAATCCTGGAAAGGGTGGCACTAGACTTCCTGCTGACTGTCGCCAAACTGCAAAGGCAGGGCCTATTTACGTCAGAATTTACAGTCCTGTAATACTTATTTGCTATTAAGTAAAAAAGTCAAAACGCATGCACTGCTAGATATGCTAGAGCAGTTCAGAAACTCCAGCTCTTGCTATGTGAAGACAGAAGTATTGTGAGTTTGAAGTCAACATAGGCTTAGTAGTGAGATCCTGTCTCAAAAGAAAACTAAAAAACTGAGATTGAGTGAAGGAAGGAAGGAGAGAAACACAGAGGCATGAACATTTTAAGTACAATAAGACTTAAAACTCCATTGCTGCTAGTGGGAGTGCAGGCTTGTGCAACCACTATGGAGGTCAGTATGGCGATATCTTAGAAAACTTGGAATAGCTTTGCCTCAGGACCCAGCCATACCACTTCTGGGTTTACACCCAAATGACTCCTCACGGAATCACAAGGAAGTTTCCTCATTTATGTTCATAGCAGCCTTATTTGTGATAGCTAGAAACTGGAATAACCCAGATGTCCCTCAATCAAAGAATGAGTTAAAAAACTGTGGTACATCTACACAATGGAATATTATTCAGCTATCAGGAACAATGAAATCATGCAATTTGCAGCCAAATGGATGGAACTAGAGAAGCTCATCCTGAGTGAGCTAACCCAGACTCAGAAGGATGCACATGGCATCTGTTCACTTATAGTAGAATTTTAGCTATATAGTAGAGGATATCAATACTACAACCAACACACCAAAGGGAACATGGACATAAACTTTTCATTCATTCATCCATTCATTCATTCATTCATTTAGTTATCTATTTATTTATTTATTTATTTATTTTTATTCCTTTTTTTATCCGTCTGCTTATTTGTTTATTTGTTTTTTAGTTCTCTCTCCCAGGCAATGAGACACTTTTCACTGGTGGTACTGCCTCGTAGACCTCCAAAATGTGAGGAGGCTCTTGGCCCTCATATGACCTCTGAACTGGGGTGAGAGACTGTTATATAGGGACACTCCACTCCAGAGAAATGGGATGGAAGGGTTAGGGGGTAAAGAAAAAAGTGAAATGTAAAGTTTCAGCCTTTTGCTACTAATTGTCATAAACTGTTTAGGATAATTAAGAAATGCAAACTAATGGTCATGCAAGCCTGTCATTGTGTTAGGTACTATGACAGCCTATTATAGTTATTTTCTAAGCTAATCAGAAATGAAGTTACTAACAGACAAGCAACATCTGCTTACCCTAATAGAAGAGATAGACAGGGCCTCTTCAAAAACCTCAAGAGATCTGCAGAATATGGCATTCAAAGATGTTCTCTTAACTTTAGATTTTTTTGATATCAAGACATGTCAACTCCTGACAGCACCCCCTATTCTACTCCAAGTAGAAGATGAACATCGAAGAATCTCCAGTGGGAGATGATTGAATTAGTGGAAAGCCTATCTCTTGGCATGAAAAACCCCTTGCTCCAACTATAGGCAGAATGCTGTCCAAAAAGGACAAAACTTGGAAGCAGTTAAGTCAACAGCCTAGCTCTGCCAAGACAGGGTAGGCAAGTCCTTCATAACCCCTGCTCTAAAATCAATGTCTGTCAGAGAAACGGGGCCAAACGACTGAAGATCGATGCTGTAATCTATGGAGAGAAAATGGGAACTGTCCAGGCAGCCACTGGTATGTCATTTCTTAGTTTTGGAAGCTGTAGGCCCTGTACTTCCTATAAAATTAGATATATTTATCCCTCTCAGGTCTCTGAGGTGGTTGAAGAATAGATAGCTACAGTCTTATAATTAAATTTTGAGTTGTTTAGGAATCAAGAGGCTGTTCTGGATCTAAGAAGATGTTTTTAAAATTGTGATGCAAGTTAGTATGAATGTTGAGTTAGATATAGAACTTCAAACTCATGGAGTTAGATAATAGAATGTTAAAGTCAGGGGACAAATACATATGGACTGGACATTGGGAATGTATGCTAAGCCATTTAACTCTCATAATTGTGGCCTATTTGTTTCTGTTGTTTTGCATTGTATTTATTGTTATAAGAGAAAGAACCATTTGTTGGACTGAAAGGGGGAGCTGTTGGGGGGAAAAAGATATACCTTAAACTTAAAAAAAGGCGGTTGGGTGGGTTGAGGCGGAAGAGAGTGGCAGGATGGGACTGGAGGGGGGGAGTAGGGAGGGGATTGTGATTGAGATGTAACTTGAAGAAAAAAAAATGAAGTTAAAAAAAAAGACTTAAAACTCAAAAGCAATCTAATTGACAAGATTCACAGTAACTAGCCTAAAATGAATCACTGGCTAGCATATTATAGCTATTAAAATCAGAACTGTAAAGTCACTAGAGCAATTTTACAAAGCGCTTCCACAAAACATTAAATTTTAGAAATCAGGATATAAAATCGTCACTACCATACATTAAAATTTAAATTATATTTACACACAAAATAAATTTTATATGTATTCTACATTTTCTGTGTATATAAAATGTATATACAATATATGTAAAAAATATCACTTTGGCCATATATATATAGTACAAATATAAATTATATATAACACTATACATATTAATATGTGAAATAAATATTAGTGACAAAGTGTTCCAGTTCTGAGTAATGTCTTTCCTCTCCCTTTTCCTTGTTTTGTAACAGTGTTGTATTCATTCACTGGGTCCCTGACACAAGGCAGCCTCTGGGTGAAGTCTGCAGTTCTTATAGTTTCCTAATAATATTCAGCACATTCTGGTCATTCCCTTCAAGAATACAAAAGATAAAGTCCAGCTTCGCCCTCTATGATGGAGGCACATCTGGTGCCTGCCGATGAGTCCCAACATTCCATCTCCTGTTGACTGCTCAAGCTCATTTTTCCTATATCCTCAAATGGGCTTAGTTTTGACTTAGAAAACAAATAAACAAAGAAAAATAAAAAAACCCTATAAACCAAACCAAACAAAAAATAAATGCCATTGACAACATCTTGAATTTCCCTGTTCTTATGACTGGTCATTGATGAGTTTCTGACGGATGGAAATGAGCTCAGACGCACAGCATCAGTGACTCCACTAGAGAGTGAACGTCCCCAACCCTAACTGCAGGCTACCTCAGAGAATTAGCATGAACGATGGCAGCTTCTCAATTCTACAGAAATACTAGTTAAAGTTACCTTAGCGAAGTACTGTTTCCACTGAACTGCAGTAAAATTCTGCTTTGTAGTACAGTTCTGAAGTGCATTCTGTGGCCTCTCTTCCTCCTGGCCTTTGCTACTAAGCAAAGGCACAACACTATAACAAGAAGCCTCTACCTCAGCAGTTGTCAACCTGGAGGTCATGACCCCTTTGTCAAACCTCTATCTTGGAAAATATTTACATTATGATTCATAGCAGTAGCAAAACTACAGTTATGAAGTAGCAATGAAAATACTTTTATAATTGGGAGTCACCAGAACATGAGTAACTGTGTTTAAAGGGTCAAGCATTAGGAAGGTTGAGAACCACTGCTCTAGCTGGACAGGTTTAATTGTGGCACTGGCTGTGACTCCCAGTCAATAGTGCACTCCTCTCCATAGTTTAGAAATACAAGACACCACAATGTAGGCCCCAGTGCAAGAGGAAGCTCTTAGCCCTCATATGACTGTCGAACTGAGAGGGGCTGATAGGTAGGGACACTCCACATCGGAGAAGTGGGATGGGTGGGACAAGGAGGAGAGGATGGGAGGGGCGGAAGGAGGGCACTGTGATGGAGATGTAACTTGAAATAATAAACAAACAAAAAAAGAAATACAAGGCACTACAGCTATACCTATGGTTGCTCAGCAGACCATCCCTACCTCCACGCTGTACATGCAGTCTTGAAAGGTTAACAAAAATGAAATTTTAATCCCATGCACGGATAAAGCACATTCAAGAGACTGAAGGAGGAAGACCAAAACGTGACCAGTTTGGCCTCCATACTAATACTCAAGTGGAAGGGTCAGATTATTGAATATGCCCTTATACCTTTGTATATTGATACAAAATTAGTAGTATATTTGGCTAAAGTGGTATTGACCATTGTTTATTGTGCAAAAATAAGATTGTATTGGACTACGTCGGTATTGATATTTGTATATTGATACAAAATTAAGATTATAGTTGGCCACAATGGTATTGACCCTTGTATATGGACACAATATTAAGATTGTATTGGGCCACAAAGGCATTGATCTTTGCATATTGATACAAAATTAAGAGTATATTTAGCCACATTTGAATAGATCTTTGTATATTGATACAAAATTAAAGGTAACGCTTCCTAATGGTATCGTACCTAGAGATACTTAAAAATGAAATGTGAAGCTCTGGCCTCTTGATAACAACCGTCTTAAACTGTTTAGGATAATTAAGAAAAACAAACTCCTAGTCATGCATGCATGTCACCTTGTTAGCTACTATGACAGTCTATCACAGATATTCTCTAAGCTACTCAGTAATCAAGTTGTTAAGAGACAAGCAACATTTGCTTATCTAAATACAAGAGATAGATAGGGCATCTTCAAAAACCCCAAGAGATCTGCAGAATATGGCATTCAAAGATGTGG
>CAJQZJ010015665.1:0-14823 GCA_907164525.1 Lophiomys imhausi
ATAAATAAGAGTTAAATAAATAATAATTTAAAAGTTCGGTTTCAAGGAGTAGAGGGAAAAAGCCCATAAATCTTCTGCCGAGATAGGGTAAATTAGCAGCAGGGTTTGTTTAGGTAACATACGTTACCCCTCGTGTCTCTTCTTCCTCCTTTTCCAGTGATGTCTTGCCTGTAGTGGGCCAGACATTCCTTGAGGGTACCCATATCAGTGTGGTCATTCCCTGTACAAAGATACCAGTATAGTCTTGCCTTTGTGTCAGTAAGGGGACAAGTGATTTCAGTTGGGCTGTCAAGGTATCCCTCCATCTTACAAGTGGCAGTGGGGTGTTTCTGTGCAAATAGGTCCAGTGCTTGTAAGCCTGAGTCAGCCACTTATCCTCAAAGGTGTGGAAGTTTATGTGGAGCATAGCCTCCACCACGGCCAAATGTGGGTCATGTTTGGAATCTGGAGAAGTGACCAATATCAACAGTTCCTTTAAGGTTTGATTGGATCGTTCAAATACTGCTTTGTCTTCAGGATTATATGGGATCCTGAAAGTATGGTCAATTTTCCATGAGGCAACAAATTCATTGAACTGTTGAGAAGTATATGCCAGGCCATTGTCTTTCTTTAGGACCCAGGGAATACCCATGACAAGCACAGCAGATTTCATTGCTTTAATACTATGGGAGGATTTTTTTCTCCTGCCATGGCCACAGAATACCCAAAGGAGGAGCAAGTATTCAATATCACATGGATGTATTTAAGATTGGCAAAAGGGGACTGGTATGTCACATCCATTTTCCAGACAGCATTTGGAAGCAAACCTCTAGGGTTGACAACGCTCCCATTAAGGGCCCCTAATGGTAGAGGTGGTGAACATGTTGTACAAGATCTGGTGAGGTGTTTGCATTGTGCAATAGATAACTAGGGCAGGAGTTTATGCAAGTTTTGTCTAGAGAGGTAGAACTGTTGGTGTAGGGCTCATGCTTGCTCCAATAGTTTATGATCCACCATCGTGATCATGGTGTCAGTCCTTT
The DNA here is from genome assembly GCA_907164525.1 of Lophiomys imhausi. NCBI lineage: Eukaryota > Metazoa > Chordata > Mammalia > Rodentia > Muridae > Lophiomys > Lophiomys imhausi. Next base: position 1,020 of record CAJQZJ010015665.1, read on the forward strand.
CATTTCCCCTGACCAGGATTCCTGGCAGCTTAGTATGAAATCTGATAATGGAGATAAACCAAGGAAATGCCCTGTTCTCAAGGGCCTTTTGCAAGATCTTCATAAGTACATAAATGAGATTATTAGTATCATTTATATGAGAGAATCACAGAGTCTTGATTGCCTGAACTACATATTGACTATCTGAGAATATATTAATGGGTTAGACTGGCATAGTTCAAAGATTTTTAGGAGGCCCAACAATTCACCTAACTGTACCGACCCTCGATTTGGGAGTATATTAGTGGTATCCTTTATCCCTGGCCTTTATAGAAAATAAACAAAGGTATGGGATTTTTCTACAACGCTGCTTTGGGGATTGGACTAGAACCAGGAAGACTGTAGGGCCAGATCTAAATAGAGAGATGAGGAAGTGCTGCTAAGTGCTTATTGGGGGGTGGCTGGTTGTCAAGGGTGCTGGTGAAGCCCATCACCATCTTCTGAAAGTTTAATGAATCTTCCCAAAGCATCTGGGAATATTTCATAGAGAATTGTAATATTATTCTATCAGGTTCCTTATTATAGGTTCGCCTTGTTAATGCTCTGGCTTTAAGGGTAAGTCTAAAAACAATATTAAATTTAGAGGTCACTTTATGTATGTCAGAGTGAGCTATGTGAAACTACAGAAAGGGGCCATTTTGCCATAAGGCCCCCAGAATACCTCCAAGGGTCCACATGATTATTGCTGTCAAGGTTCTCATAGGGTCATGCCTACCCAAGCTCGAGGTCGATAGATACGTCATGATCTTGTGCAAAAGGTCCATGGCCTCCTGTTTGAGTCTAACTTTTGTAGACGGCAGATCTGGGCCCTCCAAGAGGGAGAAAAATGCCTCATTTCTTGGTCCAGTATAGGTAGGAAAGGTTTTACCTAATTAATGGTCCAAGATAACTGCTACAGCTCCACGAGGCAGTAAGTCTCCTTTTGTGGAATGCTGAATGCTAATGGCCTGATTTTTTCACCAATGGAGAAACCAAAAAAGGTATAGGGAGTCTGGATCTTTTCTGGGGTCTTCCTTAACTAAGATTAATTAGGATGAGCTAACATAATATCATCAATGTAATGGACAATTAAGATGTCTTTGGGCATCCCTTGCATTGCCTCAGCAACATAAATCTGGGAAATAATGGGACTATCTTTCATCCCTTGGAGCAGAACAGTCCACTGATACATATTTGCAGGTTTTTGCATATTAGGTTCCCAGATTGTAAAGGCAAAGCAGTATTTGTCCCATTCAGCCAGAGTAATTTGAAAGACACAATCCTTTATATCCATAGCCATAGTACAATATGAGGGTGGGATAGGATTAAGGTGTGGCCACTGAGCTTGACTATCCCCATAGTTTCCATTTGTTCATTGATTGCTCTTAGGTCTTGTAACAGTCTATATTTCCCAGATTTCTTTTTTTTTTAATATCAAAAATAATAGTGTTATGTCTGCTTGTGAAGGGCTCTAAGTGACCCAAATTAAATTGCTCCTTTGCCAGTTCCTTAAGGGCAGTAAGCTTAGGCTCAAAATAGGCGACTGTTCTACCCAGATATCAGCATCAGACATCCAGACCAAAGGAAAAGGGCCAGGAAATGTGAAAGAAGCTTGTCATGGGTGTGCAATGGCCTCTATTATTGGGTGTAGTCCTTATTCTGACAACCTGAGAGGCCAAGGTCATCCTGAGCCATGATATCATCATAAAAAGCCCTGTCATCTGTTGTTAAAATGACTCCCACATCCTTAAGGATGTCTCTTCCCCAAAGTTTAGAGGGAACATCAGCGACTATAGGATAAAATGAACCTTGATTCCAATCTGGGCCTTCCAGTGTATAGGACATAGAGTTGCCCTGGTAGGCTATTGGCCACTCACATCAGTAATGGCAGGTTTGAAATTCCAGTGTAGGAATCTCAAAGCTGGTTTCAGTGACGATAGTAACATCTACTCCAGTGTCAACTAGCCCCTTTACTGGGGTACGGTCAAAAGGCACAGTCATCATTGGGGAGTGAGGGAAAACAGACAAACTCCAGAAGACATTGGACTTGGGGGGTTCCCCTCTTACTGTCAGGGCTGAGGGGTGCTCCATTTGGAGTTTAAAGCACTGCCAGGTTATTCAGCAATATGGGATTTACAGTCTCATTCCCAATGGAATTCTTTATTACAATTGGGGCATTTGGTTCTATGCCTAGTATTAGGACAATTCCTGCTTAAGTGGCAGCATTTGAAACATCCCCAGCAAATTTGATCAGGGGATCCAGCCTGTTGTGGGCTAGTGTCAGAGTGCATCCTGTCACTGACTAAGGCTTCTATTGAGGCTCTTAGGGCAGTGGTGGGGCACCCTCTGGGGTCAAGGTCTCTAGTAGCAAGTACTCATTTGTGGATGACCTCATTGCAGACTGCTGCCATTGCATTGTGGGTTGAAGCATTAATTCCCTCCCAAGTTAAGTGCTTGATCATCATGTATCTTCTGCATCATCGATCCAACCTATGTTCCACCACCTCAGTAACTCTGGAGAGAAAGTCAATAAACAACTACCCCATTGTTGAAACAGGTTACAGAAATAGGCAGTTGGATCACAGGGGGTGCATGCCTTCAGGGCTCTGAAGGCCAGATCAGAGAACTCTTGATAGTAAGCATGCAGTCAGATAGTGGCTTGAGAGACAGAATCCATCTAGTTGCCACACCTGGTCAGAATCTCCAGAGTGATATCAAGGCCATTCTGGAGATTGAGGTGAACTTGAGCTTCTGCCTGGTTGTTGTAGGCAGACTGCTAGTTTAAGAAGACAGCAGTCTCTAGGACTGCTTTGACAAGGTCGTACCAATCATAGTGGTTCTGTAATTGTATGAACCATTGGTTCAGGACTTGCTCAAAATAGGGGACGTCAGGTCTCAATTCATTGGCAGCCTTTCTGATAAGAGCTAGGTCAGTCTAGGGGTGGGAACACATGGCCGATTAGCTGCGGTCAGGGCCAAAGTTCACCAGGAATGTCTTGGCTTGTGTCCCAAAGCCTGGAGGGGGAACATAGGGGACAGGAGGAAGCAAACGGGAGGAGGCAGATAGGGCATGAGGAGGGGAGCTGAAGCTAGGATGGGGGCCAGTTCCATCACAGGGGTGTGGAGTTCATGCCATCGGTATTACAGAAGCAGACTGTTAGTCAGTAGGAGAAGAGCAGGGTTACCCCACAAGTGGGGGGTGGCTTAGCCAGGGTGGGGGAAGAAGCACCACTCTCTTCTGCACAATACTCCTCAACACTCTCCTCCATGTCCCCAACGTCTGGGGGAGGGAATGTTATGGACAGGTTGACACTGGCCTGCTCTTAGAAATGTTTATTATGGGGAGCAATCACTTCCTCAGGAGAGGAGTATTTCAAACTAGCAATGATGCCCATGAGGATAGGAAAAAATAGATAAGTGGGGTAATATCTGACTGCACTTCCCTTTTTCTTGCTAAAAAAAAAGAACCTGCATCCATAAGTCAGCATCCCACATGTTCTCAGGTGAGATCCATGGGGCCAAGATGGAGGCCTGGTTCTAAAGGCCTTAACATGTCCTGATTTAACTTTAAGGCCTCGTGTTACCAAAAGAGATTTCCGGACCCTAACTTAGAGTTCCTTACATTGCAACAGGAGGTTGCCCATGATCAGGTAATACACACAATGAAAACTAGGGGAACTGACAAAACAAAGAGAAAGGAAAGATGTTTGTTGGACCTGAGAGTCTTGTGCTTAGATGGAGAATACCGTGATTTGTTTGCCATGGCTGCATGCCCACCTGGTGTCATTGTCTCAGGATAAAAAAGGCCATTGGGGGGGGGGCTGATCGGTGGTTCTTTCTCCTGGAGGGTCAGCTTGCATGTGGAGAAGCTGGGCAAACTGAAAGTAAAACTGAGTGTGCCTTCCTAACAAGACAAACCAACAAATCAGCAAAGGGAAGAAAGAGAGGACCCTCGTGCTTAGCACTCTCTGGGGCAAAGAACATGGAACATAAAGGGGCCAACTCACCAAAGGGACACTGAAGGGGACACCTGCCCCTGCCCCTGATGAAGAAAGGGTCCCAGAGATGGGCACTCAACTAACAAACATCGCTGTTCAATGCAGCCCCCACAGCAAAAGGCGAAAATGGGCCTAAAAAACAATGATTATGATGAAAAAGTAGACCCTGATCCAAGCATATTCAGTGTCCATGCCTACACAGGTAAAGAGATCATGTTGGGCACCAGATGTTGCTGAGACCCAGGTCCATACCTTAGGGGTGGGGGTTGACTGGCACAGAGTCAACAATACAGACTCCAGGAGTCAGGCAAGTGGAAAAAGAAGGCTCATTTATTCCAGGAAGAGAATGTCCCTTTACACCTCCTAATTGAGTTTTTGGTCAATAGGGTCTCATGGGAACTGCCCCCCACACACAAAGAAAAAAACAGGCTATTGTTTTGACTATTAGTTGCTTTGTACAAAGTATGGTAAGACATTATTGCTGAAGACAACACCTAAATATCTCATTGAACATAGAGAATTTGAGTTGGTGCCTACCTAGAGCCTTCACCACCATGAATTAGAGTTTGTGGTACTGGAAGTTACTCGGTATGCTACCAAAGCATAAAGGTAAAACACTAACTCAGTTAAAAACCTTGCAATTTACCCTGGTGACTTGTCCTCCTGTGTAATAGTAGTACAAAGATTGTGGAGATAACCACACATCTTGTTGGATTTAAGGCCCACTCCACGAGATGGAACCCATGCCTGACATTTGGGACTAGGTAAGGCCATAGACCTATGAAAAATCCAAATATATCCAAGGTTTTAAACACTCAGCATTATTTCTGACAATATTAATCTCAAAAGGGTACAAACACCATACCAGAATGCTAGGTAAAGATTCAGGGACAATTACCATCTTAAATTCAGGAGATAAATAACATTGCCCCTAACAGCAGTCCACTGTGTCTAGTGCCTGGAAATGCTCTTTGGCTAATTTCCCTGGCCAATTTTATTCTTCTCTTCCATCACCAAAGATATTACATGTTGCATCCATTCCTGTGTTTATTTTTCTCAGGATAACAGTCTCAACCACTTGTTTCTGCTTGTTTCTCTTCACAGACACCTCTCTCAAATGCATTGGTCCCTAACACTCTTCCTCAAGATCTAGAGTTGAACATTCTCCCTACACATCAGCTCACTGAGAAGAACTCTGCAGTCTGCATGGTTTTCAAAGATGTAACCTCACCCCCCACAGTGGCTGCTATGTACTAAGGATGTTAAAAGTCTTGGAGATGGTACACATTGTTCAAATCACAGACCCAGAGTTACAACATCTTTTCCATAAGATCCAGGAATTCTTACCTCATTTCTAGGTACTTGCTATGTTACCCATAATTGGTTCCCCCAAGGTCATTGGCTAGATAGAGGTAATGAATGAGTCAATGTCTTGGTCTTGAAGTGTCTATTTTGTTTTCTTGCTACTATGCAGGTTGCTTTGATAAAAAACCTGTAATTGCCATGCTATGTACCATCAAAATGCTTCTTCTTTATACAAAAGAATTGCCTTTTCACAAGAACAGGCTATGCACATTTCAAGCAGTATAACCACCTGAAAAGATACCACTTTCCACTCTGTCATGCAGATAGCATTAACTCATTCTCATAAAGCCATTGTTGGAATAGCTGGACCGCAGCCTATAACCCATTCTAGAAAATCCCTGTAAGTTCTCTTCCTTACAGAACCCTAATACAGAGCACATCATAAAGGCCTGTAGAAAATGGAAGCAGTCACTGACCTTTTGAATATTATCAGTTAGTTATCTGTTATTCTCCATGGAGTCAATACAGATAAAGGAGGGTTATGAGCCTTCGCTATGGATAGGATTTAATGCCACATAGGTTACCAAACACATATGTGACAGCAATTCCTTATAATGAAAGCAAATACTATTGGCAATTAAGACCCATTACTTGGGTGCTGGGGCCCAAAATAATGAGATTGTGGGTCTGTCTCAATTATGTTTATATGTCCTAGAAAGGCAAACTGTTTAAAATTGTTTCTCCTGCTAATATTGCAAATGATCCTTGGCTAGCCTTGAGCCTCCAATATCTTCAACTTGCTAAAAAAAAATATTCCTTTTTGTTGGACTTAGTGGCTATCATATGCTTCCTTATTTTTGCAGTCTGGTCTAGAGTATTTCTTTGCACCACCTCTGTACTAAACATGAGCATATAAGAAATAAGGTGGGACTTTCAGGAACTGAAGGAGTCTTCAATGAATGTATTGACATGAGCACTTTCATTTCAAGGACCTCAAAGTCTCAGACACATGAGATTGGCTAGACATTGTTTGAGGCCCACTAAGGGAATGTTAAGGCCTTCCTCTAGTCAAAAATAGAGATGTGAAATGTATGTAAATAATAATCAGTCACAGCTTTCTTCTCCTGGATGGCAAAAGCCTGATATTGTCCCACATAGAAACCCCTACTCAGACGAGTTAAGCTGTCATGCCATTCAGCTGTATATAATAAACACGCTGAGTTTCCTGGGCTGCTGGTATATCTCCATCAGACCACACAACCCACATGATTCCAGATTTTATGTGAAGGTGACATTTATTCATTCCAAAAGCTATGCAGGTCACAGCACCACTAATTATCAAGTGGGAAAAAATTAAATCAAGAATCACATTCCATGGAGCTTTTAGGATTGAACAAATAGGAAATATGTTATCAAAGAAAGCCAAAGATGAGGTACACATAATTCACGAAGTCCTAATTCATAATATCCAGTTTTCCTAAGTCTTAAGATGCTACAATTTACTCCCTCACAACAGGTTCCCTCTGAAACATTCCATCTTATAAGGAGGTTTCTGAACACTCAGGAATTGACAATCAATATTCAAAAATCACTGAACCAAGAATCACAAGCAAAGTCCAAGATTATGTACATAACAAGGACTGCTAGATACAGAGGACTATAATCGATTGAGCTATATACTAGTAGTATATAGAGCTCTAGAGATATAGCTAATTCATTTATCAGCCAGGTGAGAGCTAGGATTTTGACTGATTTCTGTTGATTTTGAGTCACCTAGGATCTTGTAATATACTTGATCTATATACACTCTTATAAGTGACCTAGAAAGATAAACTCAAGGGTTTTCCAGTTTTGACTTTATCAGAATAGTTACCTAGGTTTGTCTGTCTTTATCTAGGGCGACTAGACATTTGTTCACATCATCCCCTACTCCCATGAAAAATGAAGCTCTTAGATACTTACCCTATTATTTGCCAGTCTTTAAGATCTAGACATAGGGCACAATCCCTCCACTGTCTTTTCTGGACTTCAGTGTACACAATTTTGTGTTTTTCTTCATTATTTCTACACATTAAGTTATTAGAATGTTAAAATTCTCTTTTTTAATGAAATTAAAAGCAGACTTTAGGTTTTAATGGAAAACTGGATTTCCATCCAGGTTTGATATGTTAAAAAATACAGTTTGTTTCATTTCCATTTACTCCTAAGACTACTTATTTTAGTGATTGATTTAGTTGTGAGGCGGTAAGTTGTATGTTAACATGGCAAAGCCTGGCTTGGTGTTGGACACAATATCATCTTTAATATATGCACTGTGTGATAGTGTCTAGTTTGTAAGTTTTGGAAATTCATCTCGCAATTCTGTTGAAAATATTAAAATTAAAGTATATTTTGGCTAGTATATAAGCTACCTAATTTTGTAGTCAGTAACAATTCAAATCAATCCAAAACATTTAAAGCCTTCTCATAATCTCAGATAGTGTTGATGCTACAAACATTGTCAAAGCTAGTAACCCTGGATTTAGATTTATTTACACCCCTCTCATGCCATAGTTTTTACATTATACTTTTTTGCAGCTGTATATCTATTTCTACAGAATTTCTAAAGATTGGAGTCTCATGATTCTTCATATTTAGTGCAGGTTACTTATGTAAAGCAAAAGTTTGATGTGATTTATGAAAATGATGATAGTTCTCCTCCCATGACTAAATACTAGGTGGTGATGCCTACCCTGCTATTGGAATTTAAGGCTAGAAAGTATATTAGTTAGAGTTTTATTGCTGTGAAGAGATACCGTGACCAAGGCAACTCTTATAAAGGAATTTGGCCTGTCTTCCAGCTTCAGAAGTTTCATCATGGTGGGAAGCATGGTGGCATGTAGGCAGTCATGGTGCTGGAGAAGGAGCTGAGAGTTCCACAACTTGATCCTCAGACAGTAAAAAGAGATTGTGTGCCACACTTGGAGTAGCTTGAGCATATAAAACCTCAAAGCCTACCCCCATAGTGACATATCTCCCCCAGCAAGGCCATGCCCACTGTAATCTCTTACTAGTGCCACTCCCTATGGGTCAAGCATTCAAGCACATGAGTCTGTGGGAACCATTCCTATTCTAACCATCACAAGAAGATTTCAAGTAGTAAGAATAATTCCACACCATTTCAACAATGGCTGTCTTGTAGAAATGAATACAGACAATGGATATGGGGGCAGGCAAATTGTTTATTCTTTTCCATTTCCTACATATAGCTCCTCATCTAAGAGGAGAACTGTATAAGAGAGAACTGCATAGCAAAATTGTAGAAAATAGAGATACAGAATTATAAAAGTAGAACATTGTTTTACAGAGTAAAATTATGGCTAGAAAAGGCTTCACCTGTTCACATAAAATACTATAGTATGTATATAGTCTCATCCTACACACTCAAGCAGGTATTATTCAGTTCCTAAATTGGAGGACAGTTATATGTTAACATGCAGATAATGGATTAGAAAATAATTTGAGTTGTGTATCTCCACATTAATTTTTAATTCATTAGTACCTCCCTCAGCATAACCTACATTTGTAACTAAGTACAAAGGTAATTCATAAAGCTTATTTTTTTATTGAACTACATAAGAAACACAAACAACAAAGTTTATTCTAATTCTGAATTCCTTAGATTTGCTAAACTAAAAATCATCTAATATAATACTGTTTAGAATTTTTTCTTTCATTTTTAAAATTAAAATATATTCTTCTCTCATACAATACATTCCAACCACAGTTTCCTTCTCCTTTACTCCTAAGTCATGTCAATCTCCATCTTTGCAAGATCCACTCTCCCTACATTTCCTCTTCAGAAAAGAGGAGGTCTTTAATAGAAAATAGCCAGACAGGTCAAAATAAGATATAATAAGACAATGCAAAAACCTTCATATGAAGGCTAGTCAAGGCAACCAAATCAGAGAAAAAAAGTCTCAAGACAAGGGAAAGGAGTCAGAATTGCACAAGCTCACACTGTTGGGAGTATCACATGAACACCAAGCTAATAGCCCTAGCATATAAGCAGGCCCTGTACTTTCCATTTCATTCTCTGTGAACCCATGTGAGTCCTGATTTGTTGAAATAGTGGGCCATGTTCTCCTGGAATCTTCCATTCTATTTGACTCCTACAACCCCCCCCACCACCACCATCTTCCATAGGGTTCCTTGATCTTAGAAGGTAGGGTTTGGTGGAGCCCTCCAATTTTGACTTTTCTCTGCATAATGTCTGGCTATGGATAGGTGTACCTGCTCCCATCTTCTGCTATAGAAATCTTTTTTGATGGCAACTGGACAAGGTGTTGGTCTTCCTGGTCGGGTGGGAAGGTGTTCAGGAAACCCACAACTCCAAAGCCCAGGAACCACACAGTTCTGAGGTGTAACAGTGTCCTAAGGGAAGAGTATTCTGAGACATGGGAACCAAGAAACCACACAGCTGTGAGGTGGGACCAGGTCCCAATGGAAGGACACCCTGAGATGTGGGAACCCAGTAACAACACACCTCTGTGGGGTGACAGTGTCCCAAGGGAAAGCATCCTAGGACTCAGGACCCCACAGAGGGATGAACCCAGAAGAGGAGGGAAGAATCCAGATAAGACAGCAGAGAGCTGGCCAAATAAAGCTATTATATAGGATTTTTGAGGGGGTAAAGATTTTAGGGCAAAGATTTACAGAGTGAAGATAGGTGGGATTTCAAGTGCTGACCTTGGGGGAGCTTAGAAATTGGTGGGTTTTTCTGTTCAGGGATTTGTGGGTTTCCCTCTCTGGGATTGGTGGGTTTTCCTGCTCTGGGATTGGTAGGTTTCCGGCTCAGGGATTAGTGACTTTTTGTGCAAACTTTTTTTTTTTAATAATTATTTATTAGTTCAGGTTACATCTTCATCACAGTGTCCTCTTTCCACCCCTCCCAGTCCTGCCCTCCCACACTCTACCCCCTATCCCTTCCACCACACTCCTCTGGAGTGGAATATCCCTACAGTCCCCCGCCCCAGTTCAGCAGTCATATGAGGGCCAAGAGTTTTTTAACCGAAAATTAACATAATCTAGGAAAGGTACTACTGAGGGGCTGGAGATGGCCTTTGTGAAAATTAAAGGCTGAAACTGCCATTATGACAGCAAGATGTGGGGGATGAGCCTATTAATTCATGCCTTAGGAGGTTTACACAAGCTTTAACTCAAAGCGAAACAAAACAACTTTCCTTAACTAAATTATGAATTTACACTAAGGGGTCAGATTCCTAATCCTGGTCCCTGGATGGCAGTGCAAGACCATTTAAAGCTCCCTGCTTCAGGGGAATGGCTAGTTTATACATTGTTACCAGAGAGATGTTGATTAAGCTCATAGACAAACTCCAGTTGAACATACCTCTCTCTTCCTGAGTTCCCTGTCAGCAGCAGCTGTAACTGAACCCTCAGATGCTGCTTCTTTTTCTGTGAAAAAAAACTTCCCAGTATGTTCAGACATCTGATCTCAGGTGCCAGGTATGTGGAAATTCGCCCTCAGCTGCTCTGGAGTCCTGAAGTGTTGCATTCAGGGCATCAGCATAGCCTGAAGATCTGAGTGTCCCTTTTGGAGACCACAGGGGATGGCACCCAAGGGAGCTACAGAGCTGGAGAGATGGTCCACAGAGGAAAATGTAGGAGAAGCCTAGAGGCAAAACTATAAGCAATCTAGCCTAGCTGCTGAAGCTCCACGGTAACTGAATACATTTCTGAAAAGTATACATAGTTTACAAGGTATAATTTATTTTTGATTTCTTCAAGTTACATCTCAATCACAATCCCCTCCCTACTCCCCCCTCCAGTCCCACCTTCCTCCTCCTCAACGCCAAATCCTCTTCCCTTTTTTTTTTTTTAGTTTAAAGTATTTCTTGTTTCCCCCAACAGCTCTCCATTTCAGTCCAACAAATGATTTCTTTTTCTTATAACTATAAATACAATACAAAACAACAGAAATAAATAGGCCACAATTATGAGAGTTATATGGCTTAGCAATATATTCCCAATGTCCAGTCCATATGTATTTGGCACCTGACTTTAATATTCCACTATCTAACCATCTCCATGAGTTTAAAGTTCTATATCTAACTCAGCTTTCATACTAACTTGCCTCACAATTTTAAAAATATCTTCTTAGATCCAGAACACCCTCTTGATTCCTAAACAGCTCAAAATTTAACTATGAGACTCTAGCTATCTATTCTTCAACCACCTCAGTGACCTGAGAGGGATAAATATATCTGATTATATAGGAAGTGCAGGGCCTGCAGCTTCCAAAACTAAGAAATGACATACCAGTGGCTGCCTGGACAATTCCCATTTTCTCTCCATACATTACAGCATCAATCTTCAGCCATTTGGACCCATTTCTCTGACAGACATTGATTGTAGAGCAGGAATTATGAAGGACTTACCTACCCTGTCTTGGCAGAGCTAGGCTGTCGACTTACCTGCTTCCAAGTTTTGTCCTTTTTGGACAGAAGTCTGTCTACAGTTGAAGCAAGGGGTTTTTCTTGCCAAGAGAAAGGCTTACCACCAATTCAATCATCTCCCACTGGAGATTCTTCGATGCTCATCTTGTACTTGGAGTAGAATAGGGGGTGCTGTCAGGAGCTGACATGTCTCGATATCAAAAAATCTTAAGTTAAGAAAACATCTTTGAATGCCATATTCTGCAGATCTCTTGAGGTTTTTGAAAATGCCTTATATATCTCTTATATTTAGATAAACAAATACTGCTTGTCTCTTAGCAACTTGATTTCTGAGTAGCTTAGAAAATAACTGTGATAGACTGTCATAGTAACTAACAAAATGACACATTTGCATGACTATTAGTTTCCATTTCTTAATTATCCTAAACAGTTTATGATGGTTGGTAGCAAGAGGCCAAAACTTTACATTTCATTTTTAAGCATTACTAGGAACAATACCTTTAAGAAGCGTTATCCTCGGGGGCCAAGATGGCGGTGACCTACACTGATGCATTTTGAATGCAGGAAAAAAGAGCCATGAAAAACACAGAGTTATTGGGCACTGTGCAAAAACCGGAGGGGCTAGACCCCCCCCGGGAACATTCACAGCACCCAAGGGACTGTTAAAAGTCCCAGGGTAAGGCTCTCCCTCCATCTCTCGCAGACACGGAAGCCACTAAACCCGGGATTCAGGAACTCCCATTTGGAGAGGCGCCTGGTAAGATCGACCCCAATTCACAGCAGGCAGAATCAGAGGCCACTTGGCGATCGCCCATTAGCCTACTGGGCTTCCCACACCTCAGGAAGAACTTATAGCCACTTAAGAAACTTTGCGGGATAGTGGAAGTCTTAGCAAGGAAGAAACAGGGCGCTCGGTGGGTGGTCCACAGCCGCTCGAGACATGGAGCTTCCGAGAGAGCGGGAAGCCGCCGGCAGGCAAAGTAATCAGGGTGGGAAGTAGGCTCAGGCAGGCAGGCGGGGCCAAATCTCCGCACACCCACGTCAGGACAACTGGGGAGGGAGCCCAGCGTGGGCGGGGCCAGGGATCCGCGCACCCACAGCTGAGCTGCTGGGGCGAGAGGCCCACTCAGGCGGCCGGAAGATCTGGGGCTCCATGCATCCACGGCCGAGAAGCTAGGGAGGGTGACTCACGGCTGGGCAGACAGGGAGGGAATCAGGTACAGGGGTCAGGCCTGTGGTGAGAAGCCTAGTGAGAAACCAGAAGTCAGGGGACCATAGCTGTATTCTGGAAAATCCAGACATATTAGGTGTGGAGCCAGACCCTGTCAGCCTCTGTGACGACAAACAAAGCCCACAGAATCTGTACCTGGGCAAACAGGTCCATACCATCAGAACCATTACAGGCTGATAACTCAGAGTGCAACACAGAGAAGTCTGAATTGGGAGCAGTGAAACAATCCCGGTCCATTACTCACAACCTGCGAATAGGCTGCACCAGCTCACAGTGCTTCAGGCGATTAAAACCACAGTGACCCTGAAATCCCCTTGTAAGCAACAACAGATAGCCAAGTAACTCATCCCCTGCACCAAATCATCCACTGTGGATGCAAGCACAGAAAACGACAAGAACAGACAGCTAAACGCATCCAATGGCCAAAGGTCCAAGAAAAAAATAGATACCAAGGAAATATGACTCCAACAAAGCAGAATTATCCTAGCTCATCCAATTCGGATGACCTCACACCAACAGAAACACATGAAAACGTTGACAATTCTGCATTATGGAAAGTGATAGAGTCCCTTCAAGAAGAACTTAAATCTATGAAGGAATTCAAAGAAGCAACAATTTTACAAGTCAAAACAACGAACAACACCATTAAAGAACTCCAAGCCAAGGTGACAGAGCTTGAACAGGAAAAGGACAAGGCTATGAAAGATTTTCATACAAAAACAAGCAAGCTGGAGAAGGAAATGTACAAAACGAACAAAACCATACAAGACATGAAAATAGAAATAGAAACAATAAAG
>CAJQZJ010015673.1:0-14230 GCA_907164525.1 Lophiomys imhausi
AAAAAAAAAAAAAGGCAAACAGTCAAATAAAGTGGATCCTGTCAAGCCTGGCATCAAACAGCAGGAAATATTAGAATGAAATCTTGAATTATATTTCCTTTCATACAATAATGGGTCATATCATCTGGAGTAGCCACAGAAACTAGGAAAGTAGAAAAGGACTGGGGATGGCGGACAAGAGAGGCTTTAGAGGGGGATGGCGGACAAGAGGGGCTTTAGAGGGGGATGGCAGGGCACCAGTGCTGTGGAGGGGAAAATAGAAGAGGGGGCTTTAGAGGGGGATGGCAGGGCATCAGTGCTGTGGAGGGGAAAATAGAAAAGGGGGCTTTAGTTAAGGACAGGAAAGGGAGAGAGAGGGGGAGGTTAAACAACACTAAGAATGTTTGAAAAGTGGAAGGAATCATACTACTTTATGTTTACATAAATAAAAAATATTTTATTTAATAAAGTTGTACAACTTTAATATTAACTAATTATTGAAGTTAGTAATTTTCCCTGAAAGAGCCACTGTAGTCTAACAAAATGCCTGGTATCAGGATGAGAAATATCCTTTCAAGACATTGATTATGAAGTTAAGGAGACTCCAAGACAATATATATATTGCTACTGTTGCTCTTGCTTTTTTACTGTTTCGAGGATTTGGAGGTAAGTCCCTATTGCTAAAGACAGTGCACACTTCAGGTACAGGACGTGGAGGAAATGACCTGGAAGCTTCGTTCTTGAGGATTAGCTCTCGTAGTCCTGGAAGCTGCCAAGGGAGAAAAATCACCAATAATTCTCTCCAGCCATGATGAGTAAGAAACACACAATGACATGCAGGTCAATATATCCCCAGATGTGCTATAGCAGCATTTATATCTTGAGAGAACCAATAACTGCAGGCTCACTCAATAGGAGGAAATTCATCCTGGTACTGTATGTGCATTTAGCTTACTTTCTAGGACTGATGAGCCATGGAACCTAGAGGAGAACCTACTACCATCACTTTTCTAAAGCAGTATCATTTCTAACTGCATTCCAAGTACTTATCCTTAGACCCACAAAGCCGTGTAACTCTCAGCCCTCCATCAAAGAGGTGTCTTTTTGCAGACGGAGACCATTAGAGAAACCCACTACTGGTCCAAAAAAAAAAATAACAAATGACCGTGCCATGCAAGTGGTACATCTACAACACGATCCAGACACCTAGGGTTCTGGGGACCCCATGGAAGAAGGGCCAGGAAAGTTGTAAGATCTAGAGTATCATCAGGACACCTAGTCAGAGACTGTATTATGTTGAAGATATGAATATTTGAGGTGTTGCCTTAGACACCTGCTCATGGTGTAACACCCAGAGTCAGCTAAGATTTCTTGTACAATCCTGTACCCCACCCTCGGCATCCTAGCAGCCCAGACCCAGCACCGTTCAAATTTTTTGTCTTCTTGCAATTCTGGGGTTGTTCTTCACTGTGTAAGGAATGGCATAATGAAATTTAGCAACTATGTTAAAAATTGCATGTCATTGGACAAGATTGACCTCACCCCACCCCCATTCAAGTACCTAGAGTAACTAAGATGCCCCTGTAGCAGATATTTCTATTTCATAGTAATCCACTAAAAATTTCAAGTCATTTAAATTACAAGATGTTCAATATTGAAATATCCAAATATGCAAACTCTAACTAGATTAGAGGTAGGTAGCATTTAATTGCTTTGCAAAATATAATAGAAAATGCCATGTATAAGTACGTGTAATTAATGTGTAAGGAAAGACAAGTGACAAGAGAAAGACTACTTCAGTATGATTTTTAGTGAACAAGCTGCCTTGCCACCAGCTTCCAGGGATGCTTGGCCTTGCAATGAAGCAGTATTTATCAGACAACTTTCTGGAGTCTTAAGAGCAAGAACTTTAGAAGGTATCCCAGGAGAAGCGTTAGGAATGACCTGGATATAGATTTATTTTTCTTTCTCCCTTCTAAAAAGTCTGTTTAAAAACCAAGTGACAAGGCCACCTGGAATTGTCTGCACTTCTCTAAGTGGCACACATGCTGTTTGTGGCTATGCTCATAGAGCAGCAGGCTGTTGTGACAGAGGGCACTGTGTCAGCATTAATTTACTTCACTCTCTACTTTTATGAACCAAACCAGGGAATCTTTAACCACATCTTCTTCCCTCTGCCTACTGAGTTCTGTGCAGCTGAAAGGTTTAAGTAAAAAAAGAAAATCAACAAAATACAGCACTGTTGAGATTTGTGGAACACCAAGGTCATATACACATTCTGAGCACCTGTGTCAAAGGAAATATGCAGTGATTACGAAGCATTCACTGAGTTCAGGTACAGAGTCATCAGCCAGGGTGGGTTTCATATTTAAACAACTTCATAAGAGTGGCTAGGTTGAGAAAAACCTATTTCTGACTCAATTAGGATTTATGGGGTTTATTTGTGATATCTGTTGTGTGGACCAAGCAGTATTTGCTTCATTTCGGTTCTTTGTAAAAACAAAAACAAACAAAAAACCAATATATTTCAACCTTAGTCCATTTGGGCTACTATAACAAAAATGATATAGAATAAGAAAAGTATAAACAACAGAAATGTATTTATCACAGCTATAGAGGGTAGAAAGACACATCAAGGAGCTGGAAAATTTAGTGTCCAGTGTTGAATGTGGCTTTATTTTATTTTGTACTCTAATTTTACCATGCTTAATATCTCTACCTCCCTTCTAACCCTTGTTCTTTCAAACCCCCCAACACTTGGTGGAAAAGTTAACAGGAAAGGGGATATAGGTCTCTTAGAGCTACTTCCTGCTGATTAGGGTCATCGGGTTCTTTTAGGGGCAATACCAAACTCATTAGTCAGGATATCCAGTAGTCCAGTAAACCAGCAACACCATACACAGCAAACCAGCAGCAGGACAAGCAGCAGCAGTTCAGGGGTGTCAGAAGCCAGGACCCTCGCCTCTCACCCTCACCCCCTACCTTTCCCCACCTGCACAATGTCCCCTGCAGCTTCATACTGCCTGGCAACTGCAAAGTTCAGGGTTGGCAGCTACAGATTGATTCAAAGCAGTGTACCGTGTCTTCTGAGAAAAATGGGTAGATCATACAATGTCCAGGGCACAGGCCAAGAAGATTCTGTATTTTCCCACCACCTGGCCCCTCTCACTTCATCCCCTTGTAAAGCATATTATAAAAAGGCGCTTTGCACTCAAATACATGGCTCTTGACAAGCAATTGCTTCCTTGAGTCCTTTCCCTCTCTCGCCCGTTCTTTTTACAGGTTGCGGTCCTCCTCGCCCCCACGAATTACTAGGACCCGCAGGTCAGGTCACGTGGCACCCAGTGTGG
Source organism: Lophiomys imhausi (assembly GCA_907164525.1). Lineage (NCBI taxonomy): Eukaryota > Metazoa > Chordata > Mammalia > Rodentia > Muridae > Lophiomys > Lophiomys imhausi. Next base: position 3,330 of record CAJQZJ010015673.1, read on the forward strand.
GGCTCGAGGCACGGACCCCTCCGGACGGACTCTCGACGAAGCGTGCACACGACATTAAGATTGAGCGAGACAGCGATCGTCACCCGCGACCTGTCGTCCTCGAGTGAGTCTATTTTTCATTTCCATCCCATAAGAATGGGCCATTCTCTGTCAAAGGAGGCTTCCTTCGTTAAGGACCTCAAACATACACTCAGAGATAGAGGAATAAGGGTTAAAAAGAAGGATCTTATAAATTTCTTTGTGTTTATTGATAAAAACTGTCCGTGGTTTATAATAGATGGTCCTACCATCCATCCTAAAAAGTGGCAAAAGGTAGGTCATAAATTAAATGAAATAATTAAAAATGAAGACAATACTCCTCTTCCCACGACAATTTTCTCTTTCTGGGGTATTATTAGGGACATTATTGAAGAAGCAGACAAAGATATAGGGAAACGACAGCTTTTGTCTGTTGCTGAGTACTGTTTGTCACAGTCTCGGCCTAGTTCTACCTGCCCATCTCGTCAACCCTCTCGGTCTCCGTCTCAGGCCTCCGTTCCTTTCACTCTTATAGACATCCCCCCTGAACAGGACTCCCCTCCTTCTGATCTGCCTCGCCTTTATCCAGATTTGCCTTCTTGCGAGCCTCCTCCTTTTGATTCTCCAGCTGTCTCCGATCCCCTGATTCCCTCCTCCACTCACCTTTGCAACCCTGTCCTTCAAAAATCTGCTTCCCACTGCCCTCCCTGCCTTCCTATTAAACAACATTCTTCTTCTCCTCTGCCACCCTCTCAGCCAACAGCTCTGGCCACTCTCCCCGACCCAGAACCTTTGGGCCCCGGTGATGCCGCCTCCCTTGAGGATGAAGCCGCCCGCTATCACAATCCTGACTGGCCTCCTCTCACGGCACCTTCTGCCTTTCCAACCTTCCCTATCACCTTGCCTAACTCTTTCTGATATGCGAGACTGCCTTGCTTCTCAGGTTCGTGAACTGACAGACATCCTCTGCCTCCAAAAACAAGTTTCGCGTCTCTCGGTCCTTTGTTCTTCCTCTGCCCCTCCTCCAGATTCCCTCCACCTAGCCTTTCCGGTCACCCGGTCACAGGTCCCTCCCTCGCAGGCACCCGCAGCTTCTGATTCCAAGTCCCGACAGACTCCACCACTTCCCCCAGCCCCCGGTGCTCGGCGTCCCCCCTCCTCCATGCCTGTTGCACCCCCCCTTCCCGCCTTGTGCCTGCTTCCTCTTCTCGTCCCTCTCACAAGCCCTCTCAAACATCCTGTGCCCGGCCTGAGACTGAGGCTGATTCCTCTGAGGATGAGCCCAATTCAGAAATTGATAATGAAAGCGATAACAAAGATACGACTAACCCCACAGTTTTTAAAAAACTCCATTTTAAACATCTTGAAAAGTTAAATTCGGCCATTAGAAATTATGGCCCCAATGCCCCCTTTACTCTCTCCCTCCTTGAGAGTCTCGGTGAAGGCAGATACTTAACTCCCAATGAATGGCTCACTGTCGCCCAGTCAGTCTTGACTCGGGGACGGTTCCTTTCTTGGCAGGCTGACTGGGCCAACCGTTGCAGGTCTCAGGCACAAGCCAATCTCTCGAGCACACGCTCGCCCTCCAACAAATGGACGCTTGATAAACTTCTAAGTCAAGGAAAATATGCCTCTAACCAAATACAAAAAAAAATTTTCTCTGGGTCTCTTAGCTCAGTCCTCTTCAGCAGCTATGAGCGCCTGGAGAGCCATTCCCATAAAAGGCTCTGTTCTTTCTCCCTTGACTAAGATTACTCAAGGCAATCAAGAAGAGTTTTCAGATTTTGTTGCTCGCCTCCTAGAGGCAGCTAAGAGGTCCTTAGGACCTGGCCAGGGAGAAAATAAACTTCTCCAACAGCTTGCTTATGAAAATGCTAATTCTGCCTGTAGGGCTGCCCTTCAAGGAAAATATAAAGATAAAGACTTGGATGAAATGATCCATATCTGCAGAGATGTAGATCCCTTTGCCCAAAAAGTCTCACAAGCCATCCATCTGGCTATGGGAGCAACCACTAGTGGTGGGACCACCGGGTCCGCCTGTTTCAAATGTGGTCAACTGGGTCATTTTGTTAAACAGTGCCCTCAAGGTAAACTCACAACTCTACCCCACCCTCAGCTAAGGGTAGAGTGTCCACCCCCAACGACCCCTGGCCCTCGCTGCAAGCGAGGCAAACACTGGGCTAATTCCGGCCGCTCCAAAACATATTCTGGGCAATCCCCTCCCTCCCCTTCCGGGAAACGGGATGCAGGGCCAGCCCTGGGCCCCTCAGCCAGTCTCCTTCCTGCCGGCCTCGGGGAACAGCCAGACAGGGCCACACCAAACCCTCCATCAACAACTCCCAAACCAACCTCAGCCCTCCATAGGGCTACCCCAGGGAGCGCAGGATTGGACCTCTGTGCCTCCTCCGATACAATATTAGAACCTGAAAGAGGAGTTCAGATAATCCCTACTGGTGTCTTTGGGCCTCCCCCACTCCAGATTTACTTTCTTGGGCAGAGCATCTGCCACACTCCAAGGCATTTCCATCTTCCCTTCGATTGTTGATAATGATTACTCTGGGGAAATCAAAGTGCTGGCCTCTAGCTCCAGAGGGCCTCTTCACATCCGCCCGGGACAATGCCTTGCACAGGCCCTCCCCCTTCCACTGGACACCTCAACACCCCCCTTGGGCCCATCCCGGGGTGCCTTCACCCCAGGGTCCTCTGATGTCTACTGGGTCCAAAAACTCTCACAAGAACGCCCACAGCTAAAACTTAAACTCAATGGCAAAACCTTTAAGGGCATTCTTGACTCAGGAGCGGACTCCACAGTTATCTCACAGGCCTCCTGGCCCCCCTCTTGGCCCTGTCAGCCTTCTTTAACCCACCTCCAAGGCATTGGCCAGTCCACCAACACCCTTCAAAGCTCCCAATTGCTAACTTGGGAGGATCCTGAGGGTAATACTGGACATGTTAGGCCATTCATTGTACCTGGCCTCCCTATAAACTTATGGGGTCGAGATGTATTGAGTCAAATGGGAGTCCTTATGTTTAGCCCCTCTATGGCTGTTACCCACCAGATGCTGGATCAGGGGTTCATTCTGGGACAAGGCTTGGGCAAAAACAACCAAGGGATCCCCACCCCAATTGCTATTACACCAAAAACCTCATGCTCAGGACTAGGTTATGATTCAAATTTTTCTTAAGGGCCATTGCTCCTCCTGCACGCCAGGCAGATAAAATCACCTGGAAGTCAGATTCTCCTGTCTGGATTGACCAATGGCCCCTCCCCCAACATAAACTTTCAGCAGCCATGCAGTTAGTGCAGGAACAATTAGATGCTGGCTACATTGAACCCTCCACCTCCCCTTGGAATACACCCATTTTTGTGATACAAAAGAAGAGGGGTAGATGGAGACTGCTCCAGGACCTCAGAGAAATCAACAAGACTATGGTCCCAATGGGAGCTCTCCAGCCTGGCCTCCCCTCCCCGTGGCAATACCTAAGGGTTACAACAAGATGGTTATTGACTTAAAAGATTGTTTTTTCTGTATTCCCTTACATCCAGAAGATAGTAAGCACTTTGCCTTTAGCCTCCCCATTGTTAATTGCATTGGGCCATCTCCATGATTTGAGTGGAGGGTCCTGCCTCAGGGGATGGCCAATAGTCCCACCCTTTGTCAAAAATTTGTGGTGCAGGCCATCGACCCTTTTCGCCTTAACTACCCTGAGTTGTATATCATCCACTATATGGACGACATCCTTTTGGCCGGCCCTGATGAGACCACCTTACTCAGGGTTGGCCAGGAGTTGGTAACTGCCCTTCAAGACCTCGGGTTACAGATTGCTCCTGAGAAGGTCCAGCTACAACCCCCATACTTATTCCTGGGCTTTGAACTTCACCCCTCTAAGGTCCTTTCTCAAAAAATTGAACTCAGAAAAGATTCCTTACAAACACTCAATGATTTTCAACGCCTCTTGGGGGACATAAATTGGTTACACCCCTATTTAAAATTAACAACTGGAGAGCTCAAGCCTCTATTTGACATTCTTCGAGGAGACTCTGACCCCTCCTCGACCCCTCCTCCCCCTGCACCTTAACCCCTGAAGCCACCTCCGCCCTTAAGCTTGTGGAAAAAGCCATTCAACAACAGACTGTTACCTATTATTCTCCAACCTCCTCCTTATGGCTATTGGTCCTTCCCACTGTGTTTGCCCCCACAGGACTGTTGTGGCAGACTAAACCTTTATATTGGCTTCATTTGCCCGCCACCCCTCCTAAAATACTACCTGTCTACCCCTCCTTAGTGACACAAATTATAAGGATGGGAAGAGAAAATTCCCTGAGACTCTTTGGTAAAGACCCTGACCTTATCATCGTCCCCTATGATGCCGCCCAAGTCCGATGGTTACTTCAGACTTCAGACAAATGGGCTGTTAGCTGTATTTCATTTCAGGGAAAGATAGACAAACACTATCCCTCCGATAAGCTCATACAGTTTCTTGAACATCAAGCGGTGGTCTTCCTTAAAGTGACAAAGAACTTCCCCCATTCCTCAAGATCTTTACAGATGGGTCCTCCTCTGGGGTTGCAGCCTTTAGCATAGGTGGACAGGTCTCTAGATTTCAGACCAAATTTTCCTCAGCACAGTTGGTGGAATTGGTTGCTGTTATTCAGGTCTTTAAGACTTTCCCAGATTGTGCTTTTAATCTTTTCACTGATAGTGCATATGTGGCTCAATCAGTGCCTCTGTTAGAGACCGTTCCCTTTATACAGCCGTCTACCAATGCCTCCCCCCTCTTTGTTGAGCTTCAAAAGATTATTCTAGCTAGATCCCACCCATTCTTTGTGGGTCACATACGTGCCCACTCTGGTCTCCCTGCACCTCTGAGCGAGGAAAATGATCTCGTTGACAGGGCTACCCGAGGGTCCCCATCCAGCCTGGTGACTTTGGCCCTACCCTTTGACCCTATACAACAAGCACAAATGGCCCACCAATTACATCATCTCAATGTCCAGACCCTCCGACAGATGTTCTCTATTACCCGGGAAAAGGCACGCCAGATAGTGCATCAGTGTCAAGGATGTCTCACCCTCCTACCCGAGTTACATGTGGGGGTAAATACTCGTGGCCTCACTCCAGGAGAAATATGACAAATGGATGTTACTCACTTTGCCCCTTTTGGCAAGCTTAAATATATATATGTTTCTATTGATACTTTTAGTGGCTTTCTCTGTGCTTCACTTCAAACTGGTGAAGCTACCAAAAATGTTATTAATCATATGATTTCTTGCCTTGACTTTATGCCCATACCTAAAATGCTCAAGACTGACAATGGCCCTGGGTATACCAGCGCCTCCTTCAAACAGTTTTGTGCCCAGCTTAATATTAAACATGTCACTGGTATCCCATATAACCCCCAAGGACAGGGCATTGTAGAAATGGCACATCAGACCTTAAAAAATATGCTCTTAAAATTACAACATTCAGGGGGCATCTTATACCCCCAAAAGGGAAATCATAAAACTTTACTAAGTCATGCACTGTTCGTTCTCAATTTTTTAACCCTTGATGAAAGAGGAAAGTCTGCAGCAGACAGATTCTGACACCCCACTACAGCAGACTCCTATGCCAAAGCCATGTGGAAACATCCATTAACACACAAATGGAATGGTCCCGACCCAGTCCTCATCTGGGGGAAAGGACATGCATGCATATATGATTCCAAGGAACAAAATGCCAGATGGCTGCCAGAAAGACTGGTAAAAGTAGCTAACTCCACCCCAGGGGCACCCCCTGAGAATGGTCCTTAACTGTGCTTCCTTTCAGAAAAATGCATTCAGTCACCTTGCTCCTCCTGTTCATGCTCCGGATTTACCTGCCTGTGAGTACCACCCCCCAACGCTCCCCATACCAGATTTATAATTTTACTTGGGTCATAATCAACCAAGCAGGAGACATTGTTAATTCCAGCTCCTCGCTTGGAGCCCAGCCTTCATGGCCCCCTCTAGAGGTAGACCTTTGCGCCCTCGCCCTGGGAGCCAGCGCCGATTGGGGAACCCCCTCTCATTTTTGGCCCCAGGAGAAGCCAGTTAATACTACAGACCCCAATTATGATGGCCACCTAGCCGGCTTAATTCTCATATTAAAAGAGCCTCTTTGGCCGACGATGCGTCTGGCCTTTATGTATGCCCTAGCCCTACTCACAGAGATCGTTCCCAGAACTACAGATGCAGCTATCTTTCTGACTTTTACTGCGCATCCTGGGGCTGTGAGACCATGGGAGATGCATATTGGAAGCCCACCTCCTCCTGGGATTATATTACCCTACGGAGAAAATTTATTCCTAAGTATTTACAAGATAAATTAAGTACAACCACGCCTGACCCTATAAAATCCCAATGTGGAAATAAGTGGTGTTCCCCCCTCCTCATTTCCTTTACTGAGAAGGGGAAGACAAAGGATTGGACTACCACAGGATTCACATGGGGCTTGCGTCTGAGAGAGTGCACTAGTTGGTCACTTGGCTGCTCAGACCCAGGGCTCACCTTTACAATAAAGCTTCTTAAGACCATCCCCAATAAAAATATTGCCGCTGTAGGTCCCAATCCTGTTTTACAACAACCTTCAAAGCCTCTCAATCCAGCCCCCAAAGCCTCCAAACCCACGGTCACTGCCCCTGGCACCTTGCCCTCATCCTCTCCTTGATACCTTTGACCACCATGTTTCAGCCCACTGTTCCCAAAGGCCCTCTCAGTTCTGCTGACCTCATTGTTTCCTTGGTAAATGCTTCTCTTGAAGCTATCCACAACACCAGCAATCCTAATTATCAAGAATGCTGGATTTGCTTTTCACCTACTCCTCCCTTCTACGAGGGAATAGCTATCCTCTTCCCTCCCACCTTTACCAATTATAGTAACAGACTCCTTGGGAGTTCTTCACCTGAAGGAGGTCTTACCTTTAGCTCCATTTCAGGAATAGGCCTCTGCCTCCTAGGACCCTCCATGCTCCCTCCTAGGGACTTGATTCCGGTGTGCAATCAGACACTGATCCTTAATGGCACCTTTCAATTCACCCTGGCACCCAACGGTACATATTTTGCCTGTGCTTCTGACTTGACCCCTTATATATACATTCCCATCTTTTTATCTTCCAGAGATTACTGTGTAGTTGTTACCATTCTCCCACATTTTCTCATTCATGACCCAGAATCCTTCCTCACCTTCGTAGATCGAGTACCCTCTCTGAGAACCAAGAGAGAACCCCTGACTGCCCTCACCTTGTCTGTTGTACTAGGAATCAGTTTTATCAGAGCGGGCACAGGTATCGCTTCCTTGGTGACTTCCAATAATCACTATGCTCATCTCCAATCCCTCATTGACAAAGACTTAAATAATTTGAGGGAAGAAATACAAGACCTTAAGGATTCTGTGGCTTCTCTTTCTGAGGTAGTGTTATAGAACAGGAGAAGACTTGACCTTGTCTTCCTTAAGGAAGGGGGTCTCTGCGTGGCCCTCAGAGAAGAATGTTGCTTTTACTCCGATAAGACAGGCCTTGTTCAAAATAGTCTGGATAAGGTCAAAAGAGTTTAGAAGAAAGAAAAAGAGCCAGAGAACAAGAAGAGTCATGGTATCAAAATTGGTTCTCTACCTCTCCTTGGCTCACCACCCTGTTGCCTAGTTTACTAGGACCCCTTGTTGGCATTTTCTTGCTTCTCTCATTTGGCCCTTGGGCTTTTAACCGTCTCACAAGTTTTGTTAAGAACCAGGTTGATTCTGCCATCAAGAAGCCGATCGAAATTCATTACCATCAACTAAAGACTAAAGAAGATCCTGAAGTGTTTCTGCCAGAGACTGGCGCAGCTGCCAGCCCCCCTGCCTCCCCCTACGGCCAACCCTTAGACTTCCACACCCTCAAGAAGGATTCATGGTATGCCTGGCTCTGCCCTCGCTTCTCTCGCTAGGGAGCCTGGCCTCTTGATCACCCCAACAAAAAAATTGGCCTTTTTCCTAAACTAAAACCTGCCTTTGATATGGCCCTCTATATTGGGAAGTCTTCCTTTATGACAATATTACACTCCAAGCTGATAACCTGGGCATTCACAAAGGGATTAGGACGGCTGTGAGTTAGCCCGATGATGGGATTATTGTAGGTCCACTTCCCAGGGGCTCACCCAATGCAGCCGAAAAGGAGTGCGTGGTGCTGGGAGTGGGTTCAGCCTACATAGCCTAAGACAGGGCCCTCACCCACCTCAGGGTCCCTTGACGTTGCCTATCATCATCAGCCTAAAGCCTTTGACCATCACTGTGACTCGCCTCACACCAATGTCTTGGGGTTGTGAACTTGTCCGAGACCTCCCACGATTAGACCTTCAAAATTTTAAATTCACGTAGTTGGGATTGATCACAAGACGCCCTAAAGAATCCCAGGGATAGATTACACAATGCATTGCTAACTTTGAATTTCCTAAATGTTGGTGAAAAGGGTACCACTGCAGCTGAGAGACATTGGGTTATACAAAACACTCAGGAATTAAATCAACCAATATATTATAAGGATATGTTAACTTTAGAGTGGAAACCTGAAATGGTTTTAAGATGGGGACGTGGTTATACCTATGTGTCTACAGGGAATGAAAAAATGTGGTTACCAACAAAACTTATAAAGATTAAATCTGACCAGGGAGAACCTCCCATTAGCTGAAATATGAATGTCTTCGCATGGTAAGAATATTTTATTAAGTTTATGGTGTTAATGCTATTCCAATCTTTTATCCAGGATGGACAGAGTTTATGCCTTAAAATGGACTTACAAAGTTGTTCTATGCCTTCCATTTGCTCAAATTTAGAGCAAAAATTAATTTTCAGAGCCAAGGACTGAATGACAATAACAACAAGACAAATGAGCCAGAACATTCAACCTAACATACTTCTTCAATCACTGTTTTCTTAAAAACTTTGCATGCAAATCATTTTTAAAAGCGCTAGTCCAAAAAAATGATCGATCTTACAGAGACTGGACAATAACAGCTATAGGTAACTTTCCCGAGAATTGGCCAATATCTCAATTTTTGAAGGGTACCCGAAAATATTTACACTCCATTCCCAAAAGATGGGTTGGAAGTTTTTTGTGTGTGTTATGTTATGTGTTGTGTTTGTTTGTTGTCGTCTGGGATGAATGGATATATGTTATGTGTTGTGAATTGGATTTGAGGATTTTCTTTTTTCCCTCATTCTATTTTTTGTCTCTTGTATTATTAAAAGCTTAAGATTATTTTGCTATATTGGTAGAAATTTAAGATTCTGTTTATTGATGCAAGTTTAAAAAATGTTTTGTATGTAATAGAAAGTAAGGTTATTGATAAGAATTTAAAATGTTTTGTTTGCTTTAATGTCTTTTGTCAAAAGATGTAAATATAACTATGTATTGTGAGAAGTTTAAGGTTATTTTAACACTTGCTTTAATGTATATTGATAAAAATTTAAAGTTAGTTTATGTATTGTACATAGACAATTTATTTACATTGTATATGTAGATATTATGTAGATTTATTTTTTATTTTACTAGAAGGGGGATATGTAGGGGTTAGATAAATTAGATTTAGAAAATATATAGGGGTTTCTGATACTGTCTCTTAATTCGGGGCATGAAGAGCATTATCAGCATGTGGACTAAAAATAGGAAACAAACAGGAGACTTAATAGACTGAAAAACAAGGTTGAAGTCAGGAAAAACAGGAAAGACTCAATGGACTTGAAGAAACAAAGTATCTGGCCTGACATTGTTTTCAGCTGCTAAGTGGGCGGAGCCCAAATTAAGCTGAAACAGAGTTCCTCCTATTTGAGGACAGTGCATGGAGCCCAGAAAGGGAAGAGGCCCCTGATGCTAGAGAGCTCCAAGAGTCCTGCTGAAAAAAGTGCTGGCCATCATTTGATGGCCAGATTTCCCTGAAGCAGAAAGAAGCTGGTAAGCAAAGAAAGCCTGAGAAAGATGCCAAAAGGCCAAGGACTAAACCCTGTGCTTTTGCCTAGAGGGGTTTGATCTGTCCAAACAGTGGCCTAATGGAAATTGTGCCTGGCTTTAAGGACTGAGGCAGAGCAGCTGAGTTCCTGATTCAAAAGAAGTAAGTTGGCCTGCAGACGGCTGGGGTCTCCCACAGAGAAGAAAGCATGAAGCCTTATTTAAGGTGAGACTGCAATAACCAACTTACCCTGACAAACCTGCATCTGAGAGATCCAGAAAAAGGACTGCTAAGTACGTTAAAGAATCTACAACAAAGACTGTGTTCCTGAAAACTGAGGACCTGCCCCAGAGACTGTATCATTCTAAAAGGTTAGAAAAATAATTATCAATAGGTTTAGTGGATAGGTTAAAGGGGTTGTAAGAGTTTATAGGATTAATAGTTAAGAAATTGTTGGTGTTTGTTATAAGTGAATTTAGTAATAAATAAATAAGTGTTAAATAATAATTTAAAAGATCGGCTACAGGTGGTGCTCAACGTGGTAAGGCATTATGGGTAATTTTATTTTCAAAACTATAGAGAAAACTACAGACTTTGAAACTATGATTCCAGTTGTTGACAATATGGCAATGTTTACTGCTGACCTCTACACTGTTTTTCAATCAGACTGAATGTTTTATGCTGTTTACTTTTTTTTATTTTATTGGTTTGTCATAAGGAAGACGTCTGTTACACAATTAAAAATTATGGAAGTGCAGATTGAGGAGCTTAAGAAAATTCTGGCAGGGAAAGTGACTGGAACTGAGAAAATGGCAAGTTCTTTTCTAGCTAGGTCTCCAAAGTCGCCGCAAGTACCAGTAGAAAAGCCGCCGCATGTGCCAGTAGGAAACCAGGTAGGTAATGGTGCTAATGTGGAACCAAGTGCGCCCCCAGAGGAGCTG
>CAJQZJ010015711.1:0-14481 GCA_907164525.1 Lophiomys imhausi
AAGCTGAGTTGGATATAGAACTTTAATCTCATGGAGATGGTTGGATAGTAGAATGTTAAAAGTCAGTTGCCAGGTGAACTGCATGGACGCATTTTGAATGTGGGAGAGAAGAGCCATAGAAAACACAGAGTTGTGGGACACTGTGCAAAAACCGGAGGGTCTGGCTCCTCCGGGAACACGCACAGCTCACAAGGGATTGTTAAAAGTCCCAGGGCAAGGCTCTCCCCCATCTCTCGCAGACAGGGAAGCCACTAAATCTGGGATTTGGGAACTCCCATTTGGAGAGGCGCCTGGTAAGATCGATCCCAACACACAGCAGGCAGAATCAAAGGCCACATGGCAATCGCCCACTAGCCAACTGGGCTTCCCACACCTCAGGAAGACCTTATAACTATTTAGGAAATTTTGCAGAATAATTGAAGTCTTGTGGTTTTTTTCTCTTTCTTTTTTTTTTTTGTTTGTTTTTTCGAGACGAAGAAAAAGGGCGCTCAGCGGGAGATCCACAGCCTCTCGAGCCAGAGTGGAAGGTGGGCGGGCAGAGCAGTTGGGGAGGGAAGCAGACGCTGGCGGGAGAGGCCGAAGCTCCGCCCACCCACGGCAAAGCAGCTAGGGCGGGAGGCCGGCTCTGACGGCTGGAGGAGCCGAAGCTCCGCCCACCCATGGCAAAGCAGCTAGGGAAGGAGGCTGGCTCTGGCAGCGGGAGGGGCCGAAGCTCTGCCCACCCACGGCAAAGCAGCTAGGGCGGGAGGCTGGCTCTGGCAGCGGGAGGGGCCGAAGCTCCGCCCACCCAAGGCGGAGCAGATAGGGAGGGAAGCGGCCAGGACTGTGGTGGAGAAGCCTAGTGGGTAACCAGAAGCCAGGGGACCATAGCTGTATTCGGGTAAACCCAGACACATTAGGTGTGGAGCCGGGCCCTGTCAGCACCCGTGACGACAAACAAAGCCCACAAAATCTGTGCCAGGGCAAACAGGTCCATACCATTAGAACCATTGAAGGATGATCACTCAGTGTGCAAAATAGAGAAGTCTGAACTGGGAGCAGTGTAACAATCCCGGACCATTACTCACTACCTGGGAATAGGCTGCACCAGCTCACAACGATTCAGGCTATTAAAACCACAGTGACCCTGAGATCACCCTGTAAGCAAGGACAGATAGCCAAGCAATTCGACTACTTCACCAAAGCATCCCCTGTGGATCCAAACACAGAAAACGACAACAACAGACAGCTAAACACACACACATGGCCAAAGGTCCAAGAAAAAATAGAAATCAAGGAAATATGACTCCAACAAAGCAGAATTATCCTAGCTCATCCAATTCGGATGACCTCACACCAACAGTAAGACATGAAAACGATGACAATTCTGCATTATGGAAAGTGATAGAGTCCCTTTAAGAAGAACTTAAATCTATGAAGGTATTCAAAGAAGCCACAATTTTACAAGCCAAAACAATGAACAATACCATTAAAGAGCTCCAAGCCAAGGTGACAGAGCTTGAACAGGAAAAAGACAAAGCAATGAAAGAATTTCAGACAAAAACAAGTAAGCTGGAGAAGGAAATGTACAAAACGAACAATACCATACAAGACATGAAAATAGAAATAGAAACAATAAAGAAAACACAGTCAGAGTTAAAAGAGGAAGTGAAGAACCAAGGGAAGAGAACAGGAACTACGGATGCGAGTATCAACAATAGGATGCAAGAGATGGAAGACAGGATCTCAGGCATGGAAGATTCGATGGAGGAAATCAGTACAACATCCAAAGAAAATGAGAAGGCTAAAAAATCTCTCACCCACAACATCCAAGAAATCAAGGACTCAATGAAAAGACAGAACCTAAGAATCATAGGCATAGAGGAAAGAGAAGACTCCCGACTCCAAGGTCCAGGAAATATCTTCAACAAAGTCATAGAAGAAAACTTCCCAAACCTGAAAAAAGAGATGCCAATAAAAATTCTAGAGGCTGCCGGGCGGTGGTGGCGCACGCCTTTAATCCCAGCACTTGGGAGGCAGAGGCAGGCGGATCTTTGTGAGTTCGAGGCCAGCCTGGTCTACAAAGTGAGTCCAGGACAGCCAAGGATACACAGAGAAACCCTGTCTCGAAAAACCAAAAAAAAAAAAAAAATTCTAGAGGCTTACAGAACACCGAACAGATTAGATCAGAAAAGAAACTCCTCTCACCACATAATAATTGCAACACCAAATGTACAGAACAAAGAAAGGATATTAAAAGCTGTAAGAGAAAAAGTCCAAGTCAGATACAATGGCAGACCCATCAGAATTACACCTGACTTCTCCTCAGAAACTTTAAAAGCTAGAAGGGCCTAGACAGATATCCTACAAGTCCTGAGAGATCATAGGTGCCCAGCCAGACTACTATACCCAGCAAAACTCTCTGTCAACATAGATGGAGAAAACAAGATATTCCATGACAAAATCAAATTTTAACAATATCTCCCCACAAACCCAGACCTAAAGAAAATCCTAGAAGGAAAATTCCATCCCAGAGAAGAAAACTTCACCCAAGAAAACAAAGGGAATAGAAAACCCCTCAGCAACTAAACCAAAAGAGACACAGGACCATCACCTATACCAAACTAATGGGAAACAACAACCCCAGGTCACTAATATCCATCAACATCAATGGTCTCAACTCCCCAATAAAAAGACACAGATTTACAGAGTGGATCCACAAGCAAGACTCATCCCTTTGCTGCATAAAAGAAACACATCTCACTACCAGAGATAGTCACTACCTCAGAGTAAAGGGCTGGGAAAAAGTTTTCCAAGCAAATGGACCCAGAAAGCAAGCTGGAGTAGCCATCCTAATATCAAACAAAACAGATTTCCACCTGAAGTTAATGAAAAAAGACAAAGAAGGGCATTATATACTCATTAAAGGGAATATTCATCAAGAGGAAATCTCAATACTGAACATCTATGCCCCAAATACAAAGGCACCTACTTTTGTAAAAGAAACACTTCTAAAACTTAAATCGCACGTCGATCACAACACATTAGTAGTGGGAGACTTCAACACCCCACTCACAACAATGGACAGATCATCAAGACTGAGGCCAAACAGAGAAATATTGAGTCTAACAGAGATCATGAAACAAATGGACGTAACAGATATCTACAGAACGTTTCACCCAAACACAAAGGAATACACCTTTTTCTCAGCACCCCATGGAACCTTCTCCAAAATCGAGCATATAGTTGGGCACAAAGACAGCCTCAACAGATACAAGAAAATTGAAATAACGCCTTGTATCTTATCAGACCACCACGGAATAAAGCTGGTCTTCAACAGCAAAAGAATCAACAGAAAGCCTACACACACATGGAAATTGAACAGCTCCTTACTGGATGACCACTGGGTCAGGGAAGAAATAAAGAAGGAAATCAAAGACTTCTTAAAATCCAATGACAATGAAGACACAACATACCCAAACCTATGTGATACAATAAAAGCTGTGCTACGAGGAAAGTTCATAGCACTAAGTGCATTCAAAAAGAAAATTGTGACAGCTCATATTAGTGAATTAACAGCTAAGCTGGGTGAATTGAAAAAAAAAGAAGCAAACACGCCCAAGAGAAGCAGAAGGCAGGAAATCATCAAACTTAGCGCTGAAATCAACAACTTAGAATCAAAAAGAACTATACAAAGAATCATTGAAACCAAGAGTTGGTTCTTCGAGAAAATCAAAAAAATAGACAGACCCCTAGCCAAATTAACTAAAAGGCAAAGAGAAAGAAGCCAAATCAACAAAATCAGAAATGAAAAGGGAGAAATAACAACAGACATCGTGGAGATCCAGAAAATATTCGGGTCCTACTTTAAAAATCTATACTCCACCAAATTTGAAAACCTAAGCAAAATGGACAATTTCCTCGATAAATTCCACCTACCAAAATTAAATCAAAATCAGATTAACAGCTTAAACAGCCCAATAACCCCTAAGGAAATAGAAACAGTCATTAATAATCTCCCAACCAAAAAAAGCCCAGGGCCAGATGGCTTTAGCACGGAATTCTACCGGACTTTCAAAGAGGAGCTAACACCATTACTCTCCAAACTCTTCCACCACATAGAAACAGAAAGAACACTGCCAAACTCATTCTATGAGGCCACTGTCATTCTGATTCCTAAACCACACAAAGACCCAACAAAGAAAGAGAACTTCAGACCAATCTCCCTGATGAACATAGATGCAAAGATACTTAATAAAATACTAGCAAACCGAATTCAAGAACACATCAAAAATATCATACATCATGATCAAGTAGGCTTCATCCCAGGAATGCAGGGATGATTCAATATACGAAAGTCTATCAATGTAATTCACCATATAAACAAGATGAAAGAAAAAAACCACATGATAGTCTCGCTAGATGCAGAAAAAGCATTTGACAAAATCCAACACCCCTACATGCTAAAAGTCCTGGAGAGAATGGGCATACAAGGGCCATACCTAGAAATAATAAAGGCAATATACAGCAAGCCAGTAGCCAACATCAAATTAAATGGAGAGAAGCTTGAAGCATTTCCTCTAAACTCAGGGACAAGACAAGGATGTCCACTTTCACCATATCTCTTCAATATAGTACTTGAAGTTCTTGCTAGAGCAATAAGACAACTAAAGGAAATCAAAGGGATAAACATTGGAAATGAAGAAGTCAAATTATCCCTATTCGCAGATGATATGTTAGTATACATAAGCGACCCCAAAAACTCCACCAAAGAACTCTTACAGCTGATAAACAACTTCAGCAAGGTGGCTGGATACAAAATTAACTCAAAAAAATCAGAAGCCCTTCTTTATACAACAAACAAGCATACCGAAAAAGATATAAGGGAAACAACCCCCTTCACAATAGCCACAAACAATATAAAATGCCTGGGGGTAACTCTAACCAAGCAAGTAAAGGACCTATATAACAAGAACTTCAAGCCCCTGAAGAAAGAAATGGAAGAGGCATTTAGAAGATGGAAAGATCTCCCATGCTCATGGATAGGTAGGATCAACATAATAAAAATGGCTATTCTACCAAAAGCAATATATAGATTCAATGCAATTCCTATCAAAATACCAACACAATTCTTTATAGACTTGGAAAAAGCTATACTCAACTTCATATGGAACAAAAAAAAGCCCAGAATAGTTAAATCAATCCTGTACAATAAAAAAACATCTGGAGGTATCACCATCCCAGATTTCAAGCTGTACTACAGAGCAATAATAATAAAAACAGCATGGTACTGGTATAGAAACAGACCAGTGGATCAATGGAATCGAATTGAAGACCCAAACATGGACCCACACACCTATGGCCAACTAATCTTTGACAAAGAAGCCAAAATCACACAATGGAAGAAGGACAGCATCTTCAACAAGTGGTGCTGGTCCAACTGGATGTCCACTTGTAAAAGAATGAAATTAGAACCATACCTATCACCTTGTACAAAACTTAATTCCAAGTGGATCAAAGACCGTAACATAAGGCCGGCCACACTAAAGATAATAGAAGAAAAAGTAGGAGAAACCCTCGAACTCATTGGCACAGGTGACAACTTCCTGAACAGAACACCAACAGCTCAGGACCTGAGATCAACAATCAATAAATGGGACCTCATGAAACTGAAAAGCTTCTGTAAGTCAAAAGACACTGTCATTCCAACAAAACGGCAGCCTACAGACTGGGAGAAAATCTTCACCAACCCCGCATCTGACAGAAGGCTAATATCCAAAATCTACAAAGAACTCAAGAAACTAAATGACAAGAAACCAAATAATCCAATCAAAAAATGGGAGATGGAGCTAAATAGAGAATTCACAAAGGAGGAATCCCTAATGGCCGAGAGTCACCTGAAGAAATTCTCAACATCCTTAATCATCAGAGAAATGCAACTCAAGACGACCCTGAGACTCCATCTCACACCTGTCAGAATGGCTAAGATAAAGAGCTAAAATGACAGCACATGCTGGCGAGGATGTGGAGAAAGGGGAACCCCCCTCCATTGCTGGTGGGAGTGCAGACTTGTGCAACCACTATGGAGGTCTGTCTGGAGATATCTTAGAAACCTTGGAATAACTTTGCCTCAGGACCCAGCCATACCACTTCTGGGTATACACCCAAAGGACACCTCACGGAGACATAGGGAAGTCTCCTCATCTATGTTCATAGCAGTCTTATTTGTAATAGCTAGAAACTGGAAACAACCCAGATGTCCCTCAACTGAAGAATGGATTAAAAAATTGTGGTACATCTATACAATGGAGTATTACTCAGCTATAAGAAACAATGAAATCATGCAATTTGCAACCAAATGGATGGATCTAGAGAAGCTCATCCCGAGTGAGCTAACCCAGACTCAGAAGGATGCACATGGCATCTATTCACTTATAGTAGGATTTTAGCTATATCTTACAGGATATCTGTACTACAACCAACACACCAAAAGGAACATGGACATAAACTTCTTTTTTCTTTTCATTTCTTTTTCTTTTTCCTTTCCCTCTTTTTTTCTCTTTCTTTTTCCTCTCTTTTTTTGTTGTTGTTCTTTGTTTTGTGGGTTTGTGTGTCTGTTGGTTTTTTTTTTTTAGTTTCCCCCCCGTAGCAAGGAGACACCTTTCACTGGCAGTACTGCCTCATAGGCCCCCGGTGTATGAAGAGGCCCTCAGCCCTCATATGACTCCTGATCTGTGGTGAGAGACTGGTATGCAGGGACACTCCACCCCAGAGGATCAAGATGGAAGGGTGAGGGAGTAGAGCATGGGAGGGTGGGGCTGGGAAGCAGGAAAAGAGGAAAATATGTCAAGGATGTAACCTGTAGCAACAAACAAATAAATTTACTAATTAAAAAAAAAAGCAAGTAACAACGTTAACACACTGTAAATAAAATAAAGGACACAGCCGTTCAACCTGGTTTTATGAACCTCCAAGTGTCGACAAAACGTAGAGCTAAGGTAAAATACAGGAGAAATGTGGTGTTAACCCATGCCTTTAACTTCAGCAGAGACGGGAGGAGCACCATAGAGTTAGTGGACTTATGTATTCTAGAGTTACACGGAAAAGGGTGGTGAGGGTACACACCCTTAATCCCATCATTCAAGAAGAGTACACCTTTAACCCCAACACACTAGAGACAGAAACAGGCAGATCTCAGAGCTCAAGGTCAGCCTGATACAAAACAAACTCTAAATAAAGAAAAACTTCGATCCAGGAGTGATGGAACACATCTTTAATCCCCTCAGATGGGAATCACAGGTCTCGGATCCCAATAATTAGAATGCAGAGACACACACAAAGGATTTGGAAGGACCTAAGTTTAAAAGCTACTTACAAAAGGACCACACAACACAAACAAATTGTCCTTCGAGACCTCAAAATACATACACTAAAGCTGGTTTAGCTCCAAAGTAACAAAATAATTTCTTCTTTAAACCAGATTGAAATATAACACTTTATATATTGTCAAAAACCAAATTTGCTTCAGGAGAAATATTACCTTCCCCCCCCCCAAAAAAAAGAGGGCGATTGTCCCTGAGTGAGGAATAGGGAAGGGCTCTGTTCTTATCTTTCCAGGAGAATCAAAGCATCCATTCAAGGAACCCAGGGACAACTGGACAACGGAAACCTCAGCAGAAATCAGAATCAGACACCAAAAGAAGACGAGTGACCCAGATGATTCAGCCTGACAGACTCCCTCAATAGATGTCTCCATCAAAAGCCTACAACCACAACAACTCAATATGGCTAAGACCGTTCAGCTCTACACAATGCCCCAGCCAGAACCTCAGTAAAGCCTGGAAGTTCAGCTTCTGCCTACAAACTCCTTAGGACATCTAAACAGCTGAGAACAGAAGGACTGAACATAAAAGGATTGTATTAACATTTTTAACCATTTTTCCATTTTGGTTTGGGCCCCAAACAGGTTTACTACGACCCAAATCAGCAGGAAGTCATTTTAAGAGAGCGACGTCCCATACCCAGAGGGTGGGGAAGGTGTTTCTCCGCCCCCCCCTTTTTTCAGTTATTTGAAGGACAACTGAAAACTCTGTTATTTAGGGGAAGAGATTACAAGTTCTTAAATGGTCCTGTTTAATGGGTTTTGGAGGTTAGACCCAGGGTATTCCTTCTTTCCCTTTTCTGTATCCTTCTTTATCTCCTATGTAGGAATGCACAGACTTGAGAAAAATCGAGACATAGACAGCACAGGAAGGATCAAGAAGAAAGGTCACATTATTGAATATGCCGGTATACCCTTGTATATTGATACAAAATTAATAGTATATTTGGCTAAAGTGGTATTGACCATTGTTTATTGTGCAAAAATAAAATTGTATTGGTCTACATAAGTATTGATATTTGTATATTGATACAAAATTAAGATTATAGTTGGCCACAATGGTATTGACCCTTGTATATGGACGCAATATTAAGATTGTATTGGGCCGCATAGGCATTGATCTTTGTATATTGATACAAAATTAAGAGTATATTTAGCCACATTTGAATAGATCTTTGTATATTGATACAAAATTAAAGGTAACGCTTCCTAATGGTATCGTACCTAGAGATACTTAAAAATGAAATGTGAAGCTCTGGCCTCTTGATACCAACCGTCTTAAACTGTTTAGGATAGTTAAGAAAAACAAACTCCTAGTCATGCATGCATGTCACCTTGTTAGCTACTAAGACAGTCTATCACAGATATTCTCTAAGCTACTCAGTAATCAAGTTGTTAAGAGACAAGCAACATTTGTTTATCTAAATACAAGAGATAGATAGGGCATCTTAAAAAACCCCAAGAGATCTGCAGAATATGGCATTCAAAGATGTGGTCTTAAATTAAGATTTTTTTTTTGATATCGTGACATATCAGCTCCTGACAGCACCCCCTATTCTACTCCAAGTAGAAGAAAAGCATTGAAGAATCTCCAGTGTGAGATGGTTGAATTAGTGGCAAGCCTATCTCTTGGCATGTAAAAACTCCTTGCTTCAACTGCAGACATACTGCTGTCCAAAAAGGACAAAACTTGGTAGCAGGAAAGTCGACAGCCTAGCTCTGCCAAGACAGGGTAGGTTAGTCCTTCACAACCCTGCTCTACAATAAATGTCTGTCAGAGAAACAGGACCAAAAGGCTGAAGACTGATGCTGGAATGTATGGAGAGAAAATGGGAACTGTCCAGGTAGTCACTGGTTTGTCATTTCTTAGTATTGGAAGCTGCAGGCCCTGCACTTCCTATACAATCAGATATATTTATCCTTCTCAGCTCTCTGAGGTGGTTGAAGAATAGACAGCTTGAGTCTCATAGCTAAATTTTGAGTTGTTTAGGAATCAAGAGGGCGCTCTATATCTAAGAAGATGGTTATAATAGTGATGCAAGTTAGTATGAAAGCTAAATCAGTTATAGAACTTTAAACTCATGGAGATGGTTAGAAGGTAGAAGGTTAAAGTCAGGGGCCAAATATGTATGAACTGGATATTGAGAAGGTATACTGGGCCATTTAACTCTCATAAATGTGGCATATTTAATTCTGCTGTTTTGTATAGAATTTACTGTTATAAGAGAAAGAACCATTTGTTGGAATGAAAAGGGAAGCTGTTGGGGGGGGGAAGAGGGTGGAAGGGTGGGACATGAAGGGGGAATAGGGAAGGGTTTGCGACTGAGATGTAACTTGAAAAAAAAATAAAGTATAAAAAAAAAAAAGTCAGTTGCCAAATACGTATGTATGCTAAGCTTTATAATTCTCATAATTGTGGCCTAATTATTTCTGTTGTTTTGTATTGTATTTATTGTTATAAGAGAAAGAGCCATTTGTTGGACTGAAGGGGAGAGCTGTTGGGGGAAAAAAGATATACCTTAAACTAAAATAAAAAAGGAATTGGATGGGGGGGGGTTGAGAAGGAAGAAGGTGGGAGAGTGGGACCAGAGTGGGTAGTTGGGAGGGGATTGTGATTGAGATGTAACTTGAAGAAATAAAAAATAAAGAAAAAAAATTGTACAGCCAGAAAAAAAAAAAAAGTTTTACCTAAAAAGCAGGCCATGTTTCTTATGGAAGTTCCATGCTTCTAACTTGCATCAAGACTCAGAACTCATAAGTAGAAATGAAGGAACAGGAACTAAGAGAAGCCAGTTTCAACAAACAGTCAGTTTTTAAGCAATGACATCATAGGATCACCAAACAGTCTTGAGGGAAGTTGAATTCTCAGTGGTAAATAGTAGTTTATTATTAATTCCTTTACTTTGCTCTAAAAGGTATGTCTTATTAATTTTGTATTATGCTTACTTACTTTTGCTATTTGCTCATGAATACTTTATCTTTTGTTCATAAAGCTGGAGAAACCAGAGTGTTTATTTCCCTTGATTCTGAATCAAAAGAAGAGTCTGAGCATTAGCTGTCAATTACTTGATACATATTTGGCCCTGGGGACATCTGACACTTCCTTGCCCTCTGGGAAGAAGTGCCACAGATCAGGGGAAATTCTATAAGAAATGTGTAGTGCAGAAAGACACTGCCCATAATGGTGCTTATTAAATATTGGTTGAATTTATTAATTCTCAAGTGCTGTTAAGTAAACTATAGCAAGAATTGGTCATATTCTAGAGGTATTTCATTTGTTGTTGAGTTGTTAGGTTGATTGATTGAGTTGCTTGGTGGGTTGAAGGTTAATGGGTTAGTAAGTTGGTTGGTTGGTTGGTCATAGGCTGGTGAGTTAATTGGTTGTTTGGTTATAAGATCAGTTCATTGATTGTTTGATGGGCTGGTGAGTTACTTGGTTGACTGGTTGTTTGTTTAGAACATTGATTTGTTAGCTGGTTGATGGTTTTGTGGGTTGGTAACAAAAGAGGGATAGAACAAGTGATGTTTCATTCTCCTTCTCACTCACCATTTTTAGTGACATTGTCTTCTCCACCTGCAGGTATTCAAGCCCATGGCCCTCAGCTCTTCAAGAGTAAATCTAGGACTTACTTGAGCTCTATGCTTAAGAAAGGCTAAGAGAAATGGATCACCTGGCTAAATAACCTCCACAATCCTCTTAATGACACTTTTCTTAGAGGCAAAGGGTATTGCCCCAATTGGCTATGGTTTGACCATGCTATGACTTGTCTACTTCCTGGTGTTGGTCTTCCCCCACACCCACCAACCCCAATATACAACCTGTCAATGGCCCCATATCTGGAGTGGGGGGTAGGTTTACAGGAGAGCATGGCTAGATATTTGAATCATGCAGCTATGCCAAGAGAAAATAACAGCAGAATTCTGGAATGGAAATTCTATCAGATATTTGTAAATATTAGACCAGATGAACAAAAATTTTAAATTAACCCACTCAACAAATGAAAGAAGACAGAAGATATTAGTAATTGGAGAGAAGAAAACAAAACAAACACAAAAGGGCCCAGCATAACTTTCACATGTGATAAACAGAATGATTTATATAATGATCAAAACATTTGAGACAATTGATAGAATAAATAAATCAATGGAAAAGGAAAATCAAGGAAATTTCTCTAAAAGAAGAATTAATTCATTAGTGAGCAATTTAGGTAAAGGAAAAATAATGAAAAACTAGGCATAGCAACTCCTATCTGTCTTCCCAGCACTTGGCAAGAGAATTTCAAGTTTAAATCCATTCTAAGCAATATGGTGAGTTCCAGGATAGCTTGGACTACATAGTAAGACCCTGTCTCAGCAACAACAAAAACTAGCTGAAATGAATGAGACATATACAGAAGTAGCTGTACTAACATCTGGGTAAGAGTTCCTAAAATAATGAATGAAAATGGATTTTTAAAAATCATTTGAGAAAACAGTAAGACATAAATATTTAGGCACTTAAAAAGAGAACAAAAATTCAAATTGGAAGGGAAAGAAGGTTGTGGAGATTGCTTAGCTGGTACAAGTGTTTACTACAAAATAATGAGAACCCAAATTCAATCCCCCAGAACCTATAGAAAACCTAGGTGTAAAAGAACAAGCTTATAGTTACAGCACTGGGGAGATGGAGATTATAGTTACCCTAGGGATCATTCCCCAGCCACCTAATCAATGAGTTCCAGGCCAAGTAAGATACTGTCTCAAAAAAAAAGGGAGATGTCATATGAGGAACAACATCCAAGCTTGTCGCCTAACCTCCACATGTACTGGGCATATGAACACAAATTGTTGGAAGAACATAAAGACATAAAGAAAAAGCAAAGAAAGGTCATGCCCAGACATTTCCTGATTAAATGTGAGATCTTTCTGATACAAAAATGATCACTTTTTAATACAAAAGTGATACCAAGTTGAATTAGAAAGAGATAAAGATCTCTTAGATCCAAATCCTACTGTGACTTGAGCCCTCAAGTCCATAAAGTACCAAGTAAAGAGTGGCATGATTGCTCTACCATCCCATACCCCCTAGGGTTTTTACCACAAGACAGAATTTGCCAAGTGAGTTTCCTCAAGGATTCTTAGACACATGGCTTTCTCTGTGAAGGGGAAAAACTCTACCTTTTTGTTCTCAAGAGTAAAAGGAACACACGGTTGCCAATGAATAATTACTTGTCAGGTCAACTGATTTAAACTTCATGGTGAATATCTCACAAATGGTTCCAACCCTGCTCATCTTCCAAGTCCATCCCAAGTTAGACTGTCTCATGAACCAAATGTCTAGATTTGGAATATGGTTCCTCTAGTACCATCCTCCTATCCCATCTGCCTGCTTAGTCCTGTTATTGTACTTCATGACTTCAGGATTTGCCTGAGGTAGACTAAAAGCATGGAAAGGAGGGCTTGCTGTGGTCAGACAGACCCAGTTTCCTGGCCCTGTAACCAGCTACTCTGTCTTACACTACATTTCCCTGATTGGACACCCATATATGCAAGTTGATAAAGTAGTCCATTTCTTTAGCTTCAAACATGAGGGGCATAGGTGTCTGTGAAATAAGAAGGCCGCTGTTCTTCTCGTCCTTTCCCTAATGGCATTAGCTCTAAAATCAGATAGACCAGGGTTCCATTCCAACTCTAATGCTGACTAGCTGGACGACCTTGAGCAAACACATTTGTGTGGATCTCAGCTGCCCCTCCTCTTAAAGGCCTGCATTGGGCAGGAAAAGGAAAGCAGATCATGCCTGTAAAGTGCTAAGAATGACCCATAGGTACACAGCAAGCATTTGACACTGCTTTCGTCCTGAGACACCTTGTTGAAAGGACTTCCAAAAGCTCTGAATCCACATACCCTCTTTACCACTGGATCTCCGTAGAGCACAGGAGGTACTCAGGTGAACTATAAAACAGGAACCATTCCCTTTTGACTTTGCTAATCCATCAATTCAAGGTTTAGATTGTACAGTGCCATTGGTTGATTTGGAATAAACCACTGAAATAAAACAAAGGGATCCTTCCTGTCCTTTTACCAAATTCTAGAGAACTCTTATCCAGGGAGTTTGGGAAGCCAAGCTCACCATGTCAGAAAAATGTCTGAACTCTCAGGAGATGAGTATATTGTTATGCCACATAATTTCAACCTCTGATACTTAACATTATAAGCTCCGCTAATATCTCTAGGTCACCTGTCTGGGGAAGAAAGATAAGGATTTAGCACATTAGCATGTACAATCTACCACAGATGCTGTTGACTTGGAGAGAGGTTTTTAATTTGCTTCCCCCTAGTTGGCCCCGAGAACAGTTATTTCCAGAGATGCTAATGGAAAGAGCT
Source organism: Lophiomys imhausi (assembly GCA_907164525.1). Taxonomy (NCBI): domain Eukaryota; kingdom Metazoa; phylum Chordata; class Mammalia; order Rodentia; family Muridae; genus Lophiomys; species Lophiomys imhausi. The sequence goes on from CAJQZJ010015711.1 coordinate 13,725, forward strand.
GATTGCAATATGTCTTCACTTGAGAACTTTTATGCCATCTCATGAAGAGCTGGTCTCCATACACACAGCCAAGATAAGTGCCTTCCCTCAAGGAGGTAAATGTCCCTGGAAAGACACACAAGAAATAACAGCCTTAGGCCTAAATCTGAGTTCTCCTAGAGGTCATCTGCGTGACTTTTTACAACTTGCATTATTTCTATGTGTCCAACTATTTTCATCCATATCTTCATCTGTGTCCTCACCAATCACTTAAACAGCGCTGGCTTAACACTGGCATTCAGAATGTTTTTTTTTTTAATAATTTATTTTTTATTTCTTCAAGTTACATCTCAATCACAATCCCCTCCCTACTCCCCCCTCCAGTCCCACCCTTCCACCCTCCTCCCCCTCAACCCCCCCATCCTCTTCCCTTCTTTTTTTTTTTTTTAGTTTAAGGTATTTCTTTTTTCCCCCCAACAGCTCTCCCTTTCAGTCCAAAAAATGGTTATTTTTCTTATAACTATAAATACAATACAACAGAAATAAATAGGCCACAATTATAAAGTTATATGGCTTAGCATACATTCCCAATGTCCAGTCCATATGTATTTGGCACCTGACTTTAACATTCTACTATCTAACCATCTCCATGAGTTTAAAGTTCTATATCTAACTCAGCTTTCATACTAACTTGCCTCATAATTTTAAAAATATCTTCTTAGATCCAGAACACCCTCTTGATTCCTAAACAACTCAAAATTTAACTATGAGACTCTAG
>CAJQZJ010015717.1:0-12428 GCA_907164525.1 Lophiomys imhausi
AAATATAAACCTAATAAATCAACAAAACCCCCCAAAATCAAGAAAACAAAATAAAACTACATGCAAAATGTAAAAAACAATTCAAACTAAACCAAACCAAACACCAAACTGTAGCCAAATAAAAGCACACAAAAAACTAGAACCATTATATGATGGTCAACTACCCCTGACCATGAGGACTCTCTTAGAGTGTTTGATATACTCAGTGTCACTCTATTGGAGAAAACTAATTTGCCCTCTTGCAGTTCAGTTGTTAACTTTTACTATAGTGGCTAGGCTTTTCATTCATGTATCCATTTTTTAAAGAAAATTTTGAGCTTATGTATTATTATATACCATTTTAACCACAAAATATGACAAAATAAAATATGAGATAAAACAAAAGTCATCACAGTGAAGTTGGACAAGGCAAGCCAGTACAAAAAATAAAAGAACCTTAAGGTAAGGCACAGGAATCAGAGACCCACTCATTTACACATCAAGGAGTCCCATAAAAATATGAAACTGAAAGATATAATTTATATATGCAGTGGACCTGGTGCAGACCCACGCAGGACCGATGCGTGCTGCTTTATCTCTATGGGTTCATATGAACTTTGCTCATGTTGATTTAGTGGGTCTTGTTTTCCTGGTGTACTTCATCCCATGTGACTCCCACATTCTTTCTGTCTCTTTTTCAGCAGCGTTCCCCAAGCTATGAGGGGAGAGATTTGATGGAGACATCTCAATTAAACCTTTGTGTTCCAAGGTCTCTCTCTGAGTAATGTCTGGATGTGGGACTCTGTTTGTTCCCATCTGCTGCAGTACCAATCTATGAGTATAGCAGGATACCATTAAAAATCATTTCATTGATTTTTTTTTAGACCAGTTTTATTTGGTTTTACCCTAAGTCTCTGGGCTATCTAGTCCTTGGTTCTTGGTCATCTGAGTAGTATTGAGTGTATGTTCCATCTCATGGATTGGGCCTTAAATGAAATCAGACATTGGTTGGTTACTCCCACAATTAAAATATATATATATATATATCAAAATAAAATATAATAAGATAAAACAAAAACCATCTCATTGAAATTGGGCAAAACACCAACAGATGGGAAAAAGCCCAAAAGAAGGCATAACAATCAGAGACTTACTTGATTGCATGCTCAAGAATCCCATAAAAACCCTAAACTGGAAGTCAGAGTATAAGCACAGATGACCTGGTCAGACCCACCCAGGCCCTGCGCATGCTGCCTCAGTCTCTGTGAGCTCATATAAGCTCTTTGCTTATGTTGATTTAGAGGGCCTTATTTTCTTGGTGTCCTCTATGCCCTCTGGCTCTTACATTCCTTCTGCAACCTCTTCCACAGGGTTCTCTGAGCCATCAGGGAAGGGATTTGGTAGAGAAATCCATTTTGGGCTTAGTGTTCCAAGTTCTCTTACTTTCTGCATATTTTCTGGTCTTTGTATTTATAAGAACTATTTCTTAAAATAGAATTATCAAATAGACTAGCATTTTTTACTCTTAGATATGTAGTCAAGAGAATTTAAAACATGTCCACACAAAATCTGTTCAGAGATATTCATAGGGATACTTTTCCTCATACTCAGAGAAGTAGGAAAGTACCAAATGTTCACCATCAATTAAATGAACAAAGAAAAACGAATGTATCTATTCAATAAACTATTTTGTTTAAAGAATGGGATGAACCTTGAAATCATGCCAAATGAAAAGGCCATTTATTGTATTCCATTTATATGAATTGCAAAAGGCCATGTGCTTTCATATGAATAAAAATGTCATTGAAATAAAATACTACAGAGGGTGTGAGGTTCTTGTGCACATAGATAAGCACTAGGGAAACCAAGAAGATTAAACATCTTAGGCTTATCTCTTCAAAGGGAGATGTTTAGTGCTTTCCACCTGGACTGCTGGAAATAGATGTAGTTTTACAACCTGGTGATCCGTTGCTGTCTGAAGAGCCAGGTTCTGCCCATGTCTTCTAGAGTTTGTGTTTTACTTATCCCAGACCTTTGCCCCTAAAACCTTGGGTATTGCTTCTAGGCCATAAAACACATCCTTATAGAGATGGCACTGGTGCTTTACAACAGCCTATGTGATTTCTATGTTATTTTAGGGACAGGCCCATTCTAACTCCCACAGGCATTATGGTTACTTCAGCCATTCTCCCCAGACCCTTATATTGAGCATTGTTTCTGAGTCAAAAGAACCCATCTTTATGGAAGAAGCCATATGTACTTTATAAAGAATTTCACTGTAAACATGTCTTAAGCTTTGTTGTACACAGAGGACTGAGTTAATTATCATCAGAAAGCTCCCCCCCCCAAAAAAAATTGTGCTGTGCTCAAATATGGCTAAAATAAACTGTCTAGTGTCAGACTCTAAAATTTTGAACCAGCAGCACCTAACTAAGTTGAACTGGACCAGATCTCCTTCTTGCCTCTCATAGGTTGTTCCTCTGCTGGCCATGGCATTCATATGGAACCCACCACAAATGATATTAATATTTTCTGGAGGCTAAGGAAAAAAAAGATATGAGATTTTTTTCTTTGAGTAAGGAAATTTATCTAGATCTGTTACTTGTGATAGTTTTGTAGCCTCATGAATATATTAAAACACTATTGAATTATACATGTTAAGTGAGTTATTTTTTCATATACAAAACACCTTTGACATAGATTTGTGTGTACGAAAAGATGATGAGGGTTGGTGAGATGATTCAGTGCTTGCTGTAATGCCTGACAACCTGAGTTCAAGCCCTGGGACCCACATGGCAGAAAGAAACAACCAAATCCTGAAATGCCTTCTGACTTCTACCTGAATGTGCTCCCTGTGCTATACACACATAGATGAAATCAATGATCCAGTAAGTAATGTAAAAATGTTTACAGCGCAAAGATGATGAATCCACTTTAAAATTTTGCCATTAAAAAAAGGAAAATCAAGCCTGGCGTGGTGGCACATGCCTTTAATCCCAGCACTTGGGAGGCAGAGGCAGGTGGATCTCTGTGAGTTTGAGGCCAACCTGGTCTATAGAGTGAGTTCCTGGACAGCCAAGGCTTGATACACAGAGACACCCTGCCTCAAAAAACAAAACAAAACAAAACAAAAAAAGAAAGGGAAAATCGGCCTGTGGAAGATGACTCAGCTGTTAAGAGCACTTACTTCCCTTCCAGAGGCTGTGGGTTCAGTTCCCAGCAAACACATGGTGGCTCACAGCCACCTGTAAGACCAGATATCAGGGATTCAACACCCTCCCTTGACCTCCATGGACACTGCACACATGTGAGTCACAGACATATGTACAGGCAAAACACCCATACACATCAGATAAAATTCCATACACATCAGATAAAATTTAAAAACATTAAAATATTAGGCTAGGTGCGGTAGTGCATACGTTTAATCCCAGCACTCTGGATGAAGAAGCAAGTAGATCTCTGTGAGTTTGAGGTAAGCCTGGTCTACAAATTGAGTCCAGGACAGTCATGGCTTCTTACACAGAGAAACCCTATGCAGACTCCCCCAAAGAAAAAGGAAAAAAGAAAAGGAAAATCAAGAGGTCACAGGTCATAGAAAAATTAAGCTGGAGCTGAGCTGGAAGCAAGCCATCATGGTTCCAGAAGGTGCTATACAAGCTTCTGGGGGAGAAAGTCATCAACAGTCATGTTCAAGGTCAATAAACCTTGTGAGCTACAATAATGACCTTCCAGGCAAGATGTACCCACTGATGCAATTGTGGCAGATATTATTAAGATAAGCAATGCTGTCTGAATGGATTTGGGGCCCACTCTACAAAGAGGAAACTCAAGCCTTGCTCTGTAAGCCTGGTCAAGAGCCCTTGGACTCAGAGAATCATAGGCCATAGCAGGGAACCTGTTACTATTGTTTTTGCTAAGCAGTCGTATCATCTGCTACATTAATACATTTATAATCACAGATTGGTGCTTAATCCAGCTTTCTTCAGAGAAGCTTCTTACTGTACTAGGTAGTGGTTAATGAAGAACTCCATGACTAGTTAAGTACTGATAATCAGTGATGGCAGAGTACTAAGCCTCACCTAGGAGTTGTATCACTAAGTGAGTAGCATGACACTATGAATATCCCGGAAAACTGGTGATTTAGGGTCTTCCTCTTAGGGAGGGCTATAGGAGGACTGACTACATCATAATCCTCAGAAAGGTGACCAAAATAAAACTCATGAAATGTTTGTTTCCAGGTGACTGTATATGTTGCCACATCTGGCATGTACCCAAATTTTGAAATAGTTATAAACATATTCTATTATGAGATCTACAAAAAGAAAGTATGGAATGAAAATAGCTGATTTCTATTTTGATGTCTTGGGTTCTGCTAGTGATACTGCAGTCTCAATACTGAAACAAGAGTGAAATTGAAGTTATTACTTAGTAAAAGTAAAGATACTTTTCCAATCGAGTAAACCCCATGGTTATTACAGACTCTAAATGTAAAAACTCTAATGAAAAGAAAGTATAGATTTTTTTTTGGGGGGGGAACTGCAGTTTGTTGGTTTGGATAATCCCACTGTGCCAGCATATTTCATAAAGCTAGCTAGTCAGACCCATTATCTTTGTCAATTCCTAGTTCTAATTCCAAGAGTTCTGTGTTCAGAGTAATGGTACATACCTGCAATCCTATCATTTAGGAGGCACAGGTAGGAGGATTAAGAATTCAAAGCCAGCAACTTAAAAAGGCTTTGAGGGCCTTTTATTTGACTTAAAATTATATTGAGAATTCTATTTTGTTGTAAAAAAATTATCTTCAGGTTAATGGATGAAAACGGAAACAAAATTATACTGGTGAGGTAATTCAAATTCAGAAACACTGCATATATGGATCCTAGCTTCAAAAATTGTGATTTTTATGTTTAAGTTGGCATATCTGTAGAATCCAGAAACTAGAAAGGGACGGTTGAGATGGGGGATGCCATAAGAGCGGAAAAACAGAACATAGGTGACACGAAAACAGGAAATAGAAACAGGAAAGGGGAGTACTGCTGATAGACACATTTAAGCATGGTTGGAAGTAGAGGAAGGGAGATAGGACAGAGTGGGGGGAATAGGAACCAAACTAAAAGTGTAGAAAAGTATTAAATCCCATATGGAAACTTGAAAGCCAAGTGAAAATATGAGGTCAAATTTACATGGAAGTAATTATAGATTCACAGGAAGATACAAAATAGTACAGAGTGTCCCACATTCTACTATGTAACCATCTATTTTAATGATGACCTTTTGAATGATTTTTGTTCATTTCAAAACCAGGAAAGTGACACTGGTATTTTCCGCATTTTTCTTTTATTTTCAGGCAGGTTTGATATAAAGTCTCACTGTGTCACCCAGGATTAAAAAAAAAAAACAAAAAACTATTTAGAAAGTCATTGAGCATGAGGACAAGTTAGTAGTAGTTCCCTATCCTTCTGAAGGGGCATATGTAATTTGATTGCAGAGGCTAATCTTCTATCACTTGAGAAGAAAGAGGGTCCCAAACTTGGGGTCTTATCAGGCAAAGTACTTCAATTCTCTGTAACCATCCTATTTACCTGTGAAACCTTTGGCTTCCTCAGTATGTTGAGAGAATTTCATCCTTCCCAGGTATTTTTGACTTGTTCCTTGGAAATCGTTTTCTACTTTAAGAAGAACTCCATGGTGGCAATGGACAAACATACTTCACACTCCCAAGTTGTAATATGAAAACTATATACATTTCTGGCTTTTGAATTGAGTGTTGGTTCCTACGATAGCCTAAGCCACTATCTTTTTTAGTATGAACATTTCAGTAATACTCTTCAATATCTGTTACAGTACTAGGTAATAGCAGCCCAACAAACAATTTGTTCTTGTTTAGAAAATACATAGACTTCAAGGACCATTGTGAACACCCTTAGCTTCATGTTGTACCATAAAATACCTTTTTGTTGTTTTTTGTTTTGGATACCTGCTCCTCACCTTAATGAATGTATATTGCCTTTAAAATTCAATATAACAAAATCTGTCTCATCTATTGGTTATATTATTTCTTTTAACACATGGTCTCACTATATACCCCTGGTTACCCAGGAACTCTAGACCAAGTGGGCCTCAAACTCATGGAGATCTGCTTACCTCTGTCTGTCCAGGGCTGGGATTAAACACATACACCACATGTCTGGCTGAATGGTTAAGTATATTAATTCTTATGAAGCTGAGAGCTGCCTAGTCATCTCAGCACACAAAAGCAAGTAGAGGTCTCTAGAATGAGGATTTGCACATTTGGAGAAAGCCAGACTTTGACATTTTTGTCTGTAATATATTTCTGTTCACTGTCTTAAAGAATCCTCCGGGGCTGTTTGTCATAGAGCCACTGAAACCCAGGCTGTGACCAACTGTGTGGCCTTTCCCCTTCTTGTGGAATGTGACTTGGAAACTAGATGGAGAAATTTAGGTGTGGGGATAGAAAGATGTCAGAAGAGTGGTGGCACGATCAACATGCTTGAAAATAGTTGTGTAGTTTTGTTTGAGGCAGGAAGGAGATCATATACATCATAGGCTTGGTTCAAGCACATGGTTTCCCCCTATTTGCACCTCCCCAGTGCTGAGATAGGTGCATACCACCATTTCCAGCATAACTGTGTATTTGTGTTATGCTTGTTAAACACAAAAGCTAGCCCCACCTAGGAGTGATCCAAATGACTAGGTGACTAGAAGATGACATTAGCCTTTGGCAGAGTCTCTTCACTGGGTGCTCCTGTCTTCAGGCTGGGTTTGATTAATTGTAGATGCTGGTGAGAGATCAGAGATTAGAGTGTGACAGAGGGCAAACAGATATCTCTCTCCCTGTCCCTGGCTTCAGGTGCTGCTTTGTCATGTTCTAGCTCTTCCTACTTCTGTGGTTTGTGTCAGTTGACCTTGGCCCCAGGGTTCTGAGAATTATCTCTTTCCTTAGATACACTAGGGCAAGGGATATATGCAGTCCCCGTTTATCATTTCTGAATTGTTTTGCTGCTCTGTTTCTAATCTTGACCATCAGTTATATGATTTACTCATTGCATGCAATCCCATTTGGTTATGGTTGAATGTGAAAAGTCCCCCACAGGTTCCCATGTCTGAGTACCTGTTCCATAGCTCACGATGCCATTGTTGAAGGTTGGGGAACATTTGAGACTGTGGCCTACATGGCAGAAGTGGGTTGATAGGAGTGGGCCTTGGCAGTGCTACACCGCCTCAGCTTCCAGTCTACTGTCAGATTCCATCTGCCAAGATGTGCAGGACTTGGACCATATGCTTTTGATATGCTCCTTTTGCTACCTCTTGTTGTGATATTATGATGTGCCTCAAATGAATCCTTTCTCTCTATGGTTGCCTTTCCCAGACTTTTACCATTGCAATGATAAAAGTAATTAGAATGCAGGTTTTGTAACTCTTCAATGGAGCTTTTTGTTTTCCTTTAGACCCTGAAACACTGTGCTGCTTCCTTTGGGAAAATGAGAAAATATGAGTCTGTGAAGGAGGAAATGAGATAGTAAATGCTTGTATATTAGCCACCCCCAACATGAGAGAATTAGCAAGCATTCCTATTTTGTAGGCACTCAGGCATTGCAAGTAGATGGTTCTTTACCAGCTCCACAGCCATAGATAAAGTGACAAAAACTGAACAATTGTTTAATTTCTTTGGCTTGCAGGAACACTGCTCCTGATAACAGGAGTGCATTTATAACTACTTTTGGAATGTGTTGATTCTGTTAATATCATGGGTTCATAGACACGATTGCTATTAAAAATAAATCTTAAAGCCTTGGGACAAACCATCTGTGCTTCTTCCTTCAGTGGAGTCTTGTTAAGCAAAGCTTTACCTCAGATGATTTTTCAGTTACTTGGATGGTATTATATAGTTTGAATTACATGCACCAGAAAATATTGTTGAAGTCCTAAACTCTGCTACCAAGAAATATCAATTTATTTACACCTATGATTTTTGAAAATGTAACTGAGTTAAGATAAAGGCATACTGGGTTATGGTAGGCCCTGATCTAAATTGAGTGGTTTTCTTTTATTTCTTTGTTTTGTTTTTGACATAGTATCTCATGTAACCCAGACTTATAGTGAACTGTCATGTACCTGAGGATAGCCTTGAACATCTGATCCACCTGCCTCCACCTCCAAAATGTTGGGAATATAGGTATGCACTACCATACCCAAATCTGAGTGGTATTCTTTGAATGTGTACATGCATGCACGTGTATGCGCATACACACACACACATACACACACACACACTCTCCACACATATACACATGGGAAATGTCACGTGAAAGAAAAAAAATGAAATGATGCATGTGCAAGCTAAGTAATATCAGGGATTACAAGACAATCACAAGTTAAGAAAGATGTAGGAGCCAGGTGTATTGTCATATACCTTTAATTTCAGTGTTTGGGAGCCAGAGGCAGGCTGGTCTCTTTGAGTTTGAGGCTGGTCTGGTCTACACAGGAAGGCATAGGGCAGTCAGGCATATGTAGAGAGACCCTGTCTCAACAAACAAAATAATGACAAAATAAAAATTAAAAATAAATAGAATAAAAGCAATTAAAATCAATACAGACACTATCTTTGGTGCTGGAGAGACAGCACTGACTGTTTGTTCTTCCTGAGTACTGGGCTTCAATCCCCAAAAGCACGTGGTGAGTCACAGCCATTTTTAACTCAAGGCCTAGGGGATCTGATGCCTTCTGGCCTCTTTGGGCACCAACCATGCACACGATGCAGAAACATATATGTAGGCAAAACAGTTATACACATAAAATAAAAAAAATAATTAATAAATCTCAAAAAAGTGAAGAAGGTGTAGAATTGGTTATTTCATTCACTCAGCCTTCAGAGAGAACATGACCCTGTTGACACCTGTCCTTCAGCCTGTGAAAGAATATATTTATTTTGTTTAAAGCCAATTAGTTTTGGTGTTTTGTGACAGCAGCCATCAGAAATTGACAGTAACAGTTTCATGTAATGTATGAAAGGTAATAAACAATGCAGAATATGCCCTTTGCTACTTTTGGTATTGTGTATTACTGGTCTTATAAAGTGAGACAAGAAGTCATCTTTTTTCTTTGATTTTTTTGGAAGAGTTTGCAGAATATTGGCTTTAGTTCTTCATTAAATATGTGACAGAATTATCTAGTAAGCCAGACCCTGGAGACTTCTTTTTGAGATTTATATGATAACTTCAATTTCTTTAACCCTCATGGGATTATTCACATCTTTTTAATGTTATTTTTGTAGTGTTGGCTTTTTTTGTTGTTGTTTTTTGTTTTTTTAAAGATTTATTTATTATGTATGCAGTATTCTGTCTGCAGGTATATCTGCAGGCCAGAAGAGGGCACCAGATTTCATTATGGATGGTTGTGAGCCACCATGTGGTTGCTGGGAATTGAACTCATGACCTCTGGAAGAGCAGCCAGTCCTCTTAACCGTTGAGCCATCTCTCCAGCCCAGTGTTGGCTTTTTTGAGGAATTGATTCATTCCTTCTAACTTGACAAATTTATGAACTGTAAATTCAGTGCTAAAATCCCCTATTTCATTCCTGATATTAATAATTTATTTACATTTTTATTAGTCTTGCTAGAGGTTTATTAATATTACTATTTTCTTTTATAAATTGAATTATTTTTGAGACAAGGTCTCACTACTTAGCATTTGCTGGCCTGGAACTCATTACGTAAACTTCTTTAGCCTGGAATGCACAGATATCTTCTTGCCTGTGCCTCCCGAGTACTGGAGTTAAAGACATGCCACAACCCCAGGCCCAAAGGTTTTTGGATTTTGTTTTTGTTTTTAATTAATTTTTATTCTATTGATTTTTTCTCACTCCCTTATTTTATAATTTTAAATTTTACTTGATTTCTTCTCTGATAAGTATTATTGGTTCTCCTTTTTTGTTTTTAAACTTTTTCAACAAATGTACACAAAAGTACAAGCTCACTTCTTTTTTCTTTTTGAAAGATCTCTCTTAGCTTGAGTTTTCAGAAAGAAAATAATGAACCTTGGAACACAGTCTTTCCTGTTTTCTCTACTACCCATCTCCTCTGGATTCTGAATAAGTGACCTATTCACCACATGGTGATTTTCCTTCTCTTCAAACCTTAGGTGAGGTGTGAAAGTCTGAATAGTCATTGGCTTTATTTTGAAAACCAGAAACCCCAAGGAATAAAGATTATTATACTTGCTGTTTGTGTATGTTGTAGAAGATGTACATGTGTGAATATACACATGACATATGTCAGTAAAACAGTAGAACAGAAATTCAGAAGGCATTTGGAAGAGGGTGGATTCTACTATCATCACAGCAAGCAATAGGAAGAAAGTGGAAACAAATACAACTGTGTAGCTGTTGCAACTTCCATCACTGATTTCTCTCCAACTGTAAACTTTGTTTGAAGCCATTTTTCAGTTAAACAATAATCCACTTTCACATTTTATTTTTCAATCTCTTGTGAGTAATAGTTTTTCTGTCTGGCTGTCCCAAGATTCATTTTCAGGACACAGTAGACATCACTGAAATCTAGTAATTGTGCTACAATTGTTTCTTCTTTGTTTGTCCTTCTATAGATCGTTATGCCCTCCTGCCCTTCTTTCTGACATTTCTTTGTCTCTTTCTTTCTTCTTTCAGTACTGGAGATTGAACACATGACCTTGCATATTCTGAGAAAGTATTCTCCACTGAACTATAGCCCTAGCCCTACCCTTCTAATTCAGAAAATTTCCATTTTCTTCATTCTTCCCTAACCCTAACCAATTATGAAGTTATGCTATATCTCTTAAAGTATTTTACTTTCTGTTACTTGAACAAATATTTAGAGAAATACCTGCATATAATTTTGAATAAATGTTCTAAATATCAGAGAGTGGGGATTTTGTCTTGGAAACTACTAAACTTGAAATTTAATCATGTCAAATTAGTGAAGAAAATACTTTGATTAAAAAGAACTAATAAAATAAAATGCACCACAAATATGTGATAGCATAAATATAAATATATAAATCCATCTGGCTATCTATATCTGATTGTATAACTAAAGCAGAAAGAAAAGAAGACTGATGCTAAGAAACAGCATCATTTCTATATCGATAAAGTCTGTAATTATGCTGACTCCCTCGTCTTTTATAATTGAGGCCACATTATTTCCTAGAACAGTGTTTGGGTATTTAATTTTATATTGTTGAAGTTAAGAAGGACAAGATAATCAATAAAAATTAGATTGCTGGGGAAAGAGAAGGACAGAGGAAAGAACAGTAAATACACGAATTTGAGAAATAAATGTCAGACCATTTGTATTTCGAAATACAAATTTAAGTTAAAGTGGTTACTGTGACTACATACATGCCTACAAAACCTGAGGGGAGAAACGATAGATTTGTGTTTAATCACATAGGACTCAAAGTATTTGTTTCTGAGAGTTAATACTATTAAAGGAATTCTCATTTAGTTTATTTTTTCCCTTAAGAAACAGACAAAAAACAAAAAACAAAAAAAGCAAGAGGAAACAACAGCAGAAAAATGTCACTACATCTTTGAAGCTAGGAAACAAACATTTTTATCTCCCTTACTTTCTTTCTGATAGCAAGTGCTGGAAGAGGAGAGACCATGAAAAGGATTAGAATGTGGCCCATTAACAAGGACATTCTCAGGACAAGACAGTGTTCCTGGAATATGGGCTGACTGAGCTCAGATGAATACAGGAATTGTTCTAAAAGTCTGCACTGAGCTATTGACCTTCCAACTCCTTTTCAGTCTTGAAGATCATTCTTCCCAGACTGGCACAGGAAAGTGGCTCTTATTCAAAGAACATATCATACCAGAGAAGCTCTAAATTCGAGGACATTAGCATAGCAGGAGTTGAAGGAGGTTGCCATACTGACAGGGGTGAGGAAGGGAAGGTCATCCTCACTGGATGGGGAGACTCAGTCCCTCATCTTGCTCACCCCTGTTAGTTCTGGCCATTGGGTTTCTTTTTCTGTGCCCTTGTCATATACTGGGAATTGGACCTCTTCAATATGACCTGCCACACAATTTCTAGAGAAACCTCCTGATTGTAAGCTTCAAAGGACTTCAACAAGCTTATAGGATCCTAATAGATCAGTATCCAGTGGACTATAGAAGAAAAAGAAAGGATTCCAAATAAAACATTGGCCTTTTTGTACTCACTCAAGATTTTATTAACAATAGTATATTTATAGACCTTGTAGATTTATCCAACACCTTCTTAAGTAGAATTTTGTATGCTTTGACCAATGCCCCTGTTTCTTCCTCTGGTCTAGCCTATGGAACACTTTTCTTATGTATGTATGTATGCATGCATTTATTTATTTGGTTTTTTTTAATAATTTATTTTTTATTTCTTCAAGTTACATCTCAATCACAATCCCCTCCCT
>CAJQZJ010015718.1:0-14055 GCA_907164525.1 Lophiomys imhausi
ATGACCCTACCATCATCCCCTTTATGTAAAATAATTTCTTGTACTGTTGGTCCAGGCAACACATTTTGTAAAGTGATTCCTTTACAAGAACGAGGGACAAAGTTTCTCCCCCAGAATCTACATTAATAAAATGATACTTGGGTTGGGCATAGTGGATCCTGTTTCTAATCCCAGACTTGGTTGAGGTTGCTGAACCTCACTGGCCAACCAGCCCAACTTACTGAAGAGTAACTGCATTCAGTTACATCCTGTCTAAAAAAAGAAACAAATATGTAACACTTGAGGAATAACTCCATGGTTACACTATGGTCTCCATATACATGTACACACAAATGAATATGTAACTGTACATACATATGTATCCACACATACATGTATCCCACTACACAGTTTTTTTGTCCGAAATTTTATATGTAAAATATTTTATGACTAGGGAAACAAAATCAGAATTTAGAAGATGTTCTCTGAAGTATTTGCTAGAGATATCTTGACAAGGCATAACAAATAAACTATTAAAAAAATAAAGTGTATTGTCTCCAACTTTTACCTGTTTCAGAAGTCTAGAGTAAAGATACTGTTAGAATTGTTTCCATTCCGTGTTTTCTCCTTGATTAGAAGATAACAGCAATGTCCTCAAATAATGTTTTTCTATTTTTCTTTTCCCCACTGATTATTGTTATAAGTCCAGCAGTCATGTTATACTAGTACTGTTCTTGTACCCTCGTCATTTCTTAGGTAACTATATCTGCAATGACTCTAGCTGCAAATTAGATCGTGTTTCAGGGTACAAGGCATTAGAAATTTGGACATAGAGATTTTGAATTGGGCACATTTACTTAATTAATTGTCTCTAGAAAGCTGTCATTCTTTTCCTATTTTCCTCTTCCAGGAGACAACAAGATATTTTCTATCCAGGAACTACAATTCTGGAGCCATATGTCTTAAAGTTTTTCCCAATTGGTTGTGAAAACACAGCACCTACATTTGAATCCTGCTTCTAACACTTACCCACCCAGTAACCTGCATGTTCTCCTATATAGGATGGAGATGATTGTAACTAACATGTCAATTACTTAAGGACATTGCCTATGCTATATTGTTAGAAATTTTACTATTTCACATGTATTACAAACTGACATTATAAATAAGTTCACGTCCAATTCCAAAGTCCATACACTTTGATTTTGAATGTTTATAATGCTAAGAGATGACACATATAAAGATTATGAAGACAATGATATGCAGATTCATCCATGTGGAATGTAAGAATAATCTTGCCGAGACAGCCATCATAAAAGACATTCAAATTCCAAACGAGTTGCTCTCTGAATTTAGGTACTCCCATACTTTTTCTGTGGATTATCTACTTTCAAACATTCAATCCAGTGTTGTGGAAAAACACAAACATAAAGTAAATTAACCAGGTTGTAAGAAGATAATAAAACAATAACACATTTTATTTCTTGCATCCTCTCACAATTGCAGATACAATACTTAACTCTGTTCTATAAAAACATTATGATCATTATTAAAAAACAGACATTCTTCTAGTTTAAATTATATGATGGTTTTGTATCTGGAGCCTATTCTAGTCTTCCTACCTTGACTCTCTGGATGTTTTATTCATCATCAAGATTATTAATTTATTTCTAGACCAAAATCTGGATAAGTTAATTTGTGGATTCCTTTTGATTATAGTCATAGTCATTCGTGTTGTGATGTAATTCTTATCTAAGTGGACTTGGGGTGTTATTACTTTTATTAACATGGATAGGTGAGAAGAACTTTAAGAGATTCATATTACCCAATTTTAGAGAACATATTGTAAGGATAGAGGTGCAATCCAAATCAGTGGACTGTAAAGTTAGATTTCATTAATGAATATTTTCTTGTACAGATGAAGTCAGAGATCTGACATCATGAAATTGGAATGAAATAGGTTCCATCTCAACTCTTGATCACGCATATAAAATTTCCTTAATATAACTTCTACTCTTCACAGTCTCTTAATCTAAATGAAAGGTCAGATTGGAAAATGGATCTATAGTCAGCAGTGTTTATTTAAAAGCAAAGAAATTTAATTCTTATACAACTAATATGCAATATGTTAGTGCCAAAAATATGTCAGTGATTACTGATATTCCAAAGATATCACAGACAAGTATACAAATATTTAAATTTATCCCCCTAGGTTCTGATATATTTGCCATAGAAATGAAGTCTTTAATGGTGCTAGCCTTCTTATTTATTTCTCACACGTACTTGATTTATCTCAAAGGAAATGTTCCTAAATTAGTTCACAAAGACTTAGTTATATGTTTCTGTAGAAAGAAGCTAAAGAATTAAGGACTAGCTTAGATGGGCTAAGATTGCACAATACAGGCCAAAGCTTGCTAAAATCCATGTAGTGTCTGTGTGCTTATTGAGTAATGGTGGGTTAAGGATTAACACTGCGGAACAATTAAATATAATCTAAATACTGGTAAATAATTTAGTTAGCCTTTTTCTCCATGTTTCCAAAAGTATTCATTTTTAAATCTTAGTTTCATTTATTAGTTTTGTCAAATTTAATGATAGTTATTATTTGTATTTGACTTTGAATTAATGTATCTATAATGTAGTAGTTACATTGGAAGTATGCAAACTTAAGGACATTACAGGTTTCAAATAATTAAATATTATATAGGGTAATATTTTACAGTATATGAAGAGTGAAAAGCATACTTATATGGATATATGAATAAATAGAAAATTGATAATGAAATATCATATATTAGTAAGTATCACTGTCCATCTAATAATTGTATCTACTCAATACTGTAAATTATTATGATGATGATCTTCATTTATATAAACAAATATTAATATTGTGGAAAGGACAATCTAAAATCTTCGGCCTATGATACTACATATGCAGAAGCACTGAAAATTGAGTAAGATGGAGTTATATTATAAGATATCAAAAATGTGAGTTCTTTTTGTATATTTACTTTCTTTAAAACTTCACAGATTACTGAGCTAAACAATTAATAGTGTGGAGCTAAAGAAAAGGCTCACCAATTAAGAATCCTTGCTCAATCCATATTTGATTCAAGCATCCATATCTTGCAGATCAACTGCCTACAACTTCAATCCCAAAGATTTGAAATTATCTGGTGGATCTCATGGCACTCACCCATGTGAAATATACCCACACATCCCATACACAGCCACGTAAGTGAACCTAAATTGTAGGGGGTTAGATAAATTAGATTTAGAAAAATATATAGGGGTTTCTGATACTGTCTCTTAATTCGGGGCATGAAGAGCATTATCAGCATGTGGACTAAAAACAGGAAACAAACAGGAGACTTAATAGACTGAAAAACAAGGTTGAAGTCAGGAAAAACAGGAAAGACTCAATAGACTGAAAAACAAGGTTGAAGTCAGGAAAACAGGAAAGACTTAATGGACTTGAAGAAACAAAGTATCTGGCCTGACATTGTTTTCAGCTGCTAAGTGGGCGGAGCCCAAATTAAGCTGAAACAGAGTTCCTCCTATTTAAGGACAGTGCATGGAGCCCAGAAGAAGAAGAGGCCCCTGATGCTAGAGAGCTCCAAGAGTCTTGCTGAAAAAAGTGCTGGCCATCATTTGATGGCCAGATTTCCCTGAAGCAGAAAGAAGCTGGTGAGCAAAGAAAGCCTGAGCAAGACACCAAAAGGCCAAGGACTAAACCCTGTGGCTCAGCTTTTGCCTAGAGGGGTTTGATCTGTCCGAACAGTGGCCTAAAGGAAATTGTGCCTGGCTTTAAGGACTGAGGCAGAGCAGCTGAGTTCCTGATTCAAAAGAAGTAAGTTGGCCTTCAGATGGCTGGGGTCTCCCACAGAGAAGAAAGCATGAAGCCTTATTTAAGGTGAGACTGCAATAACCAACTTACCCTGATGAACCTACATCTGAGAGATCCAGAAAAAGGACTGCTAAGTGCTTTAAAGAATCTACAACAAAGACTGTGTTCCTGACGACTGAGGACCTGCCCCAGAGACTGTATCATTCTAAAAAGTTAGAAAAATAATTATCAATAGGTTTAGTGGATAGGTTAAAGGGGTTGTAAGAATTTATAGGATTAATAGTTAAGAAATTGTTGGTGTTTGTTATAAGTGAATTTAATAATAAATAAATAAGGGATAAATAATAATTTAAAAATTCGGTTACACTAAATCTTTGAAATAATGATACTATTAGGAATAATATCAAAGATTGTGGAAAATTAAAAGTTGGTCTTTGGAAACACAATGGAAGGAAGAACATTGACAGCATCAGTAGAAACCATAAAGTAATTCTGGCTTCAGTTTTCTCAATATTTATATTGTGCATTCATTTTTTCCTAGTAAGATTACATTGTGTTTTCTAAGTATACTTGTAGCTTTCAGGGGTAGCTTGGTACAGTTACAATTTCAATTTCCAATATCCTTAGATATGATGATATGTTTATCATTATCATATTATCAAGGTATGAACTAGAATAGGAGAATTACAGGTCAAATGCATATAAAACATTTTCAATAAAACAATGGGAGAATATTTTTCAAACCTATGAAAGTGATACTCATACAGACATAAAGGACACACAAAATTATAAGGAGATCGCACCAGAAAATAAACTCACATGGACTATTGTAAATAATGCACAGAAAACAATCTGCAACAAAAACTTAGAAGTCATATATACAGACACATGAGAATAACAACTGATATCAACAAAAACATTAAAATTTAGAAGATATTGGTATAATGTGCTTCAAGTTCTGAAAGACTATAGATTCTAACACAAATTACTCTATCCTGCAAACTTAACTGTTGTATTTGAAAGATAAATAAAAACTTTCTATGATTAGAAGGCTAAAATAATTTATGACAACTAATAAAGCCACATGGAGAATCCAAGAAGGAATATTTCACACTGAAAATAAAAACTAAGCACACAACTGTGAGAGGAAAAAACATATATGATGTCAGGGTAACTGCTGTTATACAAATAAAACTAAGTAAATAATAAGCATAAAATTAGAAAACAAAAACAATTAATGTGCTTCTATCAACAACAACTCTGATTATTAGTAGTCTCTATTATGCAGTCAAAACATTAAGGAGAACAAAAAGTATCTTTCTTTTGTATACAAAAAAACCATATTTTACTTTCAAGAAAATATAGTATTCCATTCCTCTGAATGAATGAATGGGAAAAATATCCCAAGCAAATAAAATCTCAGACAACACACACATTCATAAAAATTAAACAAACTTTTACTGAAGAATCCAGTAAATAAAATCAAGAAAGAAATCATTAAAAAAAGATTTTTGTAACTAAATGAAAAAGAAACCGAAATAAAATATTCTTTGGGATAAAATGAAAACAGGTATAATTGAAAATTATATAACTCTAACTAATTTCTTCAGGAAATCTGAAATAGCTCAAAAAATAATTTAAATATACCTAAAGAGTTTTTAAAAATAGCAATTCAAGCCTCCAAAATCAGTCAAATTGAGAAAAAATTTTAAAATGATGAAGCAAAATTATTTATTTAAAAATATAAACAATCTTGGAGAACCCTTATCTGAATTATTCAAAGACAGAGAGAAAGAATATAAAAATAATGAACATCATATTTTACAAAAATTTAGCAAATTATAAAGATTACTTTAAATATGTACACTACTTTAAATGCTTCTACTAAGTTGGAAAGTGAAATAATTCCTAGACTTATCTGAGACACCAAAATTAAAACAAGAAGAAATCATCAATTTAAATGATAATTTATTTAAACATAAAAAAAGCAATTGAAACCAAAATAAAATAAATCTTCTGTTGTAAAGCCTAGGTCCAGATGGATTCAGAACAGAACTCTTACAGAAATTTAAGGCAGACATACAACCAATATTTATCATAGTATTTCACAAAATAAAAATAGAACACTTCCAAACTCCTTTTATGAAACTGGTGTTACTCTAATACCCAAAATCAGATAAAGCAGAACTAAATCAAACTCTAAAACCCACTATTCCTGATGAACATAAATATCAAAATCATATGAAATACTTGTAAACTGAATACAGGAACACGGTTATATTTTCCCAGAAATACCCATATGGTTCACCATATTCAAGTTGGTAAATGTGATAAAGCATATAAGTGGTCTAAAAGGCAGAATCACATGATCATCCTGTAAGTGAAGAAAAATACTTTGACAGTCTCCAATATCCCTTAATATTAGGTCTGTAAAGAGTAGTGTTGACAGGAGCACACCTAAACATTATAATATCTATATATAAAAAAGTCCTACTCAACATCATTCTAGATGTAGACAAAGTTGAATAATCCCATTAAATTAGGTGCACATTGTAGCTGTCCCCATCTCACGTCTTGTTCAATATAAAGTTTGAAATCACAGCTAGAGCAGTAAGAATGAAAAGAAAATAAAAGACGGAAATAGGAAAATAACAAGTCAAAGTTGCACTGTTTGCAGATAATGTGTCCTACAAAAAAAGACATTGAATATTCCATCAGAAAACCCTCAGCTCTGTTAACCAAATTCCAAAGATCGGCAGGAAAAAAGTCACCATAGAAGCAATTCATATCCTCTCTAAATACACATAATAAGAACATTAAGAAGAAAATTAAGAAAATAGTCCCATTCAAAATAGCATCACAAATCATTTGGAGTAACCTTTGCCAACAGGTAAAAAATCTCCACAATGAAAATGTAAAATTCCAAAGAATACAAAAATTTATTTAGGTAACTCAGGTGTACAAAGGTAGATATCACAGGTTATCTCTTATATATGGTTCCTATACCCTAATCTTTAGATTTGTATTTCTAACTAAAATACTTGTAGGAGTAAGAAAATTAAAAAAGGAGCAATACGCTGTTGGGATGCGAGACATCTTAAGTGAATACAAAATTTGTTCACCTACAGCCCTGGTCTTCAGGGCTTTACTGAAGTTCTGGCTGGAGCAGTCTGTGGAGCTGAACAATCTTAGCAATTTTGAGTTGTTGTGGTGGTAGACTTTTTTTTTTTTTGGTTTTTCGAGACAGGGTTTCTCTGTGTATCTCTGGCTGTCCTGGACTCGCTTTGTAGACCAGGCTGGCCTCAAACTCACAGAGATCCACCTGCCTCTGCCTCCCGAGTGCTGGGATTAAAGGCATGCACCACCACACCAGGCTGGTGGTAGACTTTTAAGGTAACAGCTATTGAGGAAGTCTGCAAGGCTAGATCATCTGGGCCACTCGTCTTCTCTGGTGTCTGGTCTGCTTTCTTCTGAGGTTTCCATTGTCCAGTTGTCCCTGGATTCCTTGAATGGATGCTTTAAATCTCCTGAAAAGATAAGAACAGATCCCTGCCCTAATCCTAACTCTGGGACAATTACCTGGTTTTATTTGGGGGGGGGGTGAGGTCAGGTAATATTTTTCCTGGAGCAAATTTTGTTTTTTTGACAATATATAGAGTATTATCTTTCAATTTGGATTAAAGAAGAAATTATTTTGATATTTCGGAGCTAAACAAACTTTAGTGTATATATTTTGAGATCTCAAAGGACAATTTGTTTGAATTGCAGCATGCCTTTTGTAAGTAGCTTTTAAACTTAAATCCTTCCAAATCCTATATGCCTGTCTCTGCATTCTAACTATTGGGATCAAAGACAGGTGGTTCCCAACTGATGGGATTAAAGATGTGTTCAACCACCCCCGGCTCAAAGTTTTTCTCTATTTAGAGCTTGTTTGTGTCAGTCTGACCTTGAGCTCTGAGATCTGCCTGTTTCTGTCTCTAGTGTGTTGGGATTAAGGGTGTATTCTTCTCAAATAATGGGATTAAGGGTGTGCACCATCACCACCCTGATCCTTGTAACTCTAGAATTTATAAGACAACTAACTCTACAGTAATCCTGTCTCTGCTGGAGTTAAAGGCATGGGCTGACACCATGAATTTCATGTATTTTACCTTAGCTCCAAGTTTTTTGAACTCTTGGAGGTTTAGAAAACCAGGTTGAACAGCAGTAACTTTTAATTTATTTATATTATTTTAAACCTGTTATCTGCTTTTCAATGCCAAACCATGAAAATATCCTATACATCTACAAAAAAAAAAGAAAAAGAAAAAAAAACAAAAGAAAAAAATTTAAGCTGCTATCAAGTTTGTGTAATGTATGTGGCCACCTGCAGTTTAACATTCCAATCTGACACCTGAAACTTAGGATATTTAAATAGCTGAGCACAAAAGGACTGAACATCAAGTGATTCTATTAATTTTTAACCATCTTTCCACTCTTATTTGGGCCCCAAACAGGTTTACTATGTCCCAAATGAGCAGGAAGTCATTTTAAGAGAGTGATGTCCTATCCCCAGAGCGTGGGATGGGTGTTTTCCCCCGCTTTGGTCATTTGATGGATAATAGAAAATCTTGTTCTTTAGGGGAAGAGAGTACAAGCTGTTAAATAGCCTTGTTAAATGGGTTTTGGAGGTTAGACCCAGGGATTTCTCTCTTTTCCTTTTCTGTATCCTTCTTTCTCTCCTATGTAGGAGTGAACAGACTTGAGAAAAAAAAATGGGGCATAGACATAGTATAGGAAAGATCAAGAAAAAAGGACAGATTATTGAATATGCCCTTATACCTTTGTATATTGATACAAAATTAATATTATATTTGGCTAAATTGGTATTGATCTTTGTATATTAATGCAAAATTAAGATGTATTGGGCTACATTGGTACTGATCTTTGTATATTGATAAAAATTAAGATTATATTTGGCCACGTTGGTATTGATCTTTGTATATTGATACAAAATTAAGGGTAATGCTTTTTAAAGGTATTGTACCTAGTAATGCTCAAAAATGAAATGTGAAGTTTCGGCCTTTTGCTACCAACTGTCATAAGCTGTTTAGGATAATTAAGAAATGCAAACTAATAGTCATTCAAGCTTGTCATTTTGTTACTGTGTACTACCACAGTCTATCACAGTTATTTTCTAAACTAATTAGAAATCAAGTTCCTAAGAGACAAGCAACATTTGCTTATCTAAATATAAGAGATAGATAGGGCATCTCAAAAACCTCAAGAGATCTACATAATATGGCATTCAAAGAAGTTTTCTTAACTAAAGATTTTTTGATATCGAGACATGTCAGCTCCTGACAGCACCCCCTGTTCTTCTCCAAGTAGAAGATGAGCACCGAAGAATCTACAGTGGGAGATGGTTGAATTAGTGGCAAGCCTATCTCTTGGCAAGAAAAACCCCTTGCTTCAACTGTAGACAGAATGCTGTCCAAAAAGGACAAAACTTGGAAGCAGGTAAGTCGACAGCCTAGCTCTGTCAAGACAGGGTAGGCAAGTCCTTCATAATTCCTGCTCTACAATCAATGTCTGTCAGAGAAACGGGGCCACACAGCTGAAGATTGATGCTGCGATGTATGGAGAGAAAATGGGAACTGTCCAGGCAGCCACAGGTATGTCATTTCTTAGTTTTGGAAGCTGTGGGCCCTGTAGTTCGTATATAATCAGATATATTTATCCCTCTCAGGTCTCTGAGGTGGTTAAAGAATAGATAGCTAGAGTCTCATAGTTAAATCTTGAGTTGTTTAGAAATCAAGAGGGTGTTCTGGATCTAACAATATGTTTTTAAAATTGTGATGCAAATTAGTATGAAGGCTGAGTTAGATATAGAACTTTAAACACATGGAGATGGTTAGATAGTAGAATGTTAAAGTCAGGTGCCAAATACATTTGGACTAGACATTGGGAATGTTTGCTAAGCCATGTAACTCTCATAATTGTGGCCTTTTATTTCTGTTGTTCTGTAGTTTATTTATTGTTATAAGAGAATGAACCATTTGTTGGACAGAAAGGGGGAGCTCATAGGAAAAAGATATACCTTAAACTTAAAAAAAAGGGAAGAGGATGGGGCATTGAGGAGGAAGAAGGTGGAATGGTGGGACTGGAGGGGGGAGTAGGGAGGGGTTTGTGATTGAGAGTTAACTTGAAGAAATTAAAAAATAAATTAGTAAAAAAAATGTGTCCACCGGTACAATAGTGGTATGACTGTAATGGCAACTACTCTGCATTTGAGGCTTATTTCTCAAGACTGTTCTAGATGATACTATAGACATAGTAAAAGCAAATAAACAAACAAAAACAAAAACAGAAAGAAGGCTGAAGTGGTTTTACACCCCAGGGTTAACTTACTACTTTTATCTAGCTAAAATATCAAAGGAGCAAAGTTACTTTGAAAATATTCATGTTTACACCAACAGAAAAATGACACTCCCAGGTTTAAACAGATACACCTTCTTTGTGAGGTAACTGGAGGTGAATGGGAGACACACAACTGCTCAAAATGCTAAGAAAAATTAGTAGTGTAAATGTTCTATTTGTATTTGCTTGTATTTCTAGATCTCAGACCCTGAATTATGACATCTTCATTGCTAACATTCTTTTCTTGCCATACATACCAACCACCTAGGATCTCAGGTGGATGATACATCTGAGGGAACGTCTTAGGCTATTTGTTTCATTTTTTTTTTAATTTTAGATTTGTATTGATTTTATTAGAAAAGCAATACTTGTGTGTGTTTCTGAGGTATAAGATGGGGTAAGAATGTTAAAATTTATTCTGATTCTTTTTTTATTTTGTCATCCATCTGGTGCAAGTTTTGAAGAATACAAACTGAAGACTATAATCTTCAAACTTACCATGAAGTCTCTGGCCAGTTTTCTCCACTTAGCATACCTTTCTACCTTCCTTTGTCAGATGATGACTCTCTTTTCTTTTCTCTTGCAAGTTATTACAATATTCAAGCTTTAGAGTAATTAGTTCTTCCTCAAGATAGGCTAGGGTTTCCCTGTTCTACCTGTTAGGTGCCATGTGAACAGTTACTATGGAATGGCTAAACTTATTTGTTAAGCTGACATACCTGGAAAGAGAAAAAGCCAGTTCAGGAGTTGGTTCCACCAGATTGTCTTGTGGTCTGTGGTCATGCCTTGGGATGTTCTTAATTGTTCTTTGATCTGAGAGGACCTACCCTACTGTGGCAGTACTATCTCTAAACAGAAGAGCCTGAGTTTTATAAGAAGAGTAGCTGAGAATCCTAGAGTAAGCAAGCCAATATGCACTGTCCCCTGAGATTGTGCTTTAAGTCCCCGTCTTGATTTCTGCTCTGGATTCATTTCATGATGGGCTATAATGTGTAAGCCAAAATAAACCCTTTCCTTCCCAAGTTGGTTTGGTAAATATTTTATCACAGCAGGAGACTCACAATAAGATACCTATAGTATTTCTTTTTCATCTTTCTAAATTTATATTCATCTGATGTACTATCAATTACTTTAGATGCATCTTCTTGTTTTTTTAACTACTATTTTTTCCTTTATTTTTTATTTCTTCCAGTTACATCTCAAACGCAGTCCCCTCCCTATTACCCCTCCAGGACCACATCCCAAACCTCAATCCCCCCATCCTCTTACCCTTTTTTTAAAGTTTAAAGTATATCTTATTTCCCCCTACAGTTTCCCCTTTCAATCCATCAAATGGCTCTTTCTCTTATAATAATAAATACAATTCAAAACAACAGAGGTAATTAGGCCAGAGTTATGAGGGTTATATCGCTTAGCATATATTCCCAATGTCCAGTCCATATGTATTTGGCACCTGACTTTAACATTCTACTATCTAACCATCTCCATGAGTTTAGAGTTCTATATCTAACTCAACATTCATACTAACTTGCAACACAATTTTAAAAGTATCCTCTTAGATTTATAACACTCTCTTGACTCCTAAACAACACAAAATTTAATTATGAGACTCTAGCTATCTGTACTTCAACCACCTCAGAGACCTGAGAGGGATAAATATATCTGATTATAGAGGAAGTGCAGGGCCCGCAGCTTCCAAAACTAAGAAATGACATACCAGTGGCTGCCTGGACAGTTCCCATTTTCTCTCCAAACATTACAGCATCGCTCTTCAATCGTTTGGCCCTGTTTCTCTGATAGACATTGATTGTAGAGCAGGGGTTATGAAGGACTTGCTTACCCTGTCTTGGCAGAGCTAGGCTGTCAACTTACCTGCTTCCAGGTTTTGTCCTTTTTGGACAGCATTCTGTCTACAGTTGGAGAAAGAGGCTTTTCCTACCAAGAGATAGGCTTGCGACTAATTCAATCATCTCCCACTAGAGATTCTTCAATGCTCATATTATACTTGGGGTAGAATAGGGGGTGCTGTCAGGAGTTGATATGTCTTGATAGAAAAAAAAATCTTTACTTAAGAAAATATCTTTGAATGCCATATTCTGCAGAGCTGTTGAGGTTTTTGAAGAGGCCCTATCTGTCTCTTCTATTAGGGTAAGCAGATGTTGCTTGTCTCTTAGCAGCTTTATTTCTGGTTAGCTTAGCAAGTAACTATAATAGGCTGTCATAGTACCTAACAGAATGACCGGCTTGCATAACCACTAGTTTGCATTTCTTATTTATCCTAAATAGTTTATGACAATTAGTAGTAAAAGGCCGAAACATCACATTTAATTTTTTTTCTTTACCTCCTAAACCTTCCATCCCATTTCTCTGGGGTGGAGTGTCCTTATATAACAGTCCCTCATCTCAGTTGAGAGATCGTATGAGGGCCAAGAGCCTCCTCATTCTTTGGGGGTCTACGAGGCAGGACAATCAGTGAAAAGTGTCTCATTGCCCGGTGTAGAGAGCTGCGACGTGCCGCGCCTTAAAGATGGCGCTGGTCTCCGCCTTCCACCAGCCCGACGGTGAGCGCTCTCGGTGGTAAACAAGTCCATATTTGGTAAAGACCGCTGATCTGGCTTGCTTCCGCATACGTGGGCCTCTAAGATAGCACTACGAGGCTTTACTTGATTGGCTGTTCATTTAGTATTTAGCCTGTGGGTTGGGTCTGCCCGGGATTCGGAAGACTGTTTTCAAGGGACCTGAATAAACTGCTTGAGAAGAGCTTTTGCGAGTTGCGTCGTTCTTGCCGGTCGAGAGGGACGCGACAAGTGGTGGCCCGTACGGGGACCCAGAAAAGACTCAGAACTCCTGCAGTCAGGGGCAACGCGTTGGTAAGTTCCTGGGATAAATCAGGACAATAAAGTTTCACGGAGATAGCGAACGCAAGGTAAAGTTTCGCGGATAATAGCGAACGTACGGTGAAGTTTCGCGGAGATAGTGAACGTACGGTAAGGTTTCGCGGAGATAGCGAACAAAAGATACAGTTTCATGGGGAAGCTGCAAACTGAAAGTAAATTTTTAAACATGGGGTTGTCTGAGTCACACCCAATTTTTCTGGCTCTTTAGGAGCTACTTTTAGCTAGGAATTTGAAGATTAAGAAGTCTACCCTAGAAAGATTTTTGAATGAATGTGATTCTGTGGCTCCGTGGTTTGCGGTGTCCGGGAATCTTACGGTATCTTGCTGGGACAGATTGGGCAGGGACTTGGATTTTGCTTGGGAGCAGGGGACTCTGAAGCATGGAGTAAGACCGATTTGGAAAATGGTGAGGAGTTGTTTAGAAGACCAGAGGTGTTGTAATGCAATCAAAGAGGGAGAGTCAGCCTTGGAACTGCTGCAAGGGGAAAGATCTGAGCAAGTAGACAGTGAAAAGGAAAGTAACAAAGGCGAAAGATTTGAGCAGGCAGACAGTGAAAAGGGAGGCAAAAAGAAAGTTCCTCTCTATCCCAATCTCACAGATTTTAGAGATTTTAGAGATTTTGAGGACTCAGAGAGCACAGATTCTGAAGGAGAGCTACACGCTCTACTAGAACAGTTGGAGAGGACTGTTATAAGAAAAAAGGAAAAGAAAAAAGTAAAAGAGAAGGACACGCAGGCGGCAGTCAGTGTGGGAGGAGCTGCTGCTGCAGTCGGTGTGGGTGGAGCTGTTGCCATGGCGCCTGACACGTCAGCGACAGTCGGAGTGGGTGGAGTCTTCGCTACAGCGCCTTCAGCCACGCTAGCGGCAGCTGGTGTAAACAAAGTCGTTGCCATGGCGCCTTTAACTCCTCCTCCATATCCAGAAGCCACTCA
>CAJQZJ010015723.1:0-18226 GCA_907164525.1 Lophiomys imhausi
CAAAAAACTCTTCCACAGTTCTTCTCATACTTTATAACAGAGCTCTATAATCATTTAAGAAAAGTTTACATATTATGTATGGTAACTGCTTACTCACTTAGAATAAACAGATTATTACTTCCTAACATCCCTGAAAGAAATTCTAAAGGACTTAAGCAATAGGCAAAGCACACATACATCCACAGACAGACATACACTGTAATTTCACTTAAAAAATCATATCTAGATCTTAGGACCTACATAGAAAAGATAAGTATCATTAAAGTGATCAGAGATAGAGCCATACTGAATGGCTAAGATAAAAAACACAAGTGACAACATGTGCTGGCAAGGATGTAGAGCAAGGGGAACACTCCTCCATTGTTGTTGGGAATGCAAACTTTGGAACCACTTTGGAAATCAATTTGGCACTTCATCTGAAAATTGAGAATAGTTCTGTCTCAAGAACCAGCTATATCACTCCTGGGCATATACCCTAAAGATGTTCCATCATACCACAAGGACATTTGCACAACTATGTCCACAGGAGCTTTATTCATAATAGCCAGAACCTGGAAAGAACCTAGATGTCCTTCAACCGAAGAATGGAAAAAGAAAATTTGGCACTTTTACATAATGGAATACTACTCACCTATTAAAAATAATGAAACTTGCAGGCAAATGGATGGATATAGAAAAGGTCTTCCTCAGTGAGGTAACCCAGACACAGATGGTATGTACTCATATATACTCACATATAAGTGGATATTATCCATATAGTACAGGATAACCATCCTACAATCCATAGACCCAAAGAAGATAAGTAACAAGGAGGGTCCAAGGGAGGATGCTTGAATCTCACTCAGAAGGGGAAAAATATAAATTTTGGAAATAGAAGAAGAGAGGGAACTGGTTGGGAGATGAGGTTGGGAGGTGAATTGGTAGAGGAAATCAGGGGTGGAAAGTTGTAGGCCTGGAAGAGAGAAGAGAAACTGATTGCGGTGGGATCTTGGGGACAAACTGGAGACCTGTGACAGGGTAGGCTCCCTCAAGGATTTATATAATATATCTAACTGTGAATCCTAGTAGCGGAGAATATGGAAACTGAAGTGGCCATCTCCTAAAGCCAGGCAGGACTGCCAGTGGTGGGAGGGAAACATCAACCCATCCACAAAACCTTTGACCCAAAATCTACCCTGCATACAAGACATGAAGGGATAAGGATGGAACAGAGATTTAAGGAAAGGCTGGCCAGTGACTTGTCCAATTTGAAACCTAATCTAAGGGGGAGAGTCAATCCCTGACACTATAAATGATGTTCTGCTATGCTTGCAGACAGGAACATAGCCTAATTGTCCTCTGAGAGGCTCCACTCAGCAAAGGATCAAAACAGATGCTGAGACCCATAGCCAAACATTGGACAGAGAATCTGGGAGTCTTGTGGAAAAGTTGTGGGAAGGATAGAGGCCCTGAAAGAGGATAAGAACTACACAACAAGACCAACAGAGACAACTAACCCAGGCCCATGGTGGCTCACAGAGATCAAACATCAACCAAAGAGTATGCATGCATGGACTGAACCCAGGCCTCCTTAAACTCATGAAGCTGAGGGACAGTTTAGTCTTCATTTAGATCCCCTAGCAATTGAAGCAAGGGCTGTCCCTGACACCAACTTTGTTGCCTCCAGTCAGATAACTTTCCCCTGACTGGACTGCATTGACTGGATTCAGTGGAAGAGGTTGCAATTAGTTCTGATGTGCATGATGTACTGGGGTAGGTTGTTGGGGACCCTTCTCTGAGAATAAGGGGTGGTGGAAGTTGGGGCAGAGGGTGGGAGGGTATGTGTGGGAGGAGAGGAGGGAGGCTACTGTGAACAGGATGTTAAAATGAATAAATAGTTCTTTTTTTTTTTTTTTTTGGTTTTTCGAGACAGGGTTTCTCTGTGTAACAGCCCTGGCTGTCCTGGACTTGCTTTGTAGACCAGGCTGGCCTCGAACTCACAGAGATCCGCCTGCCTCTGCCTCCCAAGTGCTGGGATTAAAGGCGTGCGCCACCACGCCCGGCTGAATAAATAGTTTTTAAGTGCGGGAATATGTGTTACTATCTACTAAGCAAAAGATAACCAACTCAGTGGAAAATTGAACATACACTATGAATAAATTAAGAGACAAAAATCAATAATGAGTGATTTCACAGTCATTTATAAAATTCTTTACATGAATATTCAGAGTAATATTATTCATTTGATTTGAAAAGTTTAACTTGTAAGTGTGCCACTTATTATCCATATAGAAGGTAATAACTACCAAGTAGCATATACTGGTCTATGTCCAGAAGATAGAACAATGAGTTAGAGATGAGCCCATCCCTAGTGTTCACTGACCATCCAGTTATCCTGCCAGTCAATCAACCAATTGGAGAGCTCCATCCAGTCCACTAAGAGTCTCTGAAAAACGAAAAAGAAAAAAGACATGGCAGCTGAAAAACAACAAAGTATGTTCTGGCCTCTGTATTCATACCCATACATATGTATGTGCTCCTGCACACCTGTACACAAAAACACATGCATACACCAAAAAGTATGCCAGACATCCATGTGTCAATATCAGAGATAGAGAATATTGTACTGTTTAGGAGTAAGAGTTTTCTGATTTTGTAGTAATTGATACTTGCTACCTTATACTCCTTTACTTATTCAACAAGCATTCCTGTTTATTCCACTTGTCAGACAATGTGTTATATATGTGTTGTGTACAACTAGTGTATTAGTCACTGTTCTCTAAAGGAACATAATTGACAGAATGAATACACACATGTACACACACACACACACACACACACACACACTTATGAAAAGGGGGTTTATTGGTGTGACTTCCGGGCTGTGGTCTGCTCATTCAATAATGACTGTCTCCCAAAGGAAATGCCAAGAATCAGGTAGTTGTTCAGTCCCTGAGACTGTATCCCTGAGCAGTCTGAGTCTGGTGCTGTGGTCACAGAGGATTCATAGCGAGTTGTTGGTCTTCAGTCTATGTTAGAGAAATGGGTTCTAACACTAGCCAAGGAATGCCCCAGCAGCAGGATAGATGAAGTTATCAGTGATGTGAGGGGAAGTAGGCAAAAAACAAATGCTTTCTCCTTCTGTGTCATCTTATGTAGGTGATGGTGTGATGTTATGCATTCTAAATGTAATTTATGTGCTTCCAGAAAGCTTGCTTTCTGTACACACCAAGCAGAGCTTGTTAACCTTTCTTGTTAACCATTGTCTCTGATTGGTTAAATAAATGTTGAGACCTGAGATTGGGCAATGACAGAGGTAGGTAGGACTAAGGTGCTTGGAATTCTGAATCAGAGAGATTCATGAGTAGAGGAGCCTCCAGAAGAAGGCAGAAGAAGCCAAGAGGAATAAGGAGATACAGGATCAGGTAGATGGAAGAAGATCATTCCATGTGGCCTGCAACATTGGTATAGTGTGGAGAAGAGCAGTCCAAAGGGATATATGTATATATGGGGTCATATTTGCCGAATAGAATGAGCTAGCTTAGATGGGTCAAGATTGCCCAAGCCACACACGGCTTCTTAAAATCGATTGGGTGTGTGTGTATGTAAATTTATAATGGGAGCTAAGGATTAACACTGCTGACCAATTAAATATATTATAAATATTGGTAAATAATTTAGTTAATTATTTCTACGAATGGCACTCAATGCAATTTAATTATTTTTTTCTACATGTAGGCTTCCACCAGAAGGCATGAACCAAACAGAATGAGTCTTTCTCTGATTAAGAAGACTCTCAACGTAATGTCTACAAAGACAAACTAGCAATTACTTTGTTAGGGCTATTATGGCTATGATGAAACATCATAATAGAAGCAACTCGAGGAGGAAAGGGTTTACTATGTTTGCACATCCTCATCACTGTTCTTCATTAAGGAAAATCAGGACAGGAACTCAAACAGGGGATGAGTCTAGAGGTAGGGGCTGATGCAGAAGCCATGGAAGGGTGCTACTTACTGGCTTGCTCCTCATAACTTTCTCAACCTGCTTTTTTATAGAACCCAGGCCATGGATGGTGCCACCCATATTGATTACTAATTAAGAAATGCCTTATAGGTTTGCCTATAGTTGATCTTGTGGAAATATTTTCTCAATCAAGGTTTCCTCCTCTCAAATGATTTTACCTTGTCTCAAGTTGACACAAAATTAGCCAGCACACTAGTTTTCAAGTAGGGTAAAACTCCAAACCTTTGACAGTGTGAAACTGTCACTACCCTAGCAACTCGTATCGATAAGTGTTCTAGCCTCACTTGGCTATATAGGTCAAAATGAGTCAATTTTTATAGTAATAAATTAACATATTTGAACAAATAGCAATTACTTAAAAAACACATTCTGTCATATTAATCTTGTGTATAGAAAAGCAAAATTTAATTGAGTACTAAAATGTGTGATTGTTAAATGCCTTCCTATTGCAATAGTTTTATCTGTCCTTGTGATAAATGCCTTTTAGCCATGAGATATTATTTCTTTGATGTAGAGAGCCCTTGCTCAGGATATGAAAAGAATGGTCACCACAATAAAGTTGTCATTGCATACTAGCTTTGTCCATTTCTTCTTTCTGGTGTGAGTGTGTGTGACAGAGCCCCTCTGTTCTCATTCCTTTCTTACTATCTTCATATAACTCATGGATCAGGTAAAAATCTCAGAGCTCCACCATCAACTTGAGATAAATTGATCAAAATGTAGTCTTTAGTCTGCTGAACACTCAGTGGGTGGCCCGCTGGTTAACAGGCCAATCAAGTGCTTAAGGTAATTTTACAAAAACAAAGGGCTGTTTTTTTCTTTTATTTTATTATAAAGTTTATTTGTTACATCTCCTTTATAGTGACCTCTTTCCACCCCCCACGGTTCCACCCTCCCACCCTCTTCTCCCTCTCCCATCCATCCTACTCCTCCAATGTAGAGTGTCCAAAGGGCTCTTTTTAGCACCTCCTCAGTTTATAGCCTTAACTAAAGGAAAATAGTTGGTCATTTTCACACTGGTAGACAGGGGCAAAGGGCTTGCTCTGAGCTACAGAAGAGGAAAGGCATACTCTTCTCTCTCTCTCTCTCTCTCTCTCTCTCTCTCTCTCTCTCTCTCTCTCTCTGTCCCCCATAGCTAGCTACATTTAAAAATCCCTGCAAGGGTCATTAGCCCTTGAAGTCATAGCCACCAGCCCTGAAGCAGGCAAGATCTGGAAGATTGTTTTGCTGCTGTGACCCATCCTAAGACCCTGTGCTGTATGACAAGGCTGGGCCTTGACATTTTAGAAGGTCTGTGAGTCAACACACTACAGTTTTCAGAAATTAACCCCAAAATGTACTTATGACCACTTACTAGGGAGCCAAAGCTATTTTTGCATATATAATACAAAATAAGATAAAGGCAGGCAATGGCAGAGATATAAGAATCCTCCTTGCCTTCTTTCCAGTTCTGCTGTTTGCCAGATTCAGTTAGCCCAGAGAAGTGAAACAGTCAGGGTTACAATGAGAATCACAAAAATAACACATATTTTCAAGATGCAGTCTGGTTTGGAAACCGAAAGTGCCTGAGCAGTGAAAAAACAAAACTGGGAACAGCAGCACTTTTTTCTCCCCTTGTCATCTTCCTGAATTTCTTTTTCTTAGATGGCCAGAATAACTGAACTAATAATACAATAAAATAGTGAAATAAAACAGAAAGTATCAATTCCATGGAAAGACTACATGTGAAACAAAAAGGCAGAATAATTAAATTGTTTTTTTTAACTTTCCTATATGTAAAATATACATCTCCCTGAGATAACCATAATTTTGACATGTATGGTGTATTCTTTTGTGCTTAACATTATGACTGTGAGATTCATACATGTTAGTATGTGGACCTATGGTTTATTTATTTTCGAGGAGCTGAGTTGCTATGTCATAGAGAGAAAGCATCTTTCATTTTAATGGGTCATGCTAAACTTTTCCACAAGGATGGTGGTAAGTTTATCCTCAACAAAACAGAACAAATCCTGTTTTAGCATATTGTCATTTTTATGTAATATGACTTTAGTCTTTTACACTATTCACTGTGGTGGGTGACTAGCAGTATGTTGCCCATCAGTGCATTTTCCACATAATTAGTGAAGCTGAGGTTATTAAAAGTTTATCATTCATTATATAATCCTGTTTTGTAAGCTATTCATTCATTTTTCTCACTTGCTTTTCTATTGAAATGTCTCTAATTTTTAGTAAAGATTCATTTTGATTTTAATAATATATTCAGCCCAACCTGGTAGTGTAGGGTTGGATACCAAAATGCTTCAGAGGCTAAGTCAGGATTGCAAATTCAAGCTGTGCCTGGATTGCAAATAGTTCAAGGCCACGATGAGTTATATAGTGAGACATAGCAAGAAAAAGCCCATGTGTATTAGAAATATACATGCTTTAAATATCATATATTTGAGATTTCCTTTAATGTTCTGGAAGAAAGTTGCTACTATGAAATAACTCTGAGCACCCTGAGACGTTCATGCTGCCAACAAGGTTCAAATTAGCCATGTAGAGAGGCTTGATCAAAAGATGCTCAGTCAGCCTTAATGTTCCAGTCATCCCAGTTGAAGACATCAAACATATGAATAAACAAGCCACCTTATGGATTCTACTTTAGCAGATGGATTATGCAGAATCAGAGACACATTTCAGAACCAGAGATGATGCCTAAAATATAAGAACCCAACTGAACTAATCCAGATCTCTGTAGCCATTCATATCTGAGATTCTAGTTATTATGGAATGAACATGATTGTTTACAGGAAAATAGATAAAAGTGGAAATTAGATAGTCAGTTTCAGAAAAGAAATATATATTTTTCTTCAGTAGTGGGTAATAGATTTTATATAGATACATATGGTTGTTTGAATAAGCATGTCCCTCATAGGCTCATATATTTGAATACTTGATCCTTAGTTGAACTATTTAAGGACTAGGAAGATTAGGAGGTGTGTCCTTGTTGAAGTAGGCATATCCTTGTTGAAGGAGATGTTGCACTAGGAATGGGATTTGAGGTTTTAAAAGCCAACACCACCAGGCCCAGTCTTTCTCTCTTTGCTACTTGTGGATCAGGATAAAAAACCCTCAGCTGCTATTACTCCAGTGTGATGTCTGTCTGCCTTCCACTATGATGATGATAGTGAACTAAGCCCCTGAAATGACAAACAAGTCCCTAATTCGTTTTCTAATTTATAAGAGTTGTCTTAGTTATGGTGTCTCTTCACAGCAAGACAGAAAAGACAATAGAACAGAATAGACAATACAATAAGACAATGCATAAAATCATGTTTAAAGATGATATAAAAGTAGAAATGAAGCTGTTTAGAGACAAAAAAGAAGCTAATGTGAGTGGGGATGTGCAAGAAAGGAGAGGGTAAAAGGTATGAGGAGGATGTGGTCAAAGTATATTATATATTTACACGAAAATAGCCTTATGTAACATTATAACAAAATATGCAAGAAAATGATCTGTCTTTCGTGGTCCCTATCCAAATTCCTGATGACAAATATATAATGTTTGTTTTCTGATGTCACTAGGTTTTGAGTGAACTGACTAGAATACAACATCTCTGTATTGGATATGGAATAAGGTTCTGAAGGAGTGGAATATGTACAAGAGAAAAGGCATCCCGGGAAAGGTAAATATATGAGCCAGACTGGTGACTACACAATATACTTAAAGGATCTGGCTGTCAGTGAACACATTGTACTAACAAATAGGAAGGAATGTTTTAGGATAAATATGGCAAGTTGTTCTTTATTTTTTATTGGGTAGATAGAGAAAATAAAGACAGTATAGTTCAATGGTTCTCAACCTGTGGGTTCCAATGATCCCTTTTGAGTCAAATACCTTTTCACATGGGTTGCTTATCAAATATCTTGCCTTTCAAATATTTATATTACTGTTCATAACAGTAGCAAAATTACTGTTATGAAGTAGCAATGAAATAATTTTATGGTTGGGGTCACCACAACTGGAGGAACTGCATTAAAAGATCACAGTATTAGGAAGGTTGAAAACAACTAATATAGTTACATGTTAAAATGAAGCTACAATAAGTGAAAGACAAGTTTACTATGACAGGTGGCTTTTTAACTCTGAAGAATTTGAAGATATACAACCTAAATGGGCCCAGGGTCAGACGTATAGCAATTGCAGAAAGAAAGCAGATTAGATAGTAAATAGAATTATCTCCTGAATATTCAGCTACAGTGTATATTTAATTTGTCTTTTAACTATGTACTATCTATATACAATATATTTAACTTATTCATGTGCACATACACACATACACATATACACAGTGAAGGTTGAACTCCAGGCATACTAAGCAAAGCACTTTACCATCAAATATATCTCCTAAACCCAGAAGATATATTAATGTAACTGGCAAGAAGCATAAATTATGAAATATCTTAAAATCATGAAGTAGTTCTTTTTGAAGAAATGTTAGAATAACTGAGGACATATTGCAATCATGATCCCCATGTAGCCTTGGAAATAGAAGGAGATAAAAGAAAGAAATGAGTTCACTATATTTTAGTCATCTAAAAAGAAATATTGGTGACATTGTCATTGGAACAAAACTATGGGACAGTGACAAGAGAACAGTTGGCATTTCACTATGCCCTATTCCTTTCATTTACCAACCCTAAATTTACCTTTGAAACATAAGTAGAATGACGTGTTGATTAAAGGAAAGCATATGATAACTACCTCACCAACTGTGAACAATAGCACAAAAATTATAGTGGACAAACTAGATGAGTGCATATTGACTTTGCTGTCAATGTCTTGTATGATGATAGCTTATTTCATAGTGCTGGCATCTTGCACTGTAGTAAATAAAACTTTCTGCACTACAAAGAATATATTCTTATTCTTAGTGACATATAACTTCGGGTACCTTTAGAGGAAAGAACATACTGAGTTCAATAATAAAATGTTTATTATAATACTCTACGTGAAAAATGCCTGAGCCATAGTATTAAAAAATGTATGATGAGGATCCATAGCCTTTCAATACAGTGAAGATAAATAAATAAAGTCCAGAGGCAGAAAAGCTCAGCCACATTATATAGTCAAGATATAGCCAAGAATGTTTCATAAAATAAAAACTTCACAGTGAAACTCCAATTTTATATAGATCTTCTCCACTGAAAATTCCAATCCTTTTCTTTGATCAAAATACAGACCTAGACTATACGAAAAAACATTTTATTTTGTTTTTATTTAAAACTTTCTTTTCTGGTGATAAATACTAGATTTCATGTATAGTCCATTTGAGCTATTACAATAGTTAGGTGTTGAAACAAATTTTCTAAAATGTGTTTATAGTTTTCCTGTTAAATGAAAATATATCTGGGAAATACACAATATGTTAGTCAAACACTAGTAGGGGAAGACATATAGAAAGAATTTTGAAACAATAATATTTAATGTAAGATATTAAAATAGTAATATCTAAGGGGGGCCAAGATGGCGGCAACCTGCACTGACGCATTTTGAACGTGGGAGAAAATATCCATAAAAAAACCAGTTATTGGACACTGTGTAAAAACCGGAGGGGCTAGACCCTCCGGGAACACTCACAGCTCCCAAGGGACTGTTAAAAGTCCCAGGGTAAGGCTCTCCTCCCATCTCTCTCAGACACGGAAGCCACTAAATCCGGGATTCGGGAACTCCCATTTGGAGAGGCGCCTGGTAAGATCGACCCCAACACACAGCAGGCAGAATCAGAGGCCACATGGCGATCACCAACTAGCCTACTGGGCTCCCCACACCTCAGGAGGACCTTATAGCTACTTAGGAAACTGCGGGATAGTTGAAGTCTTAGCAAGGAAGAACCAGGGCACTCGGCGGGAGGTCCGCAGCCGCTCGAGCCACGGAGGATTGGAGAGAGCGGGAAGCCAGCGGGCAGAGCAGTCAGGGTGGGAAGCAGGCACAGACAGGCGGGGCTGAAGCCCTGCGCACCCACGGTGGAGCAGCTAGGGAGAGAAGCCGGCACAGGCGGCGGCAGGGGCCGAAGCTCCGCGCACCTACGGCAGAGCAGCTGGGGAGGGAAGCCGGCACAGGTGGTGGGAGGGGCCGAAGCTCTGCGCTCCCACAGCAGAGAAGCTGGGGAGGGAGGCCGGCACAGGCGGCAGGCAGGGCCAGGGCTCCGCACACTGTGGCTAAGCAGACAGGGAGGGAAGCCGGCACAGGAGAGCGGGGCTGAGGGGCCAGGCCTGTGGCGGAGAAGCCTAGTGGGAAACTAGAAGCCAGGGGACCATAGCTGTAATCTGGAAAACCCAGACATATTAGGTGTGGAGCCGGGCCCTGTCAGCCTCCGTGACGACAAACAAAGCCCACAGAATCTGTGCCTGGGCAAACAGGTCCATACCATCAGAACCATTACAGGCTGATCACTCAGTGTGCAACATAGAGAAGTCTGAACTGGGAGCAGTGAAACAATCCCGGACCATTACTCACTACATGGGAATAGGCTGCACCAGCTCACAGTGCTTCAAGCTATTAAAACCACAGTGACCCTGAGATCGCCCTGTAAGTAACGACAGATAGCCAAGCAATTCGACTCCTTCACCAAAGCATCCCCTGTGGATCCAAGCACAGAAAACAACGAGAACAGACGGCTAAACACATCCATATGGCCAAAGATCCACTAAAAAATAGAAATCAAGGAAATATGACTCCAACAAAGCAGAATTATCCGAGCTCATCCAATTCGGATGACCTCACACTAACAGTAACACATGAAAACGATGACAATTCTGCATTATGGAAGGTGATAGAGTCCCTTCAAGAAGAACTTAAATCTATGAAGGAATTCAAAGAAGACACAATTTTACAAGTCAAAACAATGAACAACACCATTAAAGAACTCCAAGCCAAGGTGACAGAGCTTGAACAGGAAGGCAGCTATGCTCACCACTATACTACCAACGCGAGCTTGAACAGGAAAAGGACAAAGCAATGAAAGATTTTCAGACAAAAACAAGCAAGCTGGAGAAGGAAATGTACAAAACGAACAATACCATACAAGACATGAAAATAGAAATAGAAACAATAAAGAAAACACAGCCAGAGTTAAAAGAGGAAGTGGAGGATCAAGGGAAGAGAACAGGAACTACGGATGTAAGTATCAAAAATAGGATGCAAGAGATGGAAGACAGGATCTCAGGCACGGAAGATTCAGTGGAAGAAATCAGTACAACATCCAAAGAAAATGAGAAGGGTAAAAAATCTCTCACCCACAACATCCAAGAAATCAAGGACTCAATGAAAAGATGGAACCTAAGAATTATAGGCATAGAGGAAAGAGAAGACTCCCGACTCCAAGGTCCAAGAAATATCTTCAACAAAATCGTAGAAGAAAACTTCCCAATCCTGAAAAAAGAGATGCCAATAAAAATCAAAGAGGCTTACAGAATACCAAACAGATTAGATCAGAAAAGAAACTCCTCTTGCCACATAATAATTGAAACACCAAATGTACAGAACAAAGAAAGAATATTAAAAGCTGTAAGAGAAAAAGGTCAAGTCACATACAATGGCAGACCCATCAGAATTATACCTGACTTCTCCTCAGAAACTTTAAAAGCTAGAAGGGCCTAGACAGATATCCTACAAGTCCTGAGAGATCATAGGTGCCCAGCCAGACTACTATACCCAGCAAAACTCTCTATCAACATAGATGGAGAAAACAAGATATTCCATGACAAAATCAAATTTAAACAATATCTACCCACAACCCCAGCCCTACAGAAAATCCTAGAAGGAAAATTCCAACCCAGAGAAGAAAACTTCACACAAGAAAACAAAGGGAATAGAAAACCCCTCAGCAACTAAAACAAAAGAGGCACAGGACCATCACCTATACCAAACTAATGGGAAATAACAACCCCCGGTCACTAACATCCATCAACATCAATGGACTCAACTCCCCAATAAAAAGACACAGGTTTACAGAGTGGATCTGCAAGCAAGACCCGTCCTTTTGCTGCATACAAGAAACACATCTCACTACCAAAGATAGACACTACCACAAAGTAAAGGGCTGGGAAAAGGTTTTCCAAGCAAATGGACCCAGGAAGCAAGCTGGAGTAGCCATCCTAATATCAAACAAAACAGACTTCCAACTGAAGTTAATGAAAAAAGACAAAGAAGGGCATTATATACACCTTAAAGGGAATATTCATCAAGAGGAAATCTCAATATTGAACATCTATGCCCCAAATACAAAGGCACCTACTTTTGTAAAAGAAACACTTCTAAAACTTAAATCGTACATCGATCACAACACATTAGTAGTGGGAGACTTCAACACCCCACTCACAACAATGGACAGATCATCAAGACAGAAGACAAACAGAGAAATATTGAGTCTAACAGAGATCATGAAACAAATGGACCTAACAGATATCTACAGAACGTTTCACCCAAACACAAAGGAATACACCTTTTTCTCAGCACCTCATGGAACCTTCTCCAAAATCGACCACATAGTTGGACACAAAGATAGTCTCAATAGATGCAAGAAAATTGAAATAACACCTTGTATCTTATCAGACCACCACGGAATAAAGCTGGTCTTCAACAGCAAAAGAATCAACAGAAAGCCTACACATACATGGAAACTGAACAGCTCCTTACTGGATGACCACTGGGTCAGGGAAGAAATAAAGAAAGAAATCAAAGACTTCTTAAAATCCAACGACAATGAAGACACAACATACCCAAACCTATGGGATACATTGAAAGCTGTGCTACGAGGAAAGTTCATAGCACTAAGTGCTTTCAAAAAGAAAATTGTGACAGCTCATATTAGTGAACTAACAGCTAAGCTGGGTGAATTGGAGAAAAAAGAACAAACACTCCCAAGAAGAGCAGAAGACAGGAAATCATCAAACTTAGAGCTGAAATCAACAACTTAGAATCAAAAAGAACTATACAAAGAATCAATGAAACCAAGAGTTGGTTCTTTGAGAAAATCAACAAAATAGACAGACCCCTAGCCAAATTAACTAAAAGGCAAAGGGAAAGAACCCAAATCAACAAAATCAGAAATGAAAAGGGAGAAATAACAACAGACATTGAGGAGATCCAGAAAATATTCGGGTTCTACTTTAAAAATCTATATTCCACCAAATTTGAAAACCTAAGCGAAATGGACAATTTCCTCGATAAATTCCACCTACCAAAACTAAATCAAAATCAGATTAACAGCTTAAACAGCCCAATCACCCCTAAGGAAATAGAAACAGTTATTATTAATCTCCCAACCAAAAAAAGCCCAGGGCCAGATGGCTTTAGCTTGGAAATCTACCGGACCTTCAAAGAGCAACTAACACCATTACTCTTCAAACTCTTCCACCACATAGAAACAGAAAGAACACTGCCAAACTCATTCTAAGAGGCCACTGTCATTCTGATTCCTAAACCACACAAAGACCCAACAAAGAAAGAGAACTTCAGACCAATCTCCCTCATGAACATAGATGCAAAAATACTTAAAAAAATACTAGCAAACCGAATTCAAGAACACATCAAAAGTATCATACATCATGATCAAGTAAGCTTCATCCCAGGAATGCAGGGATGGTTCAATATAGGAAAGTCTATCAATGTAATTCACCATGTAAACAAGATGAAAGAAAAAAACCACATGATAATCTCGCTAGATGCAGAAAAAGCATTTGACAAAATCCAACACCCCTTCATGATAAAAGTTCTGGAGAGAACGGGCATACAAGGACCATACCTAGAAATAATACAGGCAATATACAGCAAGCCAGTAGCCAACATCAAATTAAATGGAGAGAAGCTTGAAGCATTCCCTCTAAACTCAGGGACAAGACAAGGATGTCCACTTTCACCATATCTCTTCAATATAGTACTTGAAGTCCTTGCTAGAGCAATAAGACAACTAAAGGAGATCAAAGGGATAAATATTGGAAATGAAGAAGTCAAATTATCCCTATTCGCAGATGATATGATAGTATACATAAGCAACCCCAAAAACTCCACCAAAGAACTCTTAGAGCTGATAAACAACTTCAGCAAGGTGGCTGGATACAAAATTAACTAAAAAAAATCAGAAGTCCTTCTTTATACAACAAACAAATATACCGAGAAAGAAATGAGGGAAACAACCCCCTTCACAATAGCCACAAACAATATAAAATACCTGGGGGTAACTCTAACCAAGCAAGTAAAGGACCTATACAACAAGAACTTCAAGCCCCTGAAGAAAGAAATGGAAGAGGCCTTTAGAAGATGGAAAGATCTCCCATGCTCATGGATAGGTAGGATCAACATAATAAAAATGGCTATCCTACCAAAAGCAATATATAGATTCAAAGCAATTCCTATCAAAATACCAACACAATTCTTTATAGACCTGGAAAAAGCTATTCTCAACTTCATATGGAACAACAAAAAGCCCAGAATAGATAAATCAATCCTGTACAATAAAAAAGCATCTGGAGGTATCATCATCCCAGATTTCAAGCTGTACTACAGAGAAATAGTAATAAAAACAGCATGGTACTGGTATAGAAACAGACCAGTGGATCAATGGAATCGAATTGAAGACCCAAACATGGACCCACACGCCTATGGCCAACTAATCTTTGACAAAGAAGCCAAAACCGCACAATGGAAGAAGGACAGCTTCTTCAACAAATGGTGCTGGTCAAACTGGATGTCCACTTGCAAAAGAATGAAATTAGACCCATACCTATCACCATGTACAAAACTTAAATCCATGTGGATCAAAGACCTTAACATAAGGCCGGCCACACTAAATATACTAGAAGAAAAAGTAGGAGAAACCCTCGAACTCATTGGCACAGGTGACAACTTCCTGAACAGAACACCAACAGCTCAGGACCTGAGATCAACAATCAATAAATGGGACCTCATGAAACTGAAAAGCTTCTGTAAGGCAAAAGACACTGTCATTCGAACAAAACGGCAACCAACAGACTGGGAGAAAATCTTCACCAACCCCACATCTGATAGAGGGCTATTATCTAAAATCTACAAAGAACTCAAGAAACTAATGCCAAGAAACCAAATAATCCAATCAAAAAATGGGAGACGGAGCTAAATAGACAATTCACAAAGGAGGAATCCCTAATGGCCAAGAGACACCTGAAGAAATGCTCAACATCCTTAATCATCAGAGAAATGCAACTCAAGACGACCCTGAGATTCCATCTCACACCTGTCAGAACGGTTAAGATAAAGAGCTCAAATGACAGCACATGCTGGCGCGGGTGTGGAGAAAGGGGAACCCTACTCCATTGCTGGTGGGAGTGCAGGCTTGAGCAACCACTATGGAGGTCAGTCTGGTTATATCTTAGAAATCTTGGAATAACTTTGCCTCAGGACCCAGCCATACCACTTCTGGGTATACACCCAAGGGACCTCTCATGGAGACATAGGGAAGTCTCCTCATCTATGTTCATAGCAGCCTTATTTGTAATAGCTAGAAATTGGAAACAACCCAGATATTCCTCAACTGAAGAATGGATTAAAAATCTGTGGTACATCTATACAATGGAATATTACTCAGCTATCAGAGACAATGAAATCATGCAATTTGCAACCAAATGGATGGATCTATAGAAGCTCATCCTGAGTGAGCTAACCCAGACTCAGAAGAATGCACATGGCATCTATTCACTTATAGTAGGATTTTAGCTATATCATACAGGATATCTGTACTACAACCAACACACCAAAAGGAACATGGACATAAACTTTTTGTTTCTTTTTCTTTTTCCTTTTCCTTTTTTTTCTTTTTCTTTTTCCTTTTCCTTTTTCCTCTCTTTTTTGTTGTTGTTCTTTGTTTTTGTGGGTTTGTGTGTCTGTTGGTCTTTTTTTTTAGTTTTCCCCCCATAGCAAGGGGACACCTTTCACTGGCAGTACTGCCTCGTAGGCCCTCTGTGTATGAAGAGGCTCTTGGCCCTCATATGACTCCTGATCTGTGGTGAGAGACTGTTATGCAGGGACACTCCACCCCAGAGGAACAAGACAGAAGGGTCAGGGGGTAGAGCATGGGAGGGTGGGGCTGGGAAGTGGTAAAAGAGGACAATATGATAAGGATGTAACCTGAATCAACAAACAAATAAATTTAATAATTAAAAAAAAAGCAGGTAACAATGTTAAAACACTGTAAATAAAATAAAGGATACAGCCGTTCAACCTGGTTTTATAAACCTCCAAGTGTCAAAAAAACATAGAGCTAAGGTAAAATACATGAGAAATGTGGTGTTAACCCATGCCTTTAACTTCAGCATAGACGGGAGGAGCACCATAGAGTTAGTGTTCTTATAAATTCTAGAGTTACACGGAACAGGGTGGTGAGGGTGCACACCCTTAATCCCATCATTCAAGAAGAGTACACCCTTAACCCCAACACACTAGAGACAGAAACAGGCATATCTCAGAGCTCAAGGTCAGCCTTATACAAAACAAACTCTAAATAGAGAAAAACTTCGATCCAGGAGTGGTGGAACACATCTTTAATCCCTCCAGATGGGAACCACAGGTCTCTGATCCCAATAATTAGAATGCAGAGACACACACATAGGATTTGGAAGGACCTAAGTTTAAAAGCTACTTACAAAAGGCCTACTCAATACAAACAAATTGTCCTTTGAGATCTCAAAATATATACACTAAAGCTGGTTTAGCTCCAAAATAACAAAATAATTTCTTCTTTAACCCAGATTGAAAGATAACACTTTACATATTGTCAAAAAACCAAATTTGCTTCAGGAGAAATATTACCTAACCCGCCCCCCAAAAAAAGAGGGTAATTGTCCCAGAGTTAGGATTATGGCAGGGCTCTGTTCTTATCTTTCCAGGAGAATCAAAGCATCCATTCATGGAACCCAGGGACAACTAGACAA
The DNA here is from genome assembly GCA_907164525.1 of Lophiomys imhausi. NCBI lineage: Eukaryota > Metazoa > Chordata > Mammalia > Rodentia > Muridae > Lophiomys > Lophiomys imhausi. The sequence goes on from CAJQZJ010015723.1 coordinate 16,960, forward strand.
TGGAAACCTCAGCAGAAAACAGAATCAGACACCAAAGAAGACGAGTGACCCAGTTGATTCAGCCTGACAGACTCCCTCAATAACTGTCTCCATCAAAAGCCTACAACCACAACAACTCAATATGGCTAAGACCGTTCAGCTCTGCACAATGCCCCAGCCAGAACCTCAGTAAAGCCTGGAAGATCAGCTTCTGCCTACAAACTCCTTAGGACATCTAATCAGCTGAGAACAGAAGGACTGAACATAAAAGGATTGCACTAACATTCTTAACCATTTTTCCATTTTGGTTCGGGCCCCAAACAGGTTTACTAAGACCCAAATCAGCAGGAAGTCATTTTAAGAGTGCGACGTCCCGAAGTCCCATGCCCAGAGGGTGGGGAGGGTGTTTCTCCGCCCCCCCCTTTTGGTTATTTGAAGGATAACTGAAAACTCTGTTATTTAGGGGAAGAGATTACAAGTTGTTAAATGGTCCTGTTTAATGGGTTTTGGAGGTTAGACCCAGGGTATTCCTTCTTTCCGTTTTCTGTATCCTTCTTTCTCTCCTATGTAGGAGTGCACGGACTTGAGAAAAATGAGACATAGACATAGCACAGGAAGGACCAAGAAGAAGGGACAGATTATTGAATATGCCCTTATACCTTTGTATATTGATACAAAGTTAGTAGTATATTTGACTAAAGTGGTATTGACCATTGTTTATTGTGCAAAAATAAGATTGTATTGGACTACATCAGTATTGATCTTTGTATATTGATACAAAATTAAGATTATTGTTGGCCACAATGGTATTGACCCTTGTATATGGACGTAATATTAAGATTGTATTGGGCTACATAGGCATTGATCTTTGTATATTGATACAAAATTAAGAGTATATTTAGCCACATTTGAATAGATCTTTGTATATTGATACAAAATTAAAGGTAATGCTTCCTAATGGTATCGTACATAGAGATACTTAAAAATGAAATGTGAAGCTCTGGCCTCTTGATACCAATCGTCTTAAACTGTTTAGGATAGTTAAGAAAAACAAACTCCTAGTCATGCAAGCATGTCACTTTGTTAGCTACTATGACAGTCACAGATATTCTCTAAGTTACTCAGTAATCAAGTTGTTAAGAGACAAGCAACATTTGCTTATCTAAATACAAGAGATTGATAGGGCATCTTCAAAAACCCCAAGAGATCTGCAGAATATGGCAATCAAAGATGTTGTCTTAAGATTTTTTTTTGATATCGAGACATATCAGCTCCTGACAGCACCCCC
>CAJQZJ010015751.1:0-10298 GCA_907164525.1 Lophiomys imhausi
GAGAAGTGGAGGTCACAATTAAACAGGTTTTAGGAGAGTTTCAGCCTTTTGAGGGGGGGCACCATGAAAGGACACTGTGAAGAAGCCAGAGAGTAGAATGCTTCAGCCAGCAAGTGGGGATGAGACTCCACCATGGATCTCCACCCAAGGGTCTCACAGACCTTGGAAGCATGAGCTGTAATGAAGTCCAGGGCCTGCATTTTCAGCTTCTCTGAGCTGTGAAGGTCAGCCAGGAAGAGAGTGTGTGCAGCATTCTCCACCGACAGGTCCCTGCAGAGAGCGTCCTCACACATGAACTTCAAGCGCTCCAGGCCATACTTGTCAGTGACTGCCAGAACATCAGCAGCCATGGTGTGGAGGTTGGGCATCTTTCCTGTATAAATGAAGCACATCATCTCCCTGAAGACCTGTACGTCCACATCAGGGATCTCAACACGATTCTTTTGTTTTTCCTCCATATCATGTTCAAACATAGCTCTGAAAACTGGAGAGCGAGCTGCTAAGATGGCCTTGTGAGCCCGGAATTCCTGAACAGATACCACCAGGCAGCAGTCTGTGAAGAGGGAATTCTCCCACAGATCTCCTAGCTCCTCTGTCAGTGTGCAGCTTGGAACTTTGATTGCAGAATTCCTGTTCTGTCCAGAAATGCTGTAGGAGTCTTGGACCAGGTTCACCTTGCACAGGAGGGTCAGGTGGTTCTCGGGGAGAAGCCAATCTGCCCGGGACAAGAAAAAATCTCGAACCATGAACTTTCTGAATCCCCAGCCGAAGCCAGGCTGAAATGTAAAGACACTTTGGCTGCCCATACCATGGCATTTCTCTCCTTTGGCATTTATGATCCAAAACTGGAATGTTGCCCTAACTAGGCCCATTGGACTCTTGAACAACAGCAGGTAAACTGACAGGAAATTTTTGCTTTCTTCATCAAACCTATTGGGGTCTACTCTTAAATGCTATTATAGGTTGTCCTTGGCTCCTGAGGAGAAAGTTGAGCTTTTAATGGCTTTCTGCATTTCCCCAAGACAAAAATGGAAGTTGCTGATAGTCCACCTGTAGGAGATTTTCTGGATGCTGATCTGTGTGTAGCCCCAACTCTCGGCTGCCACATCCACTGACATTTCTGATGGATTTATTTTGAGTTCAAATTAGATCCGAAATGACAAACTAAGATCTCCTTCTTCTTCAACCTATATGACACAGTTACAGATAGTTTTTAGATTTTTACTGTCTCTTCTCCTCGCCCTTCCCACTTCTCTGAGACTGGAAACTTGGGTCTCTTAGAAAGTTTCTATGCAATATTAGTACCAGAGAAGACAATCCAGTCCCCTAGTGACTCTTATATCATTCCATTTTTTAAAATATATTGAATCTTATGTCATTTAGTATCTAGATTTGGTTATTATACACAAATTTTGAAGTGTTTGGGACATTTTATCCTTCTTCATGTCCAAATATGTTGTGTTAGCCAGAGTCCTGTGGAGTAATAGAACTTACAGAATGAATATCTCTCTCCGTATATAAATACATATATATTTACTAAAACCATATGTTTCAACTAATACAGCAAAACATTAATTAAACTGCACAGAATTAAATAGAAGAAGTGCCTATAGCTTTTATATCAAGCAAAGGGATTGACCATAAACCTGACCACTCTCAGGAGTTTATCCAGCTCTTGGCTAAAGAAACAGACCATAAGACACTGAAATGACTTTTACAAAATGAAAAAATCTCACACTCATCCTCCATTACCACCCAGAACCTTCTATGCATTAAAGATAAAGAAACTATAATACAGCCACATTGTATAAAGGAATTTTATGAGAATGACTTACAGGCTGCAGTGAAGATCATCCAATGAAGGCTAGTTATGTTGAAAATATCCACAATTCCAGTGAGTTGTTCAGTCCAGGAGGATAGGTGTCTCAGGTGGTCTTCAGGATAGGCTGGAATTTTGAAAAACTGGGCTCTTTTTTCCAGTGAAGGAGTGGCTTGCTAGCAAGGTGAGGGCAAGCAGGCAAATAGCCAAGTTCCTTCCTCTTTTTTCCTTATATAGACCTCCAGCAGAAGGTGGGGTTGGATTAAATGGGTGTGGTCTTTCCTCTGGATGGGATTAAATGTTTCACCCTTTCTGCCTCCAAACTCTGTATTAGATATGGATCTACTTCCCTCATCTTAAGCAAAACAATTCTCACTGGTGTGCTGTCCATTTTTAGGCTTGAGTTAGTTGTAGATGGAATTGAGTTAGTAACAGATAGACCCTTAATTTCAGGAGACAGAGGCAAGGAGATCTCTCAGTTCAAGGCCAGGCAAGTATAGATCAAGTTTCAGGTAAAGAAAAGCTTAGATCCAGGCATGATGGTATATGCCCTTAATCCCAGCATTTAGGAGACAGAGGCATGCAGATCTCTGATTTCTGTTTAGTCAGTAAGTGTGGAGTCAGTTTAGAGGCCAGTGTGAACAAGATTCAGGACTCATTCAAGATGTTGTCTAGAAAAGATCAAAATAAATATATCTTCTCCATATATGTAATAAATGTGATATCCTTAGTAGTTCTGGTAGGCAAAGCCCTGCAATGGGAAACTAAGGCAGCAGGAATGCTATTTGACATATGTGTTTGGGCATACAAAATGATATCCTGTCTGTAAAACCAAAAGAAGATCTAGAAGCCGCATCAACATTCTCACCCTTAAGTAAAACCCCCAAAAGATCCCTTTTGAAACTGGAACCCATGTTGTCCTTCTGTAAATTATATAGGTGAGGCAGAGGCAGAAGCACCTAAACTTAAGTGGCAGCCTGAAATACACTGTGAGTTTAAGGCTGCCTTGAGAAACAGTCCTTGTGAGTTGGGGTTTTCCTTCTTAAGTGGCTTAATCTGTAAAGAAAACAACCTACATGAAATGAAAGGAAAACAAGTAATTTTGAGCATAATTTTTGAAACAAGAGTTGAGGAGGCATATCATCATCAAGGTGAGTATGCAAATGATAAATATTAACATAAAGAGGTCCAGATTTTATTTTGAGGCTTTTGATCCACTTGGACTTGTGTTTTGTCAGTGTGAGAAATATGGATCTAATTTGCATTCTTCTACATGCCAACATCCAGTTAGACCAGTATCATGTGTTGAAGGTGCTTTTTTTTCATTGCATATTTCTGGCTTCTTTCTCAAAAATCCAGTTTCCAGTTAGCTGAGTGGGAGAGGGTGTGTGGAGGGGAATGAGGGTAGGGATCAGGTGTGTGGAGGATGGGGTCAGTGAGAGGTGAGAGGGCTGGGAGAGAGAAGGGAAACTGATGGGTGGGGGCATCTCTGAACAAGCAGGAGACCTGAGAAAGGGTGTGCCCCTGGGAAGGATTGGGGGTGACCCTAGCTGAGAGTCTGAGCACCAGAGAACATGAAGACTGAAGTGGCCATCTCCTGTAGCCTGGAAGGACTTCCAGTGGAGAGGGGGTGACACCAACCCTCCCACAAAAACTTTGACCAATAATTTATCCTGCATACAAGATACACAGGGATAAAGCTGGAGCAGGGATTAAGGGAATGGCCAACAAATGACACGCACAACTTTAAGTCTCAACCCATGGGAGAGAGCCAACTCCTGACAGCATTAATGATACACTGCTATGTTTGCAGATAAGAACCTACCATAAATATCATCTGATAGGCCCCACCCTGCTGGGGATTGGAACAGATGCTGAGTCCCACACCCAAACATTAGGTGGAGCTCTACGAGTCTTCTAGAAGAGTAGGAAAAATAGAGGGTTTTGTGGGTAGGTGAGCAAGAACTTCATATGAAGAGCAACTGAATCAATGAACCTAGGCCCAAAGGGGCTTACAGAGATGAAGCACCAATCAAGAAACCATGTATGGACTGGATCCATGGCACCTACTGATTGATACGTAGCTGATAGGCAGCTGAGTCTTCATGTAGATCTCCTACCAAGTGTAGTGGGGACTGTCTCTGACCTGGGTTCTGTTGCTTGTTCATGGATCACTTTACCCTAGAGAAGCTGCCTTGTCTAGCCTCAGTGTAAGAGGATGCTCTTAGTCCTGATGCAACTTGAGGATCTGGGATGTATAGATGGTTGGATTTCCGCTTTTCTGAAGAGAAGAGGAGAGGGTAAAGAAAGGGTGGGAGTGTAGGACCAGATGGGTAGGAGGGAGGACCCTGTAATCAGGAATATTAATTAATTTTAAAAAATCAGGTTCTTACAGGTATGTTGATATATGTCTGGGACTTTGATTAAGTTCCATTGATCAACACATCTATTTTTATGCAGTACCGTGTGATGATTACTACTATAGCTCTGATGTACAGTTTGAAATAAGGGATGGTGATAATTCCAGAATTTCTTTTATTGTACACGATTGTTTTAGCTATCCTCATTTTTAAAAATTTTCTTGTGAAGTAGAATATTGTTTTTTAAGGTCTGTAAAGAAGTGTGTGGGCAGAAAAACCTTGGGCAAAAATCACGGAGTCTTGAAGAAAAGTTGGCGGAAGTTTAGAGGAAGCTGGAGGGATTGAGAACACCACAAGAAGACCCACATAATCAATTAATTCTGATACAAAGGGGCTTAAAGAGACTTAACTATCAAGCAAAGAACTTGCAAGGACTGGTCCTAGGCCCATTACATACATGAAGCTGGTGGCCTGGCTGCTTGGTCTTCCAGTAGAATGAAGGTGAAGAAGCTTCCAAGAGAAGAAGCCATGAGCAGGAAGGAGAAATACAATGGGGTAAATGGAAGAAGATCCTGCCATATGGCCTGGAACATTGGCATTGCATGGAGAATAACAGCCCAGGCAACGTATGTATACATGGGGCCATATTTGGGACTAGCTTAGATGGGCTAAGATTGCACAATCCAGATGGGAGTCATCTCTGTCTCACTCTTCCCCTCTCCTGTGAATACCATCGATCTTCCCACTAACTTCCCTACCCCAACTCTTTGCTTTGTTCTGTCCCCTAACCCGGGATAGCGCCTGCTACTAACCCAAAGGCTACTCATTCCAGTTTAACAAGTTGGCTTAAGGCAGAGCCACAACATTTCCTTTGCTGGTTCAGGTCCAATTTCCTGGATCTCATCCCCAACTCGGTAGCAGAAAATCTGCTCTGGTCTTTCTTTCCTGTCTGATCCCATCCATCCCAAGGATCACAAAGATCTTCTCCCCTAGTCTTTCTTCCCCAACTCATCCGTTACTTTATTCAAACATTATACAAGTTTAATTGGGGCTGGAAAAGGTTCCAACTACCAAAGATATCTTGCCCTTGTTGCTTATGAGAGCAGACAACCCACACAAACCTCAGTCCCTTTTGACCATCCCTAGCCATAGTCAAAAGTAAGAACTGAAGGTTTTCCAGGAGTGCCTTAGGAACAAGTCTGGTCCATTTGCAAGTTCTCAGGTAGCACCAAGTGCAGAGTCTCTAGAGAGGCAACATTTCTTCAAGCTTCAGTCTCAACAAATTTTCACCCTTTACTGATTGATCCAAACATAGCAAAGGTTTTCCTAAAAGATTTCACTCAAATACAGATACAAAGGCTTTACTGTACATTTGACTTAAAGCAAGACATAAATAAAGGCTTTACCATACATTTCACTACAAGATGTGATTGAAGAAAGAGATACATGGGTCAAAGAAAATGCTAAATCTAAAAAGCTCTTGACACAAAACATCCAATAAATCTGGGACTCTATGAAAAGACAAAACCTGATAATAATATAAATAGAAGAATAATATGAATAGAAGAAGCAGATTCCCAGCTCAGAGACTCAGAATATATTTTCAACAAAATCATAGAAGAACATTTCCCAACCTAAAGAAAGACATCCCTATAAACAAACACACAAGAAGCTTACAGAACACCAGTTTGGACCAGAAGAGAAAATTCTCCTGACACATAATAATCAAAACACTATTTTTTAAACATTTTACATGTAATTTTCTTTTTTTAAATATTTATTTATTACTTCAGGTTACATCTCCACCACAGTGTCCTCTTTCCACCCCTCCCAGTCTCGCCCTCCCACCCTCTACCCCCTACTCCTTCCATCCCACTCCTCTGGATAACAGTCCCCCGTGCCAGTTCAGCACTCATATGAGGGCCAAGAGCCTCCTCATACACTGGGGGCCTACAAGGCAGCACCACTAGGGAAAAGTGTCTCATTGACAGGAAAAAAAAAGACTATGTTTATGTTCCCTTTGGTGCATTGGTTGTATTATAGTTATCCTATACTATTAAAAACAAAAACACTAAATGTACAAAACAAAGAAAGAGTATTAAAAGCTACAAGCTAAACAGGCCATGTAACATATAAAGGCAGACCTATCGGAATTACACCTGACTTCTCAACAGAGACTAAAAACTAGAAGGACCTGGGCAGATATCTTGGAGACTCTAAGAAACCACAGGTGTCATCCTACACTACTATACCCAGCAAAAGTTTCAATCACCATAGATGGGAAAACAAGCTATTCTATGACAAAACCAAATTTAAACAATATCTATCCACAAATCCATCCCTACAGAAGACACTAGAAGGAAAACTCTAACACAAGAAGACTTACTACACACAAGAAAACACAGGAAATAAATAACCCCACACCAACAAAACCAAAAGAAGGGAAATACACTACTACTACTACTACTACTACTACTACTGCTACCACCACCACCACCACCACCAACAACAACAACATCCAAAAATAATAGAAATTAATAGTCACTGGTCATTCATATCTCTCAACACGAATGGACTCAATTCCCCATAAAAAGACACAGGCTAACAGAATAGATGTTAAAACAGGCTTTATTTGTAATAACTAGAAACTGGAAACCAGATGTCCTTCAACTGAAGAATGGATAAAAAAAAACAGTGGTATATCTACACAATGGAATCTATTCAGCATTCAGAAACAAGGAAATTATGGAATTTGCAACCAAATTGATGGAACTGGAAAAGCTCACCCTGAGTGAGCTAAGGCAGACCCAGAAAGATACACATGGCATGTACTCACTTATAACTGGATTGTAGCCATTTGATACAGGATAGTTATTCTACAATCCATAGACTCAAAGGAACAGGAACCTAGCGCAACTACCCTGTGAGAAACTCCATCCAGCAGAGGATCAAAACAGATGCTGAGACACACAGCCAAGCATTAGATGGAACTCTGGGAGTCATATATAAGAGAGAGAGGAGGAATAGAGAGACCCGGAGGAGAAAGGAACAGCACACGAAGGTCAACAGAACCAACCAATCTAGGCCCCTAGAGACATACAGAGACTGAAGCACTAAACAAACAAACAAACAAACAAACAAAAAACAAACAAAAAAGAAAAAAGAAAAGAAAAAATGGCATATATAGACCACACTTAGGCTGCCCATACGTATATATAGATGATAGGCAACTTGGCCTTCATACAGATCCCTCAGAAAGTGGGAGGGGACAGTGTCTGTCATGGGCTATGGTGCTTGTTAATGGAACACTTTACCCTAGCTGGGCTGCCATGTTCGGCAGTAGTGCGAAAGGAAGCTCTTAGCCCTCATGTGACAATTGAACTGCGGGGGCTTGATAGGAGTGGTACTCCTTCTTACCCGAGGACAAGGAGAGGAAGGAGAGGGGGATGAGGGTGGGAGGGTGGTAATGGGATGGTGGAGGGAGAGGGCTGTGAATGAGATGTAACTTGAATAAATAAATAAATGATAAAAAACAGTACCCATCATATTACTACATACAAGAAAGACACCTCAGTGACAAATATAGACAGTACCTCACAGTAAAGGGTAGAAAAATGTTTTCTAAGCAAACTGAACCAAGAAAGAGGCTGGAGTAGTCATCTAATAAATATATGGATATATAAATTATAAATATATTTAAATGATGAAATATGTTATGTATAAATATATGTTAATAAATCTAATAAATATATGTAAATACAGAAATATGTAATGTAATAGACTTTCAACCAAAATTAATCAAAAAAGATTGGAAGGACACTTCATACTCATTGAAGGAAAAATCCACCAAGATGACATCTCAATTCTGAATATCTATGACCCAAATGCCAGTGGACTCTCATACATAAAAGAAACATTACTAAAGCTTAAATAACACATCAAACCACACACATTAATAGAGGGAGACTTCAATACCTTACATCCACCAATAAACAGGTCATGTAGTCAGAAACTAAACGGGGAAATCATGAAACTAACAGATGTTATGAATCAAATGGACCTAATAGATATCCTAACACATCATACAAACACAAAAGAATGTATCTTCTCAGTACAACATGAGATCATCTCAAAATTGGTCATATACTGGAAACAAAGCAACCCTCAACAAATACAAGAAAACTGAAATAACCCCTTGTATCGTATCAGACCACTGTGGATGATGAAGCTGGACTTCAACAACAACAGAAACCAAAGAAAACCTACAAACTCATGGAAACTGAGAAACTCTCTACGCAACTTTATTTCTTCCTGGGCCAAGGAAGAAATAAAGAAAGGAATTAATGACTTCCTAGTTTTCAATTAAAATGTAGGCACAGCACATCCAAACTCATGAGATACTATGAAAACAATGTTAAGAGGAAAGTTCATACCACTAAGTGCCTTCATAAAAAAATTTGGAGACATCACATTCTAGCAACTTAAGAGCACAGTGGAAAGCTCTAGGAAAAAAAAAGGAGTGAGCACACCCAAGAAAAGTAGATAGTAGGAAATAATCAAACTCAAGGCTGAAATCAATAAATTAGAAACTGGAGCAATAAATTAGGAACTGGAGCATCAAAAAGAAAGCTTTGGATCTGATGTAAGCCTACCTATTACTCTGGAATGAGTGGTCCTTGGGTGAGCAGAGGGTATTATCCCTGATATGGGGACAGAACAATGTAAAGAGTCAGGGGAGGAAAGTTAGAAGGGGAAGATCAGTGGTATCCACAGGAGATGGGACCAGTGGTACAGAGAACATTCCTACAGGTGTTCTTCTGCAGAGGTGGGGATGAGACTGTGGGATTGGGTCAGAGGTAGTGAGAAAGAAGACAAGATTTGTAGGCAGACTCCCTGGTTTTCTGTCAGGCATGGCCTGGAGCCATGTTTCTCATTCAATGGACCTCCACCGCTTTGGTGTTAATGACCCTTTCATAGGGGTCAAATATCAGATATCCTGCATGTTAGGTATTTATATTATGATTTATATCATAATCATATCAGTAGAAACATCACAGTTCTAAGGTAGCTACAAAATAATTTAATGGTTGAGAGCACCATACATGAGAAACAGTATTAATGGGTTATAGCAGTATACTCCCTCCACTTTGCCCTACTCTTCACAGTCTTCAAAAGACAATGATGGGACCTGCTATCCCATTCTGCCAGCACGAACTGCTAAGAGAGAAGAGAAAGTGTTTCCAATACTGCTGGGGCACTGCGGAGTCTGCACAGACATCTGCATCTGGGCAGTGCTGGATCAACTGAAATTGACTTCTCTGAACAGAAACACCATGGGAGTCCACAACTGATTTCAACATTTTTATTCATTTTCTACTTTATTTGTAAGGTATTGTCTACAGGGGTGTATGTACCCCTGGAGACAAGAAAGTGATTTAGATACCATGTATATCCAGATACAGATGGTTGAAAACTGTCCTGTGTGTGCTGAGAAGTGACCAGGTATCTTCTGCAAGAGCAACAATTGCTTTTGCCAAGTGGGTTGTCTCTCCAGTCCCAACAAACTGAGTTAAGAAAAAAAAAGTCTTCTTTGCCTTTCTCTTGTCCTGTAAGTAAATACTCCTGTTTGTATTTTCTGTGACTTTGAGCCCCTGGTCATCTGTTCTACTCAGTCCAATTCAGACAGGATTCCCTGAAGAAACCTTGTTGGGGTGTACCAGCACCTGAAATGAACACCAGTTTTCAATAAGTAAGACAATGAAAAATCAAAGCAATACAGCTACAAGTTAGATGTTAGGTAGATTATATCAGAGTCCATGGTTGCACAATCCCTCCCTTCCTTTGAAATTATTCCCAACAGTTACAAATCCTGAGCCACCATGCTGCGTGCCATTCCTGGATTCACTGTCAATGCTCTAGCAACCATTGTCTACCCGAGAGAGTCATTGCCCACAACACTGGCTGCCCCTCTGGAAGAGAAGTGGAGGTCACAATTAAAGAAGTTCTAGGATCGCTTCAGCCGCTTGAGGGGTGGCTCCATGAAAGGACACTGTGAGGAAGCCAGGGAGCAGAATGCTTCAGCCAGCAAGTGGGGATGGGACTCCACATTTGACTTCCAC
>CAJQZJ010015757.1:736-13301 GCA_907164525.1 Lophiomys imhausi
AAAGAAAGAAAGAAAGAAAGAAAGAAAGAAAGAAAGAAAGAAAGAAAGAAAGAAAAGAAAGAAAGAAAAAGATGTATACATTACAAGTCAGTGTGTGATTCAGTGAGCTCTTCGGTTGTGTTGTTAATGCATAAACATCATAATCAGGTGCAAAGATTAAGTAGTTTCAAAATGGGCTTGCTAATTTGTTTTCTTGTTTCTCTTATATTAAAGTATTTTCTTTTGCAAATGAGACTTTTTATGGCATGCATTCGTTACTGCAGTTGTTCTCTGGCCTCCCCTTTTGTCCCAGGTGCTTGTTACAGCATTGAAAGAATCCATAGCAGACAAGCAGTGTATAATATAGAATACAGGCAATGCTTATTATAGAGTAATATGATACACTATTATAACTGAGAGAGGGAAATAAGCAAAGCACTTTGGAGGAAAGCACTCTCACAGAGTGAGAGCAGACAATATCCAGAGAGACCACTGTACCGACTTACATGTTTTGGAAGACATCATTAGGTTTTCTAAATCTCTGAGCAGTCAGCTTTCTGGGTGGAGTCTCTTAGCTGGGTGATTGACAAGCCCATTTGGAAAAACTCCTATGAGATTCTAGAGAGGACAATACAATGACTTTGATATTTTCCAGAAAGCCTGTTGTTAGGAAGTAATCTTACTGTCTCCCAGCAGTTCAGAACACAGAGAGATACAACTGAGATTTTATTCTTGTCTCCAAAATTCATGCAACAAATTGTCTTATTTAGGGTTACTGTTGATGTGATGAAACACCATGACAAAAAAACATCTTAGAGAGGAAAGGATTTATTTCATACATAGTTCCATATAACAAGCAGTCCATCATCAAAGCAGTGAAGGCAGGAACTCATGCAGGGCAGGAACCTAGAGGCAGGAGCTGATGCAGATGCCCTGGAAGGATATTCCTTACTGGCTTGCTCCCCATGGTTTTCTCAGCCTACTGTCTTATAGAACCCAGGACCACCAGCTCAGAGATGGCACCATCCACAATGAGCCCTCCCCCACTGATCACTAATTAAGAAAATGTCTTGCGGCTGGATCTTATGGAGGCATTTTCTCAACTGAGGCACCCCTCTCTAATGACTCTAGCTTGTGTCATATTGAAATAAAAATCAACCAGTACACAACTCAAATGAAAAATTAAAACTAAAATTAGATGTTTAAAAATATAGATGTTTTGCCTGGAGGAAATAGCCTTACCTTAGAGGGTTTCCATGACACCTTGCTACCTTACCTTGCTCCTTTAGTCTACAGCTATCTTTCATACTGTCAATAAAAAAAAGAAATTCCACATAAAAGAAACTAAAATAGTTTATTCTGAAGCCAAATTTGAGTGGTCACCAGGTTCTTTTTTCCTACATGGATGGAATTTCATGAAGTTTTATAGTATCTGAACAAAAAATGTCTTAACTCAAGGCAATGGTAAAATGCACTCATTGGTGGGTCCATCAGAGAGGAGACTGCAGACAAGGGAATCTCTCCTACAGACTTTGGATGCTGGTGATATCCTTACATTTTAGGTTGGTGGAAGATAGAAGTCTGTTAAGTTAATAGATACCAAAAGGTTTTTAATCTATCAGCCATGGAAGAATAGTTCTGACTAATTAATAGCAAGGAATGTCTATTTAGGGAAATAGCCCAAGAAAAGGTATAATTAGCATATGGACCTGTAATAGTCCAATTTCTGCACACCACTGATGTTCTTATCAGTCAATTAGCAGACACAGCTTCTTTCCAAGAATTTTCATTCATGATGAGGTATTTAAAAATCTGGTATTTTTTAATTATTATTATTTTATTTTTATGTGTATGAATGTTTTGCCTGCATGTATTTCTGTACATCACATGCATGCTTGATGCCTATGGAGACCAGAAAAAGGCAATGATTCCCCTGGAACTGGAAGTTATAGACTGTTGTGAGGTACCATATGGGTGCTGAGAACCGAACCCAGGTCCCCTAGAAGAGCAGCCAGTGCTCTGAATGACTAAGCCATCTGTATGGCTCCTGGTGTTTTAAACCTTAAGGAGGAATATTTGTGATACTTTCTTATTCCTTAGAATAAGTGTGTTAGTAAGGACACAGGATTAGGAGAAAAGGATCCATGCTCAGTGACCTTCAAACTTTCTAATGTCTAACTAGCTACCTAACAATAGTTCAAGTTTACAGATAAGAAAGGAATACTGATAAAGTTAAAAACAAAGTCCTTGTTACTGGGAACTTGACTGCTGTGAGTGTGCTGCATCAAAAACAGGAGTGTTTGTATCTTTCTACAGTATTAGACCTTATCCAATGACAATAATTTCACAAGCCACATTAGCTTCATTGGCATTCATTTAACAAGTAGTCCTGATTTCCCTGGACTGCAGTTGAGGTGAATGTAAGTTCTACTCCAAACTTAACTAATAGCATTAGCTCTCAGATCACACATTGCGCATCACACAGTAAATTTGTCTGTATGTGTGTGTGTGCTTACATCACAGAGCGGCTACAAACTGCTCAATGAGCTGGAGCACAGTTCTGAGAGTTGACTGATTGAAATCAAGCAAGAGGCCAATAGGAATGCAAAGAAAGTCTCGGAGGGGATAAAATAATGGACCCTGCTAGAGAGGCTATTGCAGAGTTCAAGCTACAGAGACAGAGTTCAGCTGAGCCTTCAGGTATAAAGAAGCAAGGTGTGAAATTATTTATTGAGACCACAGAGGTGAAAGGCAGGATGGAATCCAGACAGATAAGTGGACACAAGGTCCAGACTGACAAATAGGTGGATGAGCAGATGGATGGCAATTTAAACAAGTCACATCAGTAAGGAGGACCAAGTCAAGTTGAAGTCCCTAGGATAGATGGGAATAGCTCTGTCTGTCAACCCACTAGTGGAACACCTCTGCATTAAAGGGTCCAGATGAAGGAATGGAACTCTATCATTGGTTTGCTATGCTCCACAAGTCCTGAGGGCTATTTTTTTCTGATGTGATCTTAATGCATTTATGTTCTCATATGATCCTAATTGACTTTGGTCTATAGTGCCCTTAAGTAAGAAATTTTTATCGGTCTGTATCTTGAACATAGTGCTGGAAAGATGTCATATACATACCCACGGATGTGTTGTCATCTTATCTATATGTTTGCATGCAAAGTGAATTCAATTACTATTTCTAAAATGAAGCCTTTCAAGAGACAGTATGCTCTAAAACACAAAAACAGTTTTATACAATATGGAGAAACACAGAGAGGACATAGCCTGAATGCAACATACCATTTTAGAGGTATCCCTGCATTAAAAAAAAAAAGTAGACAGAAATTGAATTTATTCATTCTCTCTCCCTTGCCTGTACCAATCATACAATTTCACAGGAAAAAAAATGAAACAAAAGCAGAAAATGTATATAACGGTGATTTAGTTGTGAGATAAGCTGTAAGAACTTCTCTAAATCCCCTCCTTAGAGATAAATTCCTCCTCTTTCTATGTCAGGCCTTCAGTATCTCACTAATTATGTTGTGGTAATGATCATTTTGAAAGGTTCATTGTGTTAACACATCTGTTGTACTGTCTGAATCCATCATCTTGATTTGTCCATCGCTCAGTCTTGAAGGTTTTGGGAAGGTCATGCCCTCTACTGCTGGACTAGCATGAAAAGATCCTGAATGTATCTGTACCTGAAAGAAACATCATAACCAGAACTTAAATAGAAGTTTGGACACTGATCAACAACCACTTAGCTTTAGCTACTTTTAAAGAGCTGGCACAAGTGTGCCCACTTTGACTCTGGTAATGCCCCTCCTTGGTCTTCTCTGAAAACACGTTGATTAACGATCCAGTGCTTTCATTTTTAATTATCCTTCACTGCTGAGATGAAGCAATCAGTAAGATATTGCAGAAGGTCCTTTTCTTGGCCAACTTAAGAAAGCAAGAGATCTAAGGAAAGTACATTGGCTGAGCTTACCTGGAATCTTCTTAAATGTTTTAAAATCTTCAGTCTCTGGTGGAAAACATTTCACTTTTCCTATAGTTGCTGAAGTTTTTTTCTTTGGGTGACGTATGCCTTGTCGTTGCCAGGTGGAGGTTTTTCCTTGTCTTTCTTTTTGAAGGACAGCTCTAAGTGCTACCTCATGTGGTGCTTATTAAGCGCAGTAACTTAATAATTGCTAGAGGTGAACTTTTGTAAACTTTCTGGCAGAAGAACAGATATTCTAAAGAGAGACTGCATCCCTCCCTTCAGATATCTGACTGTTGAAGTGATGAACCCCAGGAATACTATACCACAGGAAGGGAAAAGATGAAACCTGGTGCCAGCTAAAGGAGGAACTTGCCTCTCACAAAAAGATTTCATGTAGTTCTGACTGTTACAATTTCTATGAAGGCAATTGTCATAAATAAAGACCAATACACAAAGGGACATAAAAATTTTCATTAATTCAGAGCACACTCTTAAATCCTTCATGAATTCTAAAATCCCAGAATTCTCCTTAAGGGCCACGAAGATAGTATAGATTTATTATAGCCTATGCCAACACAATCTACAATAGAAACCATCTCAAAATATATTAGAATCCAAAAGTAAGCAGACAAGTTTCTAAAATTTTTAGATTGTCACTGTTCCCACAACATTGTGACTGTTGTGGCAGAGTGATGATACTCTAAAGAGATACACTTGGGTCCCTCCCCTTGGCTATCAGGCTCTGGAACAGACCCCAGAGATTTACAATTTCCTGAGCAATGTCATGCTAATGGACCACAGAGGTTGAGGCCCTGATGTCAACCAAGGGGAGGAGTCTACCACATGGGAAGAGATTTCGTGAGTTTTGACAATTTGTCAGGCCATCTCTCAAGAGACATTGAAGTATAAACTACGATGAGTCAATGAAGGGTGATCCCATGCACAGATTGGGACTGTGTACTCTTATACTTCCTGCTCTCCTATTTAATCCAGAACTTCATGTCAGACTCCTACGACAGACCTTTTTAGTTCATATCCACAATGTAGCCACACTGAATGTATCTCTCCTTACTGTTATTTTCAATATCATTTGTCTCTTTAATTGGCATATTGGGGGTAGATATCCATGCATTGCTTTGGGGGACTACTATAGCCCAGGTTTTGAAACTAAAAAGTCCAGTAACATCAGAAGTACTGCCATCACTATTCAAGCTTCAGACAGTGTAAGCAGTTCATCTCACATCTGCTGACACCGCAGTGACCCAGGGGGAATTCAAATGTCTACCACTCCTCAAACACAGAGATAAATATTAAACAAAAATCTAAAGACAAATATCAAATCATACTCTACAGAATCATAAATAACCTGAGTGTTGTGCCAAACATAATTTGAATGTTCCTGCCACACACCTAAGCCCTTCAGTCCAATCAACCCTTCCAAAGGGCAAGCATTTCCAATACACCTGGCTTCTTTAAATGCTTCAAGACAAAAGAACTAAGATATGAAGCCAGAGAGTTTACCAGGAGATTTGCAATTGATGAAACCAAACAACTAAAGTACACTTCACAAATAAGACTAGGCCAGTGTGAAAAACACTTTGCCTTTTCAGTTAATCAGTATGGATTAATAAGAAACTGACTCCACAGAATCATGGACCCAGGAACTGGGAATGGCAGGTGAGAGGTACTGATAACTGGGAATTTCCCTGCATTCAAGCCATCTAGATTGGTTAGCTGAGAGTTCACCTCCTGAATGGTTGAGACAAAACGATTACTTGGCATTTAATTCATAAGCACGCAATCTTAGGTTCCCTGTACTCCAGAAGAAATTAGGAGATAGAAATTGTCAAAAGACAATATATTTATGAAGTTAGATGATTTGGCCAAACCAGGGAGAGACAGACTCCTACTTTCTTTCTACCTTTTCTGTAGCAGGTACTACAGCTCTGCAAAAAGACAGAACAAAAGCCAGGAAATGTGCACTCGGTGACTGGGTTGTGATTCAGAAAGAGGTTTTCCTCACTTGCTATCAGGGCTTCAGCCTGTTCTTTTCATCCAGATGCAGTTCCTAGGCAATTTTTGACAAACACCCATGGGCATATCTTCTTTTTATTTTTTAACCAACTTTTTTTTATTTAAGTTTTTTTGTTGTTTATTTCCAATCCCCATCCCCCTCCCTTCCATCCTCCCAGTCCCACCCTCCCACCCATTTCTCCCATACCCTCCACCCCACTCAGTACCAACCCACTCTGGCACATCAAGCCACAACAGGACTAAGTGCCTCCTTTTCAATCAATGCAAGATAAAGGCAGCTCTGCTAGGAAATGAGCTCCAGAGGGAGGCAATAACATCTAAATCTGAGATAGACCCATTCCAATTGTTAAGGGTCCAAATGAGAACCAAGCAAGCTGTCAGCTTCATATATGTAATGGGCCTAGGGCTAGTCCTTGCAAGCTCTTTGCATGGTGGTTCAGTCTCTTTGAGCCCCCTTGAGTCCGATTGCTACTCTCAGCATTGTTGTAAATCACAGGGCTCACAGGTGAGCAAAACAGTTCATGGTTTTTCTCCCTCAGCATCATGAACAGCACCTTCCAGTACTATGAAAGACACCCAGAGCCAGGAGTGGTGGTACACACCTTTAATTACAGCACTCAGGAGGCAGAGGCAGGCAGATCTCTGTGAGTTTGAGGCCAGGCTAGTCTACAAAGAGAGTCCAGGACAGCCAGGACTACACAGAGAAACCCTGTCTCGGAAAAAAAAACAAAACAAACAACAACAACAACAACAAAAAAAAAAAAACAAAGAAAGAAAGACACCCAGTAGGGAGCTTCCTGACTGATAAAAACTAATTTTTTTTTAATGTTCTGTGACTAAAGTGAGTGGTGTTCAGCAATAGGGTCTCTCTATCAAGTTCTAATAAGCAATCAAAAGCAATAGCAAATAGTGTGTATTGTTTGGGGGCCTCTCTGAGACCTCTGACAAACAATTTGAGGGGAGATATACTAATCAAGCACCAAGTTTTTTATTTGCAGACTATGGCTTCTGGGAGGAGCATTATCCCCTGCATAGTGTAACTACAACTAATGCCTTTAAATGAAACAATATGTGCATATAGAGGAAGCTTATAAAATAGTATGTTTTCATATGTCTTTTTCAAATATCTTTACTGAGTTATGCCCTGTCACACACACACACACACACACACACACACACACACACATACACACCCTCCTGTACCATCCCATCCCTCTCCCCAGTTAAACCTTATTACTTTACTGGTACCTTTTACACTGTTTCCGTGTCTGGGGCTCTAGACATATCTTGACCTTAAGCATGGCTCATTAACTATGTTAATATCCTTGTTTCAGAATCTTCCAGAAACAGGAATACAGTCTGCATAGCTAGTCTTTGCAATGGTTTCAATAGCAGTATTGTAATTCTTAACTCCCAGCCTGCAAGAAATATAAATCAAGTCCCAGGGCGTCGCAGCCTCCCTTTTCTCAGACCCTGTAATTTTCCCTGCTTTACCTTCCTGCTTATTTTTCTGGGTGGAGGTGGCTGTTTCATCAAGAAAATTTGTAGGGTTTTTTGAGTATTAATACAAATATACTAAAGATAATATGGAATACTTTAATATTTTTTCTGGTTTCTCATAAAGTGTTAAATATTATTTGCATTAAGTTCCTTTAATATCTAAGATTTCATCCCTCATTTGTTTTGTCAGATATGATTTTTTTTTATATCACCAAAAGGATCGTGGAAATCCCACCACCTACCAGTGCTTAAAATGCTTAATAAGCACATCTCCTGTGAAGACTCAGAGATCTATGGAAAAGAGGAAGCAGTTTGTAAGAGCCAGAAGTGGTAATGACTCCAGGGAAACTTCCAGGCACAGACTGATACACATACACACTTACAAAGACTGTGACAGCATGCCTACACAAGCTCAAACAAGACAAAACCCTACTGTGATGAAGAGGAAGTTGGCATGAAATCCCACTCCTAGCCAAGCTATTTTCAGTTGATAGCTGCTGGGAAAGAGAAAATCAGTTTTTTTCCAGTGCAGTGATATTGGGTATATCAACCACATTCCATGTCATGTCTCATTCTCAGGAGTCAACAAAAATTAGACTTTTTTTTTCTTTTTGTTGTTTTCTTTTGATTTAGATTTATTTTTTAAAGAAAGAGGAGAGAGAATGAAATTTGTTGGATAGGATGGTGGAGGAAGATCTGTGAGGAGTTGGGGAGAAGAAGGAATATGATGAAAATATATTGTTTTAAATTCTCAAATAAATAAAAACACAAAAATTTCAATAAACTTTGCATTGGAGTTAGGAAAGAATTTGTGACAATTTTGAAATGACTCTAACACTTATAATTTCAAAATAAAAATATCCATCAAATCTGAGAAACTTTCCTCCAGGGCAAAACCAGCAGCAGTGAGCTATGCCCTGTCTCATGTGAACACCATTTTCAAACCCACAGCTCTGTCTGAATTCCCAGATGCCTGTTGGCACCAGGGTCAACCAGGTTAGACCCCCCTCCCCCAAATCACATGTCTGCCAAATCCTCCTAAAGCACACTCAACAACACTAATTGCACCTGCTCTCTATTTCTGGAAGCCTGCCAACACCAGGGACAGCCAGATGGCTAAAGGCCAGTGTAAGAACACAAACAAAAGTCAGGGCAATATGGCACTACCAGAGCCCATCTACCCTACTACAGCAAGCCGTGGATATCCTAACACAGCTGAAGAACAAGAATGACCTTAAATCCAATCTTATGAAGATGATAGAGGCCTTTAAAGAGGAAGTGAATAATTCCCTTAAGGAAATTCAGAAAAATACAATTATACAGTAGAAGGAAATGAATAAAACAAATGAAAATAGAAGCAATAAAGAAAATACAAACTGAAAGAATCCTGAAGATGGAAAACCAAGGTAAAAGAACAGAAACTACAGATGTAAGTATCACAATGAGAATACAAGAAATGGAAGAGAGAATCCCAATCATAAAAAAATACATCTGTTAAAGAAATTGCTAAATCTAAAAAGATTCTGACACAAAATATCTGGGAAATTTTGGACACTGAAAAGTCCAAATCTGAGAATAATAGGGATAGAAGAAAGAGAAGATTCCCAGTTCAAAGGCCCAGAAAATATTTTCAACAAAAATCATAGAAGAAAATTCCCCTAACCTAGAGAAAGAGACATTAAAAACATATAAGAAACAGAACACCAAATAGATTGATACAAGAAAGAAAATTCTCCCACCACATAATAATCAGAACAGTAAGTGTACAGAACAAAGAATGAGTATTAAAAACCACAACGGAAAAAGGCCAAGTAACATTTAAAGGCAGACTTATTAGAATTATACCTGACTTCTCAACAGAGACTTTAAAAGCCAGAAAGCTGGGCTTGTCTTGAAGTCTTTAAGAGACCACAGATGCCAGCCCAAAATACTATACCCAGAAAAACTTTCAATCACCATAGATGGAGAAAACAAGATATTCCATGACTAACCAAATTTAAAGAATATCTATCCAAGATCCAGCCCTACAGAAGATACTAGAGAAAAACTCCAACCAGAAGAAGTTAACTACATCCAGGAAAATATAGGAAATAATTAATTCAACACCAGCAAACCAAAAGGAGGGAAGCACACACACACACTAACACCACCATCATCAAAATAACAGGAATTAACAATCATTGGTCATTAATTACTCCCAAAATCAATGGGATTTCACAAAAAACTCAATTTCACAATAAAAAGACATAGGCTAAAAGAATGGATGCAAAAACAGGATCCATCCTTCTGCTACATACAAGAAGTATAGCTCAGCAGCAAACATAGACATTACCTCAGAGTAAAAGGCTGGGAAAAGATATTTTCAGGCAAATGAACCCAAGAAGGAAACTGGACTAGTCATTCTAATATCTGATAAAATAGACTTTCAACCAAAATTAATCATAAGAGATGGGGAAGGATGTTTCATGCTCCTCAAAGAAAAATACACCAAGATAACATCTCAATTCTGATTATCTATGCCCGAAATATAAGGGCACCATGTTTGTAAACAAAACAACAACAACAACAAAAAAGACAAACAAACATACAAAAAATTACTAAAGCTTAAATCATACATCATATGTCACACATAGTGGGGAACTTCAATTCTCAACTATGGAAAAGTCATCAAGACAGAAACTAAACAGAGAAATAATGAAACCAACAAATGTTATGAAATAAATGGACATAATATACATAACAGTTATCTATAGAACATTTCACCCAAACACAAAAGAATATTCCTTCTTCTTAGCACCTCCTAGGGACCTTCTCCAAAACTGACCATATATTTGTCACAAAGCAGATCTCAACAGATTCAAGAAAATTGAAATAACCCCCTTTATCTTATCAGACCATCGTGGAATAAGGCTGGACTTTAACAACAATAGAGACTACAGAAAGCCTACAAACTCATGGAAATTGAACAGCTCTCTCCTCAATGAACACTGGGTCAGAGATCAAATAAAGAAATTAAAGACATTCTAGAGTTTAATGAAAATGAATGCACAACATACCCAAACTTATGTGACACAATGAAAGCCGTGCTAAGCTGAAAGTTCATAGCACTAAGTGGCTTCATATAGAAATTGGAGAGATCTCACACTAGTAACTTGGCAGCACACCCAATCAAACTTTGACAAAATTCAACACTCCTCATGATAAAAGTCTTGAAGAGATCAGGGATACAAGGCACATACGTAAGCAAGATAAAGGCAATACACAGCAAGCCAACAGTTGACATCAAATTAAATGAGAGGGAAGTAGTGGGAAAGGGTACATGGAAATGATTAGAGGAAAAAGGCATGGGGTGGATTGGAAGAAGGAAAGAGAAGAGGAAAGTGATTTAATTATATCTTAATTAAAATTTCAAAAACGGGGGAGGAGGAGACAAAAGAGCAAGAGTGAGATCAAGAGCTTTTCTTATTCTCTTCAATTGTTCCAGTTGTACATGAAAGACCTCATTCTAGAGATATCAGAGAGAAAAGAATATGAAAAGCCAAAGGATGGAAGATCTAGTACCTGCCCTTTTAAACAATAAGTAACTCAAAACAGTATGGAAGAGTTCAATAAAACTGAAATCAGAGTTGTCTCCTGTAGCCTTCCTCCTAGGTGTGAGGAAAATAGAAAAACACATGAGAGTAATGAGAGATAAGATGCTAGGAACTGCTTTGGGTAGTTTGAGTTCTGGCTTGTTAGTGCCATACAGTCGTTGTTCCAGGACCTTCTCAGCCAGGTAACTGTCTATTGCCCTCCTTTACTGTTTTTCTTGTGCCCTTTACCATACTCAGTGTCCACACATTGAATATTTCTTCCAGGACAGGTTTCCAATTCCCCTGGTCCCTTAGCACTATCTTAAAATCCTCAATTTATCAGACGAAAACTTCTATGTCCTTAGTATGTCTTGCTCCATCCCCAAGTAGTTGGGTAGCTCATGACAACATGTAAGCATTCTATATATAAAAAGACAAGAGAAAGGTTCACTCTGTTTTTCTAATGCCCTATTTCCATTCTATTTCTCTAGTCTTATCAGACAGCATGTAATTCTAACCACATGGAAATTTTATCCATGTCATTCCAATTCTATTTCTTTCAAGAGTGGTACAATATGATGCCCTACCATCTGAAACAACCACAAAAGTAGCCAAAACATAAAAGAATGGATTGGCAGAAGGAGTCTGTAATCCCAAGGAATGGGGAAACCAGGTGAATCCTGTAACAGAACAACCCTATTGCCTAAATAGCTTCCTGGAGTCCAGGGTAGAGGGACCTCCATATTGAATGTGAATCCTCTGAAGTTCGTGAATTAAAACATAAAGTTGGACTTGTATAAGATGATTAGGCCAGGAGAATTCCTTGTTCATGGAGAACTTAAAGCCCTTACAATAGAGGTCTCACTCAGCATTCAGTTGGCTAGCCCTTATGCCTTTGTTCATGCCTGTGGCAACATAGTACAGGAGGTGGCAGTAATATCACACCATCTCCAAAGCAGAGAGCAGCCCTCACCAGAGGACCAAGACAGCCTGCAACACCTGAGTTTGAACTGCCCAGCCTCCAGAACTGTGAGGAAATAAATGTCTGCCCTTTCTAAATTATTTAGTCACAAGCATCAATGTTTTTTTAATAATTTATTTTTTATTTCTTCAAGTTACATCTCAATCACAATCCCCTCCCTACTCCCCCCTCCAGTCCCACCCTTCCACCCCCCTCCCCCCCAACCCCCCCCCCCCTTCCCTTTTTTTTGTATTGTATTTATAGTTATAAGTTTAAGGTATTTCTTTTTTCCCCACAACAGCTCTCCCTTTCAGTCCAAAAAAATGGTTCTTTTTCTTATAACTATAAATACAATACAAAACAACAGAAATAAATAGGCCACAATTATAAGAGTTATATGGCTTAGCATACATTCCCAATGTCCAGTCCATATGTATTTGGCACCTGACTTTAACATTCTACTATCTAACCATCTCCATGAGTTTAAAGTTCTATATCTAACTCAGCTTTCATACTACCTTGCCTCATAATTTTAAAAATA
>CAJQZJ010015773.1:0-14463 GCA_907164525.1 Lophiomys imhausi
TAAGTTCCAAAGAGAAGAATTCATATAATCCACATATGGTGATCTCTACATAGAAAAAGATGAAACATGACACACAGAAAAATTAATGATAAATATGAAATTACCTGGAAACTAAAATTATTTTTTGTTAAAACTACTAGTTATGGAATGAGAGAGGAAATGAAAGTCAAAGTGTTGAATTGTTTAGAAAACAACAATGAAGACTATATGACTTTTCAAATCTTGTGAAAAGTGTTTAACAAATGTGTTTAGAAATATTCATAACAGTAATATATATATATATATATATATATATATATATATGTATATATATTTACTAAAACATAGAAATAACAGTGCTGGGGACATGGTTCATTGGGTAAGAGTGTTTGTTGTAAATGTATGAGGTCCTGACTTTGAATCTTCAGCACCCTTATAAAAAATCAGACATTGCTCCATGTGGTTGTAACCACCACACTTAGTAAATAGAGAGAAGAGGATTCCTGGAGCTTGCTGGCCAGCTATCCAAGCCCGTCTAGTTAAAGCAAGGAGCTTCCAGTTCAGTAAGAGACCTTATCTCAAGGTAGCAAGACAGAGAAGGATAGAGGAAAACTGTCCTCTTCTGAATTCTTCATGAACTCACTCATGTGCATGTACCACACATGTGAATACACACATGTACACAACACACACATACACACACACAGATAAAAAGTGCGAAATAAATTATTCAAAACATTAATCTATAAGAGCAAATACTAATCCTAAATTCCTAAATAATGAAAATGATAGAATTGATAAAAGCAGAAGGTAAAATTAAATAAGTTAGGAATGGTAGGCTTATGAAATAAATCTACTTTGACAAGAGGAATTTCACATACATTTTTAATCAAGAGTAGATGAAAGATTCAAATTTACATTAGAAATGGGAATCATAGTACATCCCTTGATATCTGAAGAGATTTAAAGTTAACAGAACCTTCCTCTCAAAGAAACAACAAATCTGTGGGAGGACAGATATGCTGATTACCATGATTTCATCACTGTACATTGTGTCAATGAACTCAAATATTACACATGTCCCATAAATGTATGTGGCTATTGTGTAGATTAAGTAATTTAAAATTGAAGATAATGTAATATATCTTTGCAAATATTTAAAGACAGTAGGTAAAATACATAAGAAAGTGGTTGAGAACAGAGGCATGAACTGAGCAGTGAGCCTAAGAACAGACTGCATAAGAAATTGGAATATTATATATATATAATATATAATAATAATAATATATATTATTATTAACATCTGGCAACAAGTTAGAGTGACCAATATGTGATATTTTGACTACTAGCTAAAACCAATAAAAAATAAGCCTCTGAATAACACCAATAAATATTGAAGATTAAATATATGTTAAAATTTTGAATGATGAGGTACTCAGTGGTTAAAAGTACTTGCTGCTAATCCTGATGTGTGCGGGGCTGTGTATCGCCCCTTTCCCTTGTGACTGTTAGCCACCAGTGCACGTGTTTAAGGAGAGCACATGACTGGGAACAGTACAGATGACCATGAGTTCGATGGATGAAGAACCACCTGGGACCAGCTGCAGAGAGGCAGATCAACTTTATTGGGGTGAATGATGCTTATATAGGGACTGGGAATGTGAGGGGTTTTCCAAGATGAACCTAAATCATTGGCTGGAGCTAGGAGTGCCAAGGATGCTTCATTTGCATTTGGAAGCCTAGTCCTATCATAAGAAGAGTATTGCAGTACCTAATTATCCTATGGGCAGTGGAGAGGGACTGAATGTTAGGAGGGAGCTGTGTCAAAGGTCACATTTCAGGTATTGCTAGGGGCATTCTGAGAATCCCAGGTCTTTGCTGATCAGGTTCTAATCAGGAGAAAGGAAGTTAAACCTTAAACCTGTCACTTTGTAGGAGACAATCCTGAGATAGATAGTAAGGGGGTTGGGTTACCCAGATCAGACAGAAAGGAGGGAGTGAAAGAAAGTATGCCATTTAGTGTTAAGTGGAGGGCTTTCAGGACGTGTCAGACTACAATCTTAATAACAGGGTCCAACAGTGATGATACCAGTTCAATCCCTGGATTTTCAAGGTGTAAGGAGGTATCTGATTCCCACAATATGGTCCTCTGTCCTCCACATACACTTTTGGCATATGTACCATAAAAGTAATTAAAATATTTAAAATTGAGAAAAGAACACATGTGTACTGTCTAAATAAATATTTATATAATCAGAGTGTGAATAACATACTTCTGAGCTTTACAAAGACAGATACCACATAGGAAATCTAAGGATTGAATGAAGTCCTGACTGGGTGTGTATTATTGACCTAGGCATGGACATGTTAAGGACCATGCCCATGGGAAATGGGCATGTCTCTCCTTACCCCTCCTGGAGGACCAGAATGGTGGCAAAGCTTCCTTCTGGTTTGTGTGTAGATATTGAAAATGTACACTGTAGATGTGTTGGCCTGAAGTAGTTCAGGCCTGAAGACTACTCCCCTAGAGAGACTGGTCCTACTGAGATTAGCTAAACCTGCCTTCTTGTTCAACTCTGTATAATAATTCTGCCTCCATGTTTAACTCTATTTAATAACCCTGCCTCCTTTTTTATTTGATGTACTGATACTGCCTTCTTTGTCAGCTATATGAAAGCTCACTACCTAATTTTATATAATAAACACTCTGAGCATTCAGGTTGCTATTACTTTTCCACCAGAAACCTTAGTCTGACTGATCCTAGATTTTCTGTGTGTTTAGCTAACTCTCTCTCTTTTTTTTGTTTTCTCACCATCCCAGTCAGGTCAATCCCTGGAACCATGCAGGATGAAGCAGAAATCAGTGGTATATCTGACTAAAAAGCAAAATAAAACCTACCTACATATAACTAATGCTACCAACAAGATTAAATGCAAGTTATACAACTTGATAACATTTCAGCTTGTATGATACAGAATATTCTTTAAGATAATCCAGGGAATCCCTATATTATTCTTTGCTCAGATATCCTTGATGTCAACATTTTGTGAATTTATTTTGTTCTTTTTTCTCTCTTCTCCACATTAGCTCATGCTTCATCCATCCTCCCTGCCATATATATATATATATATATATATATATATATATATATATATACACACACACATTTTTTCTTAAAAATTTTTAAGAATGATCTGAAGATATGATCAGTTGTCATCTTGAATATTTGAGAGCATATTTCCCAAGAAAAAGAATTCCCTTATAATTGACTTATCAATACAAATGATTTGACATTGACACAATATGATTGTTATCCAGTCTGAAGATAGTATTGACTTTTGAAGAAAAAAATGTCATAGTCTTGCCAAGTTGAAATATTTTTCTTGTATACTTTTGTCTGGAAAACTTCTTGAAACTTTGGTTTTGATTTTACAACATAGGAATTTTTGAAGCACACAGGCTTGTAATTAGGGTTTATCTGATGTTACTTGTGATGGATGACCTTCCTATTAACAATGATCAGCAGGAATACTACAAAAGCAAGAATTCTTAGTGAACTGTCTCAAGAGGTCACGTGGTGCCATTATTGGTGTTGTTCAGTTTCTGCAACTTCTTACCATGGTGCCTGCAAGAATTTTCCACTATAAAATAATTAACAAGTAGGCTGGGAGTTTAGTCTTAGACATGGTGGGTATATCCTATTTAGGACTAAATACTTTGGAATGGCCCAGTAGTGGAAGTTGCTTAGATAAACTATCATGTAAGCAATGGAACAAATATAATATAGCCATTCTAAGTAATGTTGTAAGAGAGTTTAGACTAAAGAAAGGTACTGTTTTGTAATGTTCAGTGAACATAAAAAGCTGGTTTTAATGCAATGGTGTGCTATTTCCTATTCTACAGATTTGTACTCCAAAACCCATATGGACGCTACTGCACAATCTGTACACTCTCTAGACAGAAAGCACTCTCAATGGAATATGAGCATTAAGAATGTTATTAAGGGAGATTCCCAGATGGCAGCAGCCTGCACAGATGGATTTTTGAATGCAGGAATACTGCTATAACACCAGAGAGTTAAATGACACTGAGGACCAATCTGAGAGGCTCGAACCTGCTGGGTTTCACCCTGAGAATCCAGGGATTAATAAAAGGCCCTGGGTGAGACTCTCAGACACTCAGAAAAACAGACCCATAAAACTGTAGAAGCTACAGAAGCCAGGAAAGGAGGAGAATCATCACCAGGAAACAACCCGTGGGTACGAGCCACTCAAATACCCACAGAGCAGTTCCGAACCCTAGACGGGGGTACTCACTCACCATCCTGCTGGGCTTCCAGATTTCACACAGGTATTCCAATACCAGGGGGAGGACTAACAGAGCTCTGGGAACAGGTATGTTCTCAGTGGAACCACTGTGGCTGTGAACCACAGCACATTCTGAGCTGCAGGACAACAGCAGGACCACAGTGGTATATCTCCAGTGGAGTGGCAGTCTGGGAGACACAAGCATATTTGGGCTTGCCCAGAAAGGTGTTGAATATACAGGCCCCTCTATTGGATTTAAAATCACTGGGAAGAACACTGCAGCTAGACAAGGCAGTAGGATACACTTCCTGTAGCAGGCTATGCCTCCAGCAGCAATACAGGGTGCTGTGCATTGGCGGGTGGCCCCAATCACCAGATAGAGGTTCTGCCCAGCTTTCTGAGTACCCAGTATCCACAGGACAGCTCCATCATCCAAATCAAGACCAGCACAGCCACAGGAACGGTGACATCAGAGCAGGCTGAGAGGTGTGTGGTTGGGTTGGAAGGCTGCTGGGAACTCCACTGAGTCCAAGCCCTGTGGATGGGTTGTGGGGTTAATATTTGACCCCTCAGCCAGTGCACCTGGCTCCTTCTTGGCAGGAAACCAGATCTTCAGCATCTAAAGTTCCATCCCTGGAGCAGCAAGTTCTTGGCTTGTGTACACTTCCTGAGTGACTCAGACTTATAAGGGCTTAGTGCTTAGGGCCGAGAGGCACAGAGGTTCCCTAGGAACCATAGAGGAGGAGCCACCTGGGGGGAACACAACAACTGACCTAACCCTCAGACCAGACAAACTAGCAGCATGGGACTCTGCAGGCTGGAATAACACATCCAATCCTAACCCCGACCTGAGTTCCCAGATGGTACACAACTGAAAGGAGTGAATTCAGGGGGATCACTGAAATACAGCCCCCAACAAAAGACACCACTGAGCCTGTGTGGAGCTACATACCACCAAGAAAATACAGCCTCTACAAATAGCCCCATCCATAGCATCAGGTCCAGAAGACACTAGGAACAATTAGCTAAGGACAACCAGATGGCTAAAGGTCAGTGAAAAAACAAATCTGACAAAACTCAGTGAAATATGACTCCAGCAAAATACAGCGATGCTAATACAGCAAACCCTGATCATCCCACCACAGCTAAAACACATGAAAATGATGACAAATCTATACTTAGGAAAATGATAGAGTCCTTACAAAAAGAAGTTAAATCCCTGAAAGAATATAAAGAATCTTCAATTTTACAAATGAAAGCAATGGAGAATACCATTAGAGACCTACAAGCCACCTAAGCCAAATATGAATAGGAAAGAGACAAGGCTATGAAAGATTTGAAAGACTGGCAGACAAAGACATCTAAATTGGAGCAGGAAAAGTATAAAACATATAAAAGCGTTAAAGACTTGAAATTGGAAATGGAAGCAATAAAGAAAACACAAGCAGAGATAGCCCTGAA
This sequence comes from Lophiomys imhausi, assembly GCA_907164525.1. NCBI lineage: Eukaryota > Metazoa > Chordata > Mammalia > Rodentia > Muridae > Lophiomys > Lophiomys imhausi. The sequence continues at coordinate 5,749 of CAJQZJ010015773.1, forward strand.
GGTGGAAAACAAAGGGAAGAGAACAGGAAGTACAGGCATGAGTATCAAAAATAGGATACAAGAGATGGAAGACAGAATTTCAGGTGTGGAAGTTTCAATTGAAGAAATCAGTACAACAACCAAAGAAAATGAGAAATCTAAAAAATTTCTTACCCACAGCATCCAAGAATTCAAGGACTCAATGAAAAGAAGGAACCTAAGAATTATAGGCATAGGGGAAAGAGAAGACTCTCAATTCCAAGGTCCAGGAAACATCTTCAACAAAGTCATGGAAGAAAACTGCCAAAACTAAAAGAGATGCCAATAAAATTCCAAGAGACATACAAAACTCTGAACAGATTAGACCAGAAAAGAAATTCTTCTCCCCACATAATAATTGAAACTCCAAATGTAGAACAAAGAAAGAATATTAAAAGGCTTAAGAGAAAAAGGTCAAGTAACATGTAATGGCAAACCCATCAGAATTACACCTGACTTCTCCTCAGAAACTCTAAAGGCCAGAAGGACTTGGAAAGACATACTGTAAGCCATAAGAGAACATAGGTGTCAACCCAGACTACTGTATCCAGCAAAACTTTCTATCAACATAGATGGAGAAAACAAAATATTCCATGATAAAACCAAATTTAAACAGTATCTATCCACAAAACCAGCTCTACAGAAGATCCTAGAAGAAAAATTCAAACTCAGAGAAGATATATACACCCAATAAAACAGAGGAAGCAAAAAACTCCACTGCAGTTAAACCAAAAGAAACATACAACCACCACCTACAAAAAAATAACCAGAAACAACAACCTTGGGTCGTTAATATACCTCAACATGAATGGAATCAACTCCTTAGTAAAATGACACAGAATGTATCTGTAAACAAGACCCTTTATTTTGCTGTACACAAGAAACACATCTCACTAATAATAATAGAATCTACTTTGGAGTAAAGGGCTGGGAAGAGGTTTTCCAAGCAAGCAAGCTGGAGTAGCCATTTTAATATCAAATAAAATAGAAGTTCAACTGAAGTTAATTAAAAAAGACAGGGAAGGACACTACATACTCGTTAAAGGAAAAAATAATCAAGATGACATCCCAATACTGAATATATATGCCCCAAATACAAGGGGACCCACATTTGTTTTTTTTTTACTTTTTTCCTTGGGAATTTTATTTTTCCTTTCTTCAAGTTACATCCCAGTCACAAACCCCTCCCCACACCCACCTCCCATCCCGCCCCCCCACCCTCCTCCCCCCAGAAGTTTCCCCTTTCAGTCCAACAGATGGTTCCTTCTCCCACAACAGTAGATACTATACAAAACAACAGATATAAATATGCCACATTTATGAGAGTTAAATGGCCCAGCGTACCTTCCCAATGTCCAGTTTATACATATCTGGCCCCTGACTTTAACATTCCACCATCCAACCATCTCCATGAGTTTAAAGGTCCACATCTGACTCAACATTCATACTAACTTGCAACACACTTTTAAGAGTATCTTCTTAGATCTATAACACCCTCTTGATGCCTAAACTACTCAAAATTTAACTATGAGACTCTAGCTGTCTACGCTTCAACCATCTCAGAGACCTGAGAGGGATAAATATAACTGCTTATATAGGAAGTGCAGGGCCTGCGGCTTCCAAAACTAAGAAATGACATACCAGTGACTGCCTGGACAGTTTCCATTTTCTCTCCATACATTCCTGCATCAGTCTTCAGCCTTTGGGTCCTGTTTCTCTGACAGACATTTGTTGTAGAGCAGGGATTATGAAGGACTTACCTACCCTGTCTTGGCAGAGTTAGGCTGTCGACTTCCCTGCTACCAAGTTTTGTCCTTTTTGGACAGCACTCTGTCTGCAGTTGGAGCAAGGGGTTTTTTCATGCCAAGAGATAGGCTTACCACTAATTCAACCATCTCACACTGGAGATTCTTCGATGCTTATCTTCTACTTGGAGTAGAATAGGGGGTGCTGTCAGGAGCTGATATGTCTCGATATCAAAAAAAAAGAAAATGTTAATTTAAGATAACATCTTTGAATGCCATGTTCTGCAGATCTCTTGAGGTTTTTGAAGATGCCCTATCCATCTCTTGTATTTAGATAAGCAAATGTTGCTTGTCTCTTAGCAATTTGATTACTGGGTAGTTTAGAGAATATCTGTGATAGACTGTCATCGTAGCTGACAAAGTGACAAGTTTGTATGACTAGGAGTTTGTTTTACTTAACTATACTAGACCATTTTAGACGGTTGGTATCAAGAGGTCAGAGCTTCACATTTTATTTTTAAGTATCTCTAGGTATGATACCATTAGAAAGTGTTACCTTTAATTTTATATCAACATACAAAGATCTATTCAATTGTGGTTAAATATACTCTTAATTATGTATCAATATACAAAGATCAATGCCTATGTAGCCCACCCAATACAATCTTAATATTACGTCCATATACAAGGGTCAATACCATTGTGGCCAACTATAATCTTAATTTTGTATCAATATACAAAGATCAATACTGATGTAATCCAATACAATCTTATTTTTGCACAATAAACAATGGTCAATACCACTTTAGCCAAATATACTACTAATTTTGTATCAATACACAAAGGTATAAGGGCATATTCAATAATCTGCCCTTCTTCTTGGACCTTCCTGTGCTATGTCTATATCTATTTTTCTCAAGCCTATGCACTCCTACTTAGGAGAGGAAGAAGGATACAGAAAAGGAAATGTAGGAAGTCCCTGGGGCTAACCTCCAAAACCCATTAAACAGGACCATTTATCAGCTTGTAATCTCTTCCCCTAAATATCAGAGTTTTCAGTTATCCTTCAAATAACCAAAAAGAAGGGTGGAGAAACTTTTTCCCCACCCTCTGGGCGTGGAACTTCGCTCTCTTAAAGTGACTTCCTGCTGATTTGGGTCGTAGTAGACCTGTTTGGGGCCCGAACCCTAATGGAAAAAATGGTTAAAAATGTTAGTACACTCCTTTTATGTTCAGTCCTTCTGTTCTCAGCTATTTAGATGACCTAAGGAGTTTGTAGGCAGAAGCTGATCTTGCCTCTTCACTGAGGTTCCAGCCGGGGCATTGTGTAGAGCTGAATGGTCCCAGCGACATTGGACTGCCGTGGTTGCAGGCCCCCGATGGAGACAGCTATTGAGGAAGTCTGCCAGGCAGAATGAACTGGGTCACTCATCCTCCTTGGTGCCTGATTCTGCTCTCTGCTGAGGTTACCGCTGTCCGGCTGTCCCCGGGCTCCCCTAATGGACGCTTCAAATCTCCTGAAAAGATAAAAACAAAGACCTGCCCCACTCCCAACCCTGGGACAATTACCCTCTTTTTTTTTGGGGGGGGGGCTAGGTAGTACTTCTCCTGAAGCAAATTTGGCCTTCTGACAACATACAAAGCGTTATCTTTCAATCCGGGTTAAAGAAGAAATCATTCTGTCACCTTGGGGCTAAACCAGCTCCAGTGTATATATTTTGAAATCCCAAAGGACAATCTGCCTGCATCGAGAGGGCCTTTTGTAAGTAGCCTCCAAACCTAGGTCCCTCCAAATCCCATGTGTGTGTCTCTGAACTCTAATCATTGGGATCAGAGACCTGTGTTTCCCATCTGAAAGGATCAAAGATGTGTTCCACCACTCCTGGATCGAAGTCTTTCTCTATTTAGCGTTTGCCCTGCATCAGGCTGACCCTGAGCTCCGTGATCTGCCCGTTTCTGTCTCCCGTGTGCTGGGAGCTGGGACCAAGGGTGTACTCTTCCTAAATGGTGGGACCAAGAGTATGCACCCTCACCACCCCGCTCCATATGACTCCAGAATAGATAAGACCACCAACTCTACGGTGCTCCCCCTGTCTCTGCTGAAGTCAAAGGCAGGGGCCAACACCACAATTCTCTGGTATCTTACCTTTGCTCCACGTGTTCTTGACACCTGGAGGTCTCCAAAACCAGGCCGAATGGCTGTATCCTCTATTCCATTCACAGTGTTTCAGCCCTGCCACCTGCCCCCTTTTTTTTTAGTTAATAAATTTATTTGTTGCTTCAGGTTACATCCTTAAAATTTGTTCTCTTTTCCCGCTTCCCAGCCCCACCCTCCCATACTCTACCCCATGACCCTCTGTCTTGTTCCTCTGGGGTGGAGTGTCCCTGCCTAACAGTCTCTCACCACAGATCAGGAGTCATATGAGGGCCAAGAGCCTCTTCATTCACTGGGGGCCTGTGAGGCAGTACTACCATTGAAAGGTGTCTCCTTGCTACTGGGGGAATACTAAAAAAAAGACCAACAAATGCACAAACCCACAAAAACAAAGAATATCAACCAAAAAAGAGAGGAAAAAGAGAAGGGAAAAGGAAAAAGAAAAAAGAAAAAAAGGAGAAGGAAAAAGAAAAAGATAAAAAAAAGTTTATGTCCATGTTCCTTTTGGTGTGTTGGTTGTAGTACAGATATCCTGTATGATACAGCTAAAATCCTACTATAAGTGAATAGATGCCATGTGCATCATTCTGAGACTGGGTTAGCTCACTCAGGATGAGCTTTTCTAGGTCCATCCATTTGGTTGCAAATTGCATGATTTCATTGTTTCTTATAGCTGAGTAATATTCCATTATATAGATGTACCACAGTTTTTTAATCCATTCTTCAGTTGAGGGACATCTGGGTTGTTTCCAATTTGTAGCTATTACAAATATGGCTGCTATGAACATAGATGAGGAGACTTCCCTATGTATCCGTGAGAGGTCCTTTGGGTGTATACCCAGAAGTGGTATGGCTGGGTCCTGAGGCAAGGTTATTCCTAGATTTCTAAGATATCGCCAGACCGACCTCCATAGTGGTTGCACAAGCCTGCACTACCACCAGCAATGGAGTAGGGTTCCCCTTTCTCCACTCACTTGCCAGCACGCGCTATCATTTGAGCACTTTATCTTAGCCATTCTAACAGGTGTTAGGTGGAATCTCAGGGTCGTCTTGAGTGGCATTTCTCTGATGATTAAGGATGTTGAACATTTCTTCAGGTGTCTCTCAGCACTTAGGGATTCCTCCTTTGTGAATTCTCTATTTAGCTCAATCTCCCATTTTTTGATTGGATTATTTGGTTTCTTGGCATTTAGTTTCTTGAGTTCTTTGTAGATTTTAGATAATAGCCCTCTATCAGATATGGGGTTGGTGAAGATTTTCTCCCAGTCTGTTGGTTTCCGTTTTGTTCGAATGACAGTGTCCTTTGCCTTACAGAAGATTTTCAGTTTCATGAGGTCCCATTTATTGATTGTTGAGTTCGAGGGTTTCTCCTACTTTTTCTACTAGTATATTTAGTGTGGCCGGCTTTATGTTAAGGTCTTTGATCCAGTTGTATTTAAGTTTGGTACAGGTTGATAGGTATGGGTCTAATTTCATTCTTTTGCAAGTGGACATCCAGTTGGACCAGCACCATTTGTTGAAGATGCTGTCCTTTTCCCATTGTGTGGTTTTGGTTTCCTTGTCAAAGATTAGTTGGCCATAAGAGTGTGGGTCAATATTTGGGTCTTCAATTCGATTCCATTGATCCACTGGTCTGTTTCTATACCAGTACCATGCTGTTTTTATTACTGTTGCTCTTTTGTATAGCTTGAGATCTGGGATGGTGATACCTCAAGATGTTTTTTCATTGGACAGGATTGATTTAGCTATTCTGGGCTTTTTGTTGTTCCATATGAAGTTGAGAATAGCTTTTTCCAGGTCTATAAAGAATTGTGTTGGTATTTTGATAGGTATTGCATTAAATCTATATATTGCTTTTGGTAGGATAGCCATTTTTCTTATGTTGATCTTACCTATCCATGAGCATGGGAGATCTTTCCATCTTCTAAAGGCCTCTTCCATTTCTTTGTTCAGGGGCTTGAAGTTCTTGTTGTATAGGCCCTTTACATGCTTGGTTAGAGTTACCCCCAGGTATTTTATGTTGTTTGTGGCTATTGTGAAGGGGGTTGTTTTCCTTATTTCTTTCTCGGTATATTTATTTGTTGTGTAAAGAAGGTCTTCTGATTTTTTTGTTTAATACTTTATTTTTTTTTCTTCAAGTTACATCTCAGTAACAAACCCCTCCCTATTCCCCCTTCCTATCCCGCCCTTCCACCCACTTCCCCCCAGAAGTTTCCCCTTTCAGTCCAACAGATGGTTCCTTCTCTTATAACATTAAGTATTATACAAAACAATAGATATAAATATGCCACATTTATGAGAGTTAAATGGCCCAGTATACATTCCCAATGTCCAGTTTATACATATTTGGCCCCTGATTTTAACATACTACTATCTAACCAACTCCCTGAGTTTAAAGGTGTATATGTGACTCAACATTCATACTATCTTGCAACACACTTTTAAGAGTATCTTCTTAGATCTATAACACCCTCTTGATTCCTAAACAGTTCAAAATTTAACTATGAGACTCAACCACCTCAGAGACCTGAAAGGGATAAATATATTTGCTTATATACGAAGTGCAGGGCCTGCAGCTTCCAAAAGTAAGAAAGAACATACCAATAACTGCCTGGACAGTTCTCATTTTCTCTCCATACATTCCAGAATCAATCTTCAGCCTTTGGGTCCTGTTTCTCTGACAGACATTTGTTGTAGAGCAGGGATTATGAAGGATTTACCTACCCTGTCTTGGCAGAGTTAGGCTGTCCACTTCCCTGCTACCAAGTTTTGTCCTTTTTGGACAGCAGTCTGTCTGCAGTTGGTACAAGGGGTTTTTTCATGCCAAGAGAAAGGTTTGCCACTAATTCAACCATCTTACAGTGGAGGTTCTTCGATGCTTATCTTCTACTTGGAGTAGAATAGGGGGTGCTTTCAGGTGCTGATATGTCTCGATATCAAAAAAAAATCTTGATTTAAGATAACATCTTTGAATGCCATATTCTGCAGATCTCTAGGGGTTTTTGAAGATGCCCTATCCATCTCTTGTATTTAGATAAGCAAATGTTGCTTGTCTCTTAGCAATTTAATTACTGGGTAGTTTAAAGAATACTGTGATAGACTGTCATAGTAGCTAACAAAGTGACATGTTTGCATGACTAGGAGTTTGTTTTAACTATCCTAGACCGTCTTAGACGGTTGGTATCAACAGGTCAGAGCTTCACATTTTATTTTTAAGTATCTCTAGGTATGATACCATTGGGAAGCGTTACCTTTAAATTTGTATCAATATACAAAGATCTATTCAATTGTGGTTAAATATACTCTTAATTATCTATCAATATACCAAGATCAATGCCTATGTAGCCCAATATAATCTTAATATTACGTCCCTATGCAAGGGTCAATACCATTGTGGCCAACTGTAATCTTAATTTTGTATCAATATACAAAGATCAATACCGATGTAATCCAATACAATCTTATTTTTGCACAATAAACAATGGTCAATACCACTTTAGCCAAATAAACTACAAATTTTGTATCAATATAAAAGGTAAAAGTGCATATTCAATAATCTGCCCCTTCTTCTTGGACCTTCCTGTGCTATGTCTATATCTCATTTTTCTCAAGACCATGCACTCCTACATAGGAGAGGAAGAAGGACACAGAAAAGGAAAAGTAGGAATTCCCTGAGGCTAACCTCCAAAACCCATTAAGACAGGACCATTTATCAGCTTGCAGTCTCTTCCCCTACATAACAGAGTTTTCAGTTATCCTTCAAATAACCAAAAAGAAGGGCGGAGAAACACCCTCCCCACCCTCTGGGCATGGGACGTTGCTCTCTTAAAGTGACTTCCTGCTGATTTGGGTCGTAGTAGACCTGTTTGGGGCCCCAATCCAAATGGGAAAAATGATTAAAAATGTTAGTACACTCCTTTTATGTTCAGTCCTTCTGTTCTCAGCTGTTTAGATGACCTAAGGTGTTTGTAGGCAGAAGCTAATCTTGCAAGTTTCACTGAGGTTCCTGTCGGGGCATTGTGTAGAGCTGAGCGGTCCCAGTGACATTGGATTGCTGTGGTGGTTGCAGGCCCCTGATGGAGACAGCTATTGAGGAAGTCTGCCAGGCAGAATCAACTGGGTCACTCGTCCTCCTTGGTGCCTGATTCTGCTCTCTGCTGAGGATTCCGCTGTCCAGCCGTCCCCGGGCTCCCCTAATGGACACTTCGATTCTTCTGGAACGATAAGAACAGAGCCCTGCCCCAATCCCAAACCTAGGAAAATTGCCCTCTTTTTTTTTTCTGGGGGGGAAGGGGGGGTAGGTAGTACTTCTCCTGAAGCAAATTTGGCCTTCTGACAACATACAAAGCGTTATCTTTCAATCCGGGTTAAAGAAGAAATCATTCTGTCACCTTGGAGCTAAACCAGCTCTAGTGTATATATTTTGAGATCCCAAAGGACAATCTGCCTGCATCGAGACGGCCTTTTGTAAGTAGCCTCCAAACCTAGGTCCCTCCAAATCCCATGTGTGTGTCTCTGAACTCTAATTATTGGGAACAGGGACCTGTGTTTCTCATCTGAAGGGATCAAAGATGTGTTCCACCACTCCTGGATCGAAGTCTTTCTCTATTTAGAGTTTGCCCTGCATCAGGCTGACCCTGAGCTCCGGGATCTGCCTGTTTCTGTCTCCAGTGTGTTGGGAGCTGGGATCAAGGGTGTACTCTTCTTGAATGGTGGGACCAAGAGTATGCACCCTCACCACCCCGCTCCGTATGTCTCCAGAGTACATAAGACCACCAACTCTAAGGTGCCCCCCCC